>JAJAQA010000001.1:74114608-74629608 GCA_021464565.1 Rutilus rutilus
AAGGCTGCATATATTTGATTAAAAATACAAACAAAAACAGTAATATTGTAAAATATTATTCCAATTTAAAACAGCTGCTTTCTATTTTAATATATTTTAAACTGTTATTTATTCCTGTGATCAAAGCTGAGTTTTCAGCATCATTACTCCAGTCGTCACTGTCACATGATCCTTCAGAAATTATTCTAATATGATGATTGATACTCAAGAAACATTCATTATTATTTTAAATGTCGAAAACAGTTGTGTACAGTCTTTGATGAATAGAAAGTTCAAAAGAACAGCATTTGTCTGAAATCTAAAGCTTTTGTAACGTTAAACACTACCGCTCAAAAGTTTTGGGTTAGTAATAATTAAAATGTTATTTTTGGGGTAAATAAATAAAATAAATCAGTACTTTTATTTATGAAGGATGTGATCAACAGTTACAGTAAAGACATTTATAATGTTAAAAAAATATATATTTGAAATATATGCTGTTCTTTTGAACTAACATTCATCAAAGCATTTTGAAAAAAAAAATCTGTACACAACTGTTTTCAACATTGAAAATAATAATGAATATTTATTGAGCATCAATCATCATATTAGTATGATTTCTGAAGGATCATGTGACACTGAAGACTGGAGTAATGATGCTGAAAACTCAACTTTGATCACAGAAATGAATTACTATGTAAAATATTTAAAAATTGAAAACAGCTGTTTTAAATTGGAATAATATTTCACAATATTACTGTTTTTGTTTGTATTTTTAATCAATAAATGCAGCCTTGGTGAGCAGAAGAGACTTCTCCTAAAAACATTAAAAATCTTACTGACCCCAAACTTTTGAACAATAATATATATATATATATATATATACATATATATGTATGTGTGTGTATGTATGTATATATATATACCGCCACCCCGGTGCCTTTAGGTAACTAAAGGCACCGGGGTTGCGGTGCCACCGGCTTGGGCCCGTAATCGCTGCTTGCAGCTATATTTATTATTATTATTATTATTGTTCAAGGGTTCGGGGGCTTTTGGGGCCTTTAACGTGCTCAAAAACTCATGAAACTTTGCACACAGGTCAGAAGCTGCGGCCATTAGGGCCGGGCTGAAGATGGTACCTGGGCGTGGCAGGGGGGCTCGACAGCGCCCCCTTGAATGGGGTCCGAGTGCGGTGCGAAAACTTGGTCCATATACCAAACACTCTTGCATGAATTAATATGAAACTCGGTACACATATAGATCTTATTGGGCTGAACAACTTTCGTGCTCTAAGTTTTACGCCAGCCCAACAGGAAGTCGGCTATTATGGGTTGTTTGGAAAACGCATGCTGTGGAATTTGATGTACTCCTCCTAGGAAATTCATCCATTCGCCTCAAAACTCGGTGTGCATGAAGTCAAGACATTGAGGATGATAAATTGCGGACAGATTTTTGATATCTCGAACGGTTTGGCCAAGGCGAGGAAACGAATTTATGGCGAATAATGGGACACAGGAAGTGTATTATAACTTCTGCATACATTGACTGATCTTGATAAAACTTCAGCAGTGTGTTCGTGGTCAGAGGCCGATCACATTGATGTGACTATTGTGAGTCAAAGTTATAGCGCCACCAACTGGCAGCAGGAAGTGTGTCACTTTCAAAATGCTTTGAAATCACCCTCTTATTTTTACCCGATTTGCTTCAAACTTTATGTGTATAATGTAAACACTGGGCAGATGTAGACCTGTGAAAGGATTTTTGATATCTTTAATACTGTTGCCATGGCAAAGCTTCAAACTTTAATATTCTTTTTTGATGCTTTTGAGACTCTTAACATACTTGAAATTGGATGAAACTCGACAGACACATCACATTTATTAGCCCGTAGACATGTGCAAAGTTTCAGAAACGGGCGTGGTGAGGGGCTCAGTAGCGCCACCTTTAGTCATAAATGGGGCGGTTAGTTTTATCAACAGCAACAAAACTTGGTATGTGTATTGTTCTCATCAAGACGGACAACTTTCTAATTGACATTAACCATCTCCGACCAACAGGAAGAGAGATATTTTGGTTTGAATGTGGATTTTCTGAAGAATTTTCTCTCCCTCTCTCTGTGTCTCTGTGTGTGTGAGGGGAGGGGGGATTTGAATATTGCTTTTATATTGTTAATCAAGGTTTCAGGGGCTTTTGCGGTCCTTAACGTGCTCAAAAACTCTTGAAACTTTGCACACAAGTCAGAACCCACGGCCATCAGGGCCGGGCTGAAGCTGGTACCCGGGCGTGGCTGGGGGGCTCAACAGCGCCCCCTTGAACGGGGTTCTAAAACTTGATCCATATATCAAACACGCTCGCATGAATTAATATGAAACTCGGTACACATATAGATCTCATCGGGCCGAACAACTTTACCCCGGTCAAGTTTTACGCCAGCCCAACAGGAAGTCGGCTATTATGGGTTGTTTGGAAAACGCTTGCTGTGGAATGTGAAATACTCCTCCTAGAAAATTCACCGTGTCCCCTTCAAACTCGGTGTGCATGTAGTCAAGACTTTGAGGATGCTAAATTGCGGACGGATTTTTGATATCTCGAACGGTTTGGCTGTGGCGAGGAATCGAATTTATGGCGAGAAAAGAGAAACACGGAAGTGGAATAACTTCTGCATACATTAACTGATCTTGATGAAACTTCAGCAGTGTGTTCGTGGTAAGAGGCCGATCAGATGGATGTAGCTATTGTGAGTCAAAGTTATAGCGCCACCAACTGGCAGCAGGAAGTGTGTCACTTTCAACATGCTTTTGACAAAAGTGGGGGGGTTACTTTTAACTACAGTAAAGAAAAAATTGTTTCTATATTGTACTCATCAAGCCGGACAACTTTCTAATTTACATTCAATAGCTCTGGCCATCAGGAAGTCAGATATTTTGGTCTGAATGTGAATTTTTTTGCAAAATCAGCCTCTGAATTTTTAGCCACTCCTCTTAAACTATTTATTTTATTCGTACCAAACTTTTTCAACATGATGAAACTACATTAAATATGCTAAATTGTGAATGGATAATAAATATCTCAAACGGTTTTGCTATGGCGAGGGATTAAAGTAAAAATCTTCTAAAAATGTAATTATATACCATTTATTTCTATATAAAAGTATACAAATATCACAACTAAACCCATTTTATTCTGTTTTTGCAATTCAAGAAGAATGAAAAAGTAAAAAACAGGCTATTTAGTGCTATTTGGTTCAACAAAAAAGCAAACATAGGGCTATACTGCCCTCTTGTGTCCAAAAGGACATCAAAATAGTATATAAAACTTTTTACCAGGTAGGCCAATATTGTATTTAAATATACATTTATTAGGTATGTGTCTGAAGATATTTTCCCACCGGTTAATCGACGTGTGACACGAGTGGGTGCTTTTAAATCGCTAATATAATAGTGAAAGAAAAATAATGATAATGTTGCACACACAAATCACACACATGTGGGAAAGAATGATGCTTTTAAACAACACTAAACCGCCATTAGGTGTCGCCAGGCATCCATCTTAATAAGCGAGTCATTGATTCGTTCGTTCAAACGATTCGTTCGAATGAGTCGATCATGATTAAGACAGATGTTTATGGATTGATCATTCAATCTTTGAGTCAACCGATTCGTTAAAAATGCTGAATCGTTCAGTTATGAGAAAACACGTGATGCTGAAACAGAACAAAAACAGTCAACATTGCATCCAAAATGTAAGTGACTTAATTGTAACTGTTTATTAACCTGTTGTATGAAATCTAGGGGTGGGAGAAAAAAATTTATTCTTAGATGCATCGCGATGCGGACGTGGACGATTCTGAATCGATTCACAAATGTAAAAAAATCGATTCTCTAAAAAAATATTTTTTCTAATAACGTAATATTGACGGAAGGCAAAAGGCGCAACTCTAAGCGGACGTGCGTGCAGTCTGTGGCGCGCACATAACAGAGAAGTTTCTTCTGCTCACCAAGGCTGCATTTATTTGATTAAAAATACAAACAAAAACAGTAATATTGTAAAATATTATTCCAATTTAAAACAGCTGCTTTCTATTTTAATATATTTTAAACTGTTATTTATTCCTGTGATCAAAGCTGAGTTTTCAGCATCATTACTTCAGTCGTCACTGTCACATGATCCTTGAGAAATTATTCTTGTATGATGATTGATACTCAAGAAACATTCATTATTATTTTAAATGTCGAAAACAGTTGTGTACAGTCTTTGATGAATAGAAAGTTCAAAAGAACAGCATTTATCTGAAATCTAAAGCTTTTGTAACGTTAAACACTACCGCTCAAAAGTTTGTGGTTAGTAATAATTACAATTTTATTTTTGGGGGAAAGAAATAAAATAAATCAGTACTTTTATTTATGAAGGATGAGTTAAACTGATCAACAGTTACAGTAAAGACATTTATAATGTTAAAAATATATATCTTTGAAATATATGCTGTTCTTTTGAACTTTACATTCATCAAAGCATTTTGAAAAAAAAAATCTGTACACAACTGTTTTCAACATTGAAAATAATAATGAATATTTATTGAGCATCAATCATCATATTAGTATGATTTCTGAAGGATCATGTGACACTGAAGACTGGAGTAATGATGCTGAAAACTCACCTTTGATCACAGAAATGAATTACTATGTAAAATATTTGAAAATTGAAAACAGCTGTTTTAAATTGGAATAATATTTCACAATATTACTGTTTTTGTTTGTATTTTTAATCAATAAATGCAGCCTTGGTGAGCAGAAGAGACTTCTCCTAAAAACATTAAAAATCTTACTGACCCCGAACTTTTGAACAATAATATATATATATATATATATATATATATATATATATATATATATACATACATATATATATATACGTATGTGTATGTATGTATGTATGTATGTATATATATATATATATATATATATATATATATATATATATATATATACATATACATATATATGTATGTGTGTGTATGTATGTATGTATATATATATATATATATATATATATATATATATATATATATATATATATATATAAATATAGCTGCGAGCAGCGATGGAGGGCCAAAGCCGGCGGTACCGCCACCCCGGTGCCTTTAGGTAACTAAAGGCACCGGGGTTGCGGTGCCACCGGCTTGGGCCCGTAATCGCTGCTCGCAGCTATATTTATTAGGGCCCAAGCCCTGAAAGGGCGAAGGCCCTATTGTTTTCGTTAGGATTATTATTATTAGGGCCCAAGCCCTGAAAGGGCGAAGGCCCTATTGTTTTCGTTAGGATTATTATTAGGGCCCAAGCCCTGAAAGGGCGAAGGCCCTATTGTTTTCGGTAGGATTATTTGTTATTATTATTATTATTTTTTTCTACTTCTCGGGCACTTTTGGGGTCCTTAAAATGCTCGAAAACTCTTGAAACTTTGCACACGGGTCAGAACGCGCGGCCATCAGGGCCGGGCTGAAGCTGGTACCCGGGCGTGGCAGGGGGGCTCGACAGCGCCCCCTGGAACGGGATCCGAACACTTGTCCATAAATCAGACACGCTTGCATGTAATAATATGAAACTCGGTACACATATGGATCTCATCGGGCCGAACAACTTTCGTGCTCTAAGTTTTACGCCAGCCCAACAGGAAGTCGGCTATTATGGGTTGTTTGGAAACGCATGCTGTGGAATTTAATGTACTCCTCCTAGGGAATTCATCCAATCGGCTCCAAACTCGGTCAGCATGAAGTCAAGACCTTGAGGATGAAAAATTGCCAGGTGATTTTTGATATCTTGAACGGTTTGGCTGTGGCGAGGAAACGAATTTATGGCGAATAATGGAAACAGGAAGTGTGTTATAACTTCTGCATACATTAACTGATCTTGATTAAACTTCAGCAGTGTGTTCATTGTAAGAGGCCGATCACATGGATGTGACTATTGTGAGTCAAAGTTATAGCGCCACCAACTGGCAGCAGGAAGTGTGTCACTTTCAAAATGCTTTGAAATCACCCTCTTATTTTTACCGGATTTGCTTCAAACTTTATGTGTATAATGTAAACACACGGCAGATGTAGACCTGTGAAAGGATTTTTGATATCTTTAATACTGTTGCCATGGCAACGCATCAAACATCAATATTCTTTTTTGATGCTTTTGAGACTCTTAGCATGCTTGAAATTGCATGAAACTCGACAGACACATTACATTTATTACCTAGTAGACATGTGCAAAGTTTCAGAAACGGGCGTGGTGAGGGGCTCAGTAGCGCCACCTTTAGTCATAAGTGGGGGGGTTAGTTTTATCAACAGCAACAAAACTTGGTATGTGTATTGTTCTCATCAAGACGGACAACTTTCTAATTGACATTAACTACCTCTGACCAACAGGAAGAGAGATATTTTGGTTTGAATGTGGATTTTCTGAAGAATTTTCTCTCCCTCTCTCTGTGTCTCTGTGTGTGAGAGGGGAGGGGGGAATTTGACTATTGCTTTTATATTGTTAATCAAGGTTTCAGGGGCTTTTGGGGTCCTTAACGTGCTCAAAAACTCTTGAAACTTTGCACACAAGTCAGAACCCCCTGCCATCAGGGACGGGCTGAAGCTGGTACCCGGGCGTGGCAGGGGGGCTCAACAGCGCCCCCTTGAACGGGGTTCTAAAACTTGATCCATATATCAAACACGCTCGCATGAATTAATATGAAACTCGGTACACATATAGATCTCATCGGGCCGAACAACTTTACCCCGGTCAAGTTTTACGCCAGCCCAACAGGAAGTCGGCTATTATGGGTTGTTTGGAAAACGCTTGCTGTGGAATGTGAAATACTCCTCCTAGAAAATTCACCGTGTCCCCTTAAAACTCGGTGGGCATGTAGTCAAGACTTTGAGGATGCTAAATTGCGGACGGATTTTTGATATCTCGAACGGTTTGGCTGTGGCGAGGAATCGAATTTATGGCGAGAAAAGAGAAACACGGAAGTGGAATAACTTCTGCATACATTAACTGATCTTGATGAAACTTCAGCAGTGTGTTCGTGGTAAGAGGCCGATCAGATGGATGTAGCTATTGTGAGTCAAAGTTATAGCGCCACCAACTGGCAGCAGGAAGTGTGTCACTTTCAACATGCTTTAGACAAAAGTGGGGGGGTTAGTTTTAACTACAGTAAAGAAAAAATAGTTTGTATATTGTTCTCATCAAGCCGGACAACTTTCTAATTTACATTCAATAGCTCTGGCCATCAGGAAGTCAGATATTTTGGTCTGAATGTGAATTTTTTTGCAAAATCAGCCTCTGAATTTTTAGCCACTCCTCTTAAACTATTTATTTTATTCGTACCAAACTTTTTCAACATGATGAAACTACATTAAATATGCTAAATTGTGAATGGATAATAAATATCTCAAACGGTTTTGCTATGGCGAGGGATTAAAGTAAAAATCTTCTAAAAATGTAATACCATTTATTTCTATATAAAAGTATACAAATATCACAACTAAACCCATTTTATTCTGTTTTTGCAATTCAAGAAGAATGAAAAAGTTAAAAACAGGCTATTTAGTGCTATTTGGTTCAACAAAAAAGCAAACATAGGGCTATACTGCACTCTTGTGTCCAAAAGGACATCAAAATAGTATATACAACTTTTTACCAGGTAGGCCAATATTGTATTTAAATATACATTTATTAGGTATGTGTCTGAGGATATTTTCCCACCGGTTAATCGACGTGTGACACGAGTGGGTGCTTTTAAATCGCTAATATAATAGTGAAAGAAAAATAATGATAATGTTGCACACACAAATCACACACATGTGGGAAAGAATGATGCTTTTAAACAACACTAAACCGCCATTAGGTGTCGCCAGGCATCCATCTTAATAAGCGAGTCATTGATTCGTTCGTTCAAACGATTCGTTCGAATGAGTCGATCATGATTAAGACAGATGTTTATGGATTGATCATTCAATCTTTGAGTCAACCGATTCGTTAAAAATGCTGAATCGTTCAGTTATGAGAAAACACGTGATGCGTGATGGTTCTGCCGTGATCTTTGTTTAACTATTTTCGCTGCTGAAACAGAACAAAAACAGTCAACATTGCATCTAAAATGTAAGTGACTTAATTGTAACTGTTTATTAACCTGTTGTATGAAATCTAGGGGTGGGAGAAAAAATTGATTCTTAGATGCATCGCGATGCGGACGTGGACGATTCTGAATCGATTCACAAATGTCAAAAAATCGATTCTCTAAAAAAATATTTTTCTAATAACGTAATATTGACGGAAGGCAAAAGGCGGAACTCTAAGCGGACGTGCGTGCAGTCTGTGGCGCGCACATAACAGAGAAGTTTCTTCTGCTCACCAAGGCTGCATTTATTTGATTAAAAATACAAACAAAAACAGTAATATTGTAAAATAGTATTCCAATTTAAAACAGCTGCTTTCTATTTTAATATATTTTAAACTGTTATTTATTCCTGTGATCAAAGCTGAGTTTTCAGCATCATTACTCCAGTCGTCACTGTCACATGATCCTTCAGAAATTATTCTAATATGATGATTGATACTCAAGAAACATTCATTATTATTTTAAATGTCGAAAACAGTTGTGTACAGTCTTTGATGAATAGAAAGTTCAAAAGAACAGCATTTATCTGAAATCTAAAGCTTTTGTAACGTTAAACACTACCGCTCAAAAGTTTGTGGTTAGTAATAATTAAAATTTTATTTTTGGGGGAAAGAAATAAAATAAATCAGAACTCTTATTTATGAAGGATGAGTTAAACTGATCAACAGTTACAGTAAAGACATTTATAATGTTAAAAATATATATATTTGAAATATATGCTGTTCTTTTGAACTTTACATTCATCAAAGCATTTTGAAAAAAAATAAATCTGTACACAACTGTTTTCAACATTGAAAATAATAATGAATATTTATTGAGCATCAATCATCATATTAGTATGATTTCTGAAGGATCATGTGACACTGAAGACTGGAGTAATGATGCTGAAAACTCAACTTTGATCAGAGAAATGAATTACTATGTAAAATATTTTAAAATTGAAAACAGCTGTTTTAAATTGGAATAATATTTCACAATATTACTGTTTTTGTTTGTATTTTTAATCAATAAATGCAGCCTTGGTGAGCAGAAGAGACTTCTCCTAAAAACATTAAAAATCTTACTGACCCCAAACTTTTGAACAATAATATATATATATATATATATATATATATATATATATATATATACATACATATATATGTATGTGTGTGTATGTATGTATGTATATACATATATATATATATATATATATAAATATAGCTGCGAGCAGCGATGGAGGGCCAAAGCCGGCGGTACCGCCACCCCGGTGCCTTAAGGTAACTAAAGGCACCGGGGTTGCGGTGCCACCGGCTTGGGCCCGTAATCGCTGCTCGCAGCTATATTTAGGGCCCAAGCCCTGAAAGGGCGCAGAGCCCTATTGTTTTCGTTAGGATTATTATTAGGGCCCAAGCCCTGAAAGGGCGAAGGCCCTATTGTTTTCGTTAGGATTATTATTATTATTATTATTATTATTATTGTTCAAGGGTTCGGGGGCTTTTGGGGCCTTTAACGTGCTCAAAAACTCATGAAACTTTGCACACAGGTCAGAAGCTGCGGCCATTAGGGCCGGGCTGAAGATGGTACCTGGGCGTGGCAGGGGGACTCGACAGCGCCCCCTTGAATGGGGTCCGAGTGCGGTCCGAAAACTTGGTCCATATACCAAACACTCTTGCATGAATTAATATGAAGCTCGGTACACATATAGATCTTATTGGGCTGAACAACTTTCGTGCTCTAAGTTTTACGCCAGCCCAACAGGAAGTCGGCTATTATGGGTTGTTTGGAAAACGCATGCTGTGGAATTTGATGTACTCCTCCTAGGAAATCCATCCATTCGCCTCAAAACTCGGTGTGCATGAAGTCAAGACATTGAGGATTATAAATTGCGGACGGATTTTTGATATCTCGAACGGTTTGGCCAAGGCGAGGAAACGAATTTATGGCGAATAATGGGACACAGGAAGTGTATTATAAATTCTGCATACATTGACTGATCTTGATAAAACTTCAGCAGTGTGTTCGTGGTCAGAGGCCGATCACATTGATGTGACTATTGTGAGTCAAAGTTATAGCGCCACCAACTGGCAGCAGGAAGTGTGTCCCTTTCAAAATGCTTTGAAATCACCCTCTTATTTTTACCCGATTTGCTTCAAACTTTATGTGTATAATGTAAACACACGGCAGATGTAGACCTGTGAAAGAATTTTTGATATCTTTAATACTGTTGCCATGGCAACGCTTCAAACTTTAATATTCTTTTTTGATGCTTTTGAGACTCTTAACATACTTGAAATTGGATGAAACTCGACAGACACATCACATTTATTAGCCCGTAGACATGTGCAAAGTTTCAGAAACGGGCGTGGTGAGGGGCTCAGTAGCGCCACCTTTAGTCATAAATGGGGCGGTTAGTTTTATCAACAGCAACAAAACTTGGTATGTGTATTGTTCTCATCAAGACGGACAACTTTCTAATTGACATTAACCATCTCCGACCAACAGGAAGAGAGATATTTTGGTTTGAATGTGGATTTTCTGAAGAATTTTCTCTCCCTCTCTCTGTGTCTGTGTGTGTGTGAGGGGAGGGGGGATTTGACTATTGCTTTTATATTGTTAATCAAGGTTTCAGGGGCTTTTGGGGTCCTTAACGTGCTCAAAAACTCTTGAAACTTTGCACACAAGTCAGAACCCACGGCCATCAGGGCCGGGCTGAAGCTGGTACCCGGGCGTGGCTGGGGGGCTCAACAGCGCCCCCTTGAACGGGGTTCTAAAAATTGATCCATATATCAAACACGCTCGCATGAATTAATATGAAACTCGGTACACATATAGATCTCATCGGGCCGAACAACTTTACCCCGGTCAAGTTTTACGCCAGCCCAACAGGAAGTCGGCTATTATGGGTTGTTTGGAAAACGCTTGCTGTGGAATGTGAAATACTCCTCCTAGAAAATTCACCGTGTCCCCTTCAAACTCGGTGTGCATGTAGTCAAGACTTTGAGGATGCTAAATTGCGGACGGATTTTTGATATCTCGAACGGTTTGGCTGTGGCGAGGAATCGAATTTATGGCGAGAAAAGAGAAACACGGAAGTGGAATAACTTCTGCATACATTAACTGATCTTGATGAAACTTCAGTAGTGTGTTCGTGGTAAGAGGCCGATCAGATGGATGTAGTTATTGTGAGTCAAAGTTATAGCGCCACCAACTGGCAGCAGGAAGTGTGTCACTTTCAACATGCTTTTGACAAAAGTGGGGGGGTTACTTTTAACTACAGTAAAGAAAAAATAGTTTGTATATTGTTCTCATCAAGCCGGACAACTTTCTAATTTACATTCAATAGCTCTGGCCATCAGGAAGTCAGATATTTTGGTCTGAATGTGAATTTTTTTGCAAAATCAGCCTCTGAATTTTTAGCCACTCCTCTTAAACTATTTATTTTATTCGTACCAAACTTTTTCAACATGATGAAAATACATTAAATATGCTAAATTGTGAATGGATAATAAATATCTCAAACGGTTTTGCTATGGCGAGGGATTAAAGTAAAAATCTTCTAAAAATGTAATTATATACCATTTTTTTCTATATAAAAGTATACAAATATCACAACTAAACCCATTTTATTCTGTTTTTGCAATTCAAGAAGAATGAAAAAGTTAAAAACAGGCTATTTAGTGCTATTTGGTTCAACAAAAAAGCAAACATAGGGCTATACTGCCCTCTTGTGTCCAAAAGGACATCAAAATAGTATATAAAACTTTTTACCAGGTAGGCCAATATTGTATTTAAATATACATTTATTAGGTATGTGTCTGAGGATATTTTCCCACCGGTTAATCGACGTGTGACACGAGTGGGTGCTTTTAAATCGCTAATATAATAGTGAAAGAAAAATAATGATAATGTTGCACACACAAATCACACACATGTGGGAAAGAATGATGCTTTTAAACAACACTAAACCGCCATTAGGTGTCGCCAGGCATCCATCTTAATAAGCGAGTCATTGATTCATTCGTTCAAACGATTCGTTCGAATGAGTCGATCATGATTAAGACAGATGTTTATGGATTGATCATTCAATCTTTGAGTTAACCGATTCGTTAAAAATGCTGAATCGTTCAGTTATGAGAAAACACGTGATGCGTGATGGTTCTGCCGTGATCTTTGTTTAACTATTTTCGCTGCTGAAACAGAACAAAAACAGTCAACATTGCATCTAAAATGTAAGTGACTTAATTGTAACTGTTTATTAACCTGTTGTATGAAATCTAGGGGTGGGAGAAAAAAAATATTCTTAGATGCATCGCGATGCGGACGTGGACGATTCTGAATCGATTCACAAATGTCAAAAAATCGATTCTCTAAAAAAATATTTTTCTAATAACGTAATATTGACGGAAGGCAAAAGGCGGAACTCTAAGCGGACGTGGTGCAGTCTGTGGCGCGCACATAACAGAGAAGTTTCTTCTGCTCACCAAGGCTGCATTTATTTGATTAAAAATACAAACAAAAACAGTAATATTGTAAAATAGTATTCCAATTTAAAACAGCTGCTTTCTATTTTAATATATTTTAAACTGTTATTTATTCCTGTGATCAAAGCTGAGTTTTCAGCATCATTACTCCAGTCGTCACTGTCACATGATCCTTCAGAAATTATTCTAATATGATGATTGATACTCAAGAAACATTCATTATTATTTTAAATGTCGAAAACAGTTGTGTACAGTCTTTGATGAATAGAAAGTTCAAAAGAACAGCATTTATCTGAAATCTAAAGCTTTTGTAACGTTAAACACTACCGCTCAAAAGTTTGTGGTTAGTAATAATTAAAATTTTATTTTTGGGGGAAAGAAATAAAATAAATCAGTACTTTTATTTATGAAGGATGAGTTAAACTGATCAACAGTTACAGTAAAGACATTTATAATGTTAAAAATATATATATTTGAAATATATGCTGTTCTTTTGAACTTTACATTCATCAAAGCATTTTGAAAAAAAAAAATCTGTACACAACTGTTTTCAACATTGAAAATAATAATGAATATTTATTGAGCATCAATCATCATATTAGTATGATTTCTGAAGGATCATGTGACACTGAAGACTGGAGTAATGATGCTGAAAACTCAACTTTGATCACAGAAATTAATTACTATGTAAAATATTTTAAAATTGAAAACAGCTGTTTTAAATTGGAATAATATTTCACAATATTACTGTTTTTGTTTGTATTTTTAATCAATAAATGCAGCCTTGGTGAGTATATATATATATATATATATATATATATATATATATATATATATATATATATATATATATATATATACATATATATGTATGTGTGTGTGTGTGTGTATGTATGTATAAATATATATATATATATATATATATATATATATATATATATATATATATATATATATATATATATATATATATATATATACAGTTGTGTTCAAAATTATTCAACCCCCACTGAAATTGATTGTTTTGGCCGGTTTGACATTGATTTTGATCATTCAGTCATCCTGCTTACAATTAAATCAAAGAGGCACGTGTAGGGCAGACAAATATAACATAACATTTATAATGAAATAACCACAAATGTCTTTTCTGTGCTCACATTATTATCAGTTTTATTCAACCCCCAAGTGACATTCAATCTTAGTACTTAGTACAACATCCTTTTACAGTTATAACAGCTTTTAAACGTGAAGCATAGCTTGACAAGTGTCTTGCAGCGATCTACGGGTATCTTCGCCCATTCATCATGGGCAAAAGCCTCCAGTTCAGTCACATTCTTAGGCTTGCGCACTGCAACTGCTTTCTTTAAGTCCCACCAGAGGTTCTCAATCGGATTTAAGTCTGGTGACTGCGATGGCCACTTCAAAATGTTCCAGCCTTTAATCTGCAACCATGCTCTAGTGGACTTGGAGGTATGCTTGGGATCATTGTCCTGTTGAAAGGTCCAACGTCTCCCAAGCCTCAGGTTTGTGACGGACTGCATCACATTGTCATCCAATATCTCCTGGTACTGAAGAGAATTCATGGTACCTTGCACACGCTGAAGCTTCCCAGTACCTGCAGAAGCAAAACAGCCCCAAAGCATGATTGACCCCCTGCCATGCTTCACAGTAGGCAAGGTGTTCTTTTCTTCATAGGCCTTGTTCTTCCTCCTCCAAACATAGCGTTGATCCATGGGCCCAAACAGTTCTAATTTTGTTTCATCAGTCCACAGAACACTATCCCAAAACTTCTGTGGTTTGTCCACATGACTTTTGGCATACTGCAGTCGACTCTTCTTATTCTTTGGAGACAGCAAGGGGGTGCGCCTGGGAGTTCTGGCATGGAGGCCTTCATTACGCAGGGTGCGCCGTATTGTCTGAGCAGAAACTTCAGTACCTACATCTGACAAATCTTTTCTCAGTTCCTCAGCAGTCACACGGGGACTTTTCTCCACTCTACGCTTCAGGTAGCGCACAGCAGTCGAAGTCAGCATCTTCTTTCTGCCACGACCAGGTAGCGTTTCAACAGTGCCCTTTGCCTTGAATTTGCGAATGATGCTTCCTATGGGGTCTCTTGGTATGTTTAACATCTTTGCAATTTTCTTATAGCCATTGCCCTTCCTGTGAAGAGTAATCACCTCTTCTCTTGTCTTCCTGGACCATTCTCTTGACTTCACCATGTTTGTAACCACACCAGTAAATGTCTAGAAGGAGCTGAGTATCACAGTCATTTTAAAGCTGCCTAATTGGTGCTTATTAGGCTTTATTGCTGCTCCCTGACATCCACAGGTGTTTTCAATACCTGATTGAAAACACTTCAATGAACCTCTGTTCTTCAGAGTGGTAGTCTTTAAGGGGTTGAATAATTGTGTAAATGAAGAATTCACAAAAGAAACATTTACTACTGTATTACAAAACCAATTGATGTCATTTTAGTTGCATATGGTTCTTTAAGAAGTCCTTGTAGGATTTCATTCTGAATACAATTACAAATTTACACTAAATTCCCTAAAACCATTTACAGCATTGGGGGGTTGAATAATTTTTAACACAACTGTATATATATATATAAATATATATATATATATAAATATAGCTGCGAGCAGCGATGGAGGGCCAAAGCCGGCGGTACCGCCACCCCGGTGCCTTTAGGTAACTAAAGGCACCGGGGTTGCGGTGCCACCGGCTTGGGCCCGTAATCGCTGCTCGCAGCTATATTTATATATATTTATTATTATTATTATTATTATTATTGTTCAAGGGTTCGGGGGCTTTTGGGGCCTTTAACGTGCTCAAAAACTCATGAAACTTTGCACACAGGTCAGAAGCTGCGGCCATTAGGGCCGGGCTGAAGATGGTACCTGGGCGTGGCAGGGGGGCTCGACAGCGCCCCCTTGTATGGGGTCCGAGTGCGGTCCGAAAACTTGGTCCATATACCAAACACTCTTGCATGAATTAATATGAAACTCGGTACACATATAGATCTTATTGGGCTGAACAACTTTCGTGCTCTAAGTTTTACGCCAGCCCAACAGGAAGTCGGCTATTAAGGGTTGTTTGGAAAACGCATGCTGTGGAATTTGATGTACTCCTCCTAGGAAATTCATCCATTCGCCTCAAAACTCGGTGTGCATGAAGTCAAGACATTGAGGATGCTAAATTGCGGACGGATTTTTGATATCTCGAACGGTTTGGCCAAGGCGAGGAAACGAATTTATGGCGAATAATGGGACACAGGAAGTGTATTATAACTTCTGCATACATTGACTGATCTTGATAAAACTTCAGCAGTGTGTTCGTGGTAAGAGGCCGATCACATTGATGTGACTATTGTGAGTCAAAGTTATAGCGCCACCAACTGGCAGCAGGAAGTGTGTCACTTTCAAAATGCTTTGAAATCACCCTCTTATTTTTACCCGATTTGCTTCAAACTTTATGTGTATAATGTTAACACACGGCAGATGTAGACCTGTGAAAGGATTTTTGATATCTTTAATACTGTTGCCATGGCAACGCTTCAAACTTTAATATTCTTTTTTGATGCTTTTGAGACTCTTAACATACTTGAAATTGGATGAAACTCGACAGACACATCACATTTATTAGCCCGTAGACATGTGCAAAGTTTCAGAAACGGGCGTGGTGAGGGGCTCAGTAGCGCCACCTTTAGTCATAAATGGGGCGGTTAGTTTTATCAACAGCAACAAAACTTGGTATGTGTATTGTTCTCATCAAGACGGACAACTTTCTAATTGACATTAACCATCTCCGACCAACAGGAAGAGAGATATTTTGGTTTGAATGTGGATTTTCTGAAGAATTTTCTCTCCCTCTCTCTGTGTCTGTGTGTGTGTGAGGGGAGGGGGGGGGGATTTGACTATTGCTTTTATATTGTTAATCAAGGTTTCAGGGGCTTTTGGGGTCCTTAACGTGCTCAAAAACTCTTGAAACTTTGCACACAGGTCAGAACCCACGGCCATCAGGGCCGGGCTGAAGCTGGTACCCGGGCGTGGCTGGGGGGCTCAACAGCGCCCCCTTGAACGGGGTTCTAAAACTTGGTCCATATATCAAACACGCTTGCATGAATTAATATGAAACTCGGTACACATATAGATCTCATCGTGCCGAACAACTTTCCCCTGGTCAAGTTTTACGCCAGCCCAACAGGAAGTCGGCTATTATGGGTTGTTTGGAAAACGCTTGCTGTGGAATGTGAAATACTCCTCCTAGAAAATTCACCGTGTCCCCTCCAAACTCGGTGTGCATGTAGTCAAGACTTTGAGGATGCTAAATTGCGGACGGATTTTTGATATCTCGAACGGTTTGGCCGTGGCGGGGAATCGAATTTATGGCGAGAAAAGAGAAACACGAAGTGGAATAACTGCTGCATACATTAACTGATCTTGATGAAACTTCACCAGTGTGTTCGTGGTAAGAGGCCGATCAGATGGATGTGGCTATTGTGATTCAAAGTTATAGCGCCACCAACTGGCAGCAGGAAGTGTGTCACTTTCAACATGCTTTTGACAAAAGTGGGGGGGTTAGTTTTAACTACAGTAAAAAAAACTCAGTTCATATATTGATCTCATCGACCCGGACAACTTTCTAATTTAAAGTCATTAGCTCCGACCATCAGGAAGTCAGATATTTTGGTCTGAATGTGGATTTTTTTGCAAAATCAGCCTCTGAATTTTTAGACACCTTTATCTAAGTGGTTTATTTTATTCCCACCAAACTTTTTCAACATGATAAAAATATATTAATGATGCTAAATTGTGAACGGATAATAAATATCTCAAACGGTTTTGCTATGGCGAGGGATTAAAGTATTGTCTAAAAAGTAAACAGTAAAAGGCTCATATATTCTAAAAATGTAATTATACACCATTTATTACTATATAAAAGTATACAAATATCAGAACTTAACTCATTTTATTCTTTTTTTTTTCAATTTAAGAATGAAGTTTAAGTTTAAAAACTGCCAGAATGGTTGTTTAGTCTAAACAATAAATAAATAAAGTCAAACATAGTGCTATACTGCCCTCTTGTGTTCAAAATCAGGTAGGCCTATTATATCTATATAAAAATATACTAGGTATGTGACGGTGAGAATATTTTACCACCGGTTAACTGACGTGTGACACCGCTGGGGGCTTTTTAATCGCTAACTTAAAAACGAAAGTAAAATATGTTCGTCCGCACGGACATTGATAATGGTGCGGAGCAGAGCAGAGCGAGCTTTTTCAATAAATTCCTATGGAAGGAGCAATGACCTAAAAAACGTTGACTCTGTTCTGCTCGTTCCTCGCTGAGGACGCGCACCATTATGAATGCCTGTGCAGCCGTGAGCATTTTAGTTTCATTTTCGGGGCGGATTGCTTGAATGTATTTTAAAAAAGCACAATGTTGTGTTTTATTGCTACTGTACAAAAATATAAGTTAACACTTTGCAGTTTGAATGATATTCTGAACAAAATGACAGAGTATGTTTTTATGTGTCCACTGTTCAATCGCACCCTCGTTTTAGTGATTCCCAAGTTATTTTTTCATTTAAGTTTTTTCATTGTTCTAATCAGGTCAGGCAAGTAAAATTATCTGTGTCTTATCCCTTACATTTTTATATAATATATATACACTACTGTTCAAAAATTTGGGGTCAGTAAGATTTTTAAGCGAAGTTTCTTCTGCTCACCAAGGCTGCATTTATTTGATTAAAAATACAAACAAAAACAGTAATATTGTAAAATAGTATTCCATTTTAAAACAGCTGCTTTCTATTTTAATATATTTTAAACTGTTATTTATTCCTGTGATCAAAGCTGAGTTTTCAGCATCATTACTCCAGTCGTCACTGTCACATGATCCTTCAGAAATTATTCTAATATGATGATTGATGCTCAAGAAACATTCATTATTATTTTAAATGTCGAAAACAGTTGTGTACAGTCTTTGATGAATAGAAAGTTCAAAAGAACAGCATTTATCTGAAATCTAAAGCTTTTGTAACATTAAACACTACCCTTCAGAAGTTTGGGGTCAGTAATAATTTAAATTTTAATTTTGGGGGAAAGAAATAAAATAAATCAATACTTTTATTCATCGAGAATGAGTTAAACTGATCAAAAGTTACAGTACAGACATTTATAATGTTAAAAAAAATTATATTTGAAATAAATGCTGTTCTTTTGAACTTTACATTCATCAACGCATTTTGAAAAAAAATCTGTACACAACTGTTTTCAACATTGAAAATAATAATTAATATTTATTGACCATCAATCATCATATTAGAATGGTTTCTGAAGGATCATGTGACACTGAAGACGGGAGTAATGATGCTGAAAACTCAGCTTTGATCACATAAATTAATTACAGTGTAAAATATTTTAAAATAGAAAACAGCTGTTTTAAATTGGAATAATATTTCACAATATTACTGTTTTTGTTTGTATTTTTAATCAAATAAATGCAGCCTTGGTGAGCAGAAGAGACTTCTCCTAAAAACATTAAAAATCTTCCTGACCCCAAACTTTTGAACGGTATATATATATATATATATATATATATATATATATATATATACATAAGTATATATGTTTGTAAAATAAATACATATATATATATATATATATATATATATATATATATATAAATATAGCTGCGAGCAGCGATGGAGGGCCAAAGCCGGCGGTACCGCCACCCCGGTGCCTTTAGGTAACTAAAGCCACCAGGGTTGCGGTGCCACCGGCTTGGGCCCGTAATCGCTGCTCGCAGCTATATTTATTATTGTTGTTCAAGGGTTCGGGGGCTTTTGGGACCCTTAACAGACTCAAAAACTCATGAAACTTTGCACACAGGTCAGAACCCGCGGCCATTAGGGCCGGGCTGAAGCTGGTACCCGGGCGTGGTAGGGGGGCTCGACAGCGCCCCCTAGAACACAATCTTAAATCTTGGACACATACAAGAACGTATTAGTATGAAACTCGGTACACATATAGATCTCATCGGGCCGAACAACTTTTGCACTCTAAGTTATTAGCTCTGCCCAACAGGAAGTCAGCTATTATGGGTTGTTTGAAAAACGCATGCTGTGGAATTTAATGTACTCCTCCTAGGGAATTGATCCAATCCACACCAAACTCGGTCAGCATGAAGTCAAGACATTGAGGATGCTAAATTGCGGACGGATTTTTGATATCTCGAACGGTTTGGCCGTGGCGATGAAACGAATTTATAGCGAGAAAAGATAAACAGGAAGTGTGTTATAACTTCTGCATACATTAACTGATCTTGATGAAACTTCCGCAGTGTGTTCGTTGTAAGAGGCCGATCACATGGATGTGACTATTGTGAGTCAAAGTTATAGCGCCACCAACTGGCAGCAGGAAGTGTGTCACTTTCAAAATGCTTTGAAATCACCCTCTCATTTTTACCCGATTTGCTTCAAACTTTATGTGTATAATGTAGACACACAGCAGATGTAGACCTGTGAAAGGTTTATTGATATCTTAAATACTGTTGCCGTGGCAACGCATCAAACTTTAATATTCTTTTCAGATGCTTTTGAGACTCTTAACATACTTGAAATTGGATGAAACTCGACAGACACATCACATTTATTAGCCGGTAGACATGTGCAAAGTTTCAGAAACGGGCGTGGTGAGGGGCTCAGTAGCGCCACCTTTAGTCAAAAATGGGGGCTTAGTTTTAAGTAGAGTCACAAAAATCGTTATGTATATTGTTCTCATCAAGCCGGACAACTTTCTAATTTATAGTCATAAGCTGTGACCAACAGGAAGTGAGATATTTTGGTTTGAATGTGATTTTTTGTAGAATTCTCTCCCTCTCTCTCTCTGCCTCTGCGTCTCTGTGTGTGTGAGGGGTGGGGGGATTTGTCTTTTGAGTGAGATTTGTTTAAAATTCCTGTTTTTCAAGGTTTCAGGGGCTTTTGGGGCCTTTAACGTGCTCGAAAACTCTTGAAACTTTGCACACAGGTCAGAACCCGCGGCCATCAGGGCCGGGCTGAAGCTGGTACCCGGGCGTGGCAGGGGGGCTCAACAGCGCCCCCTGGAATGGGATCCGAACACTTGTCCATAAATCAAACACACTTGCATGTAATGATATGAAACTCGGTACACATATAGATCACATCGGGCTGAACAACTTTCGTGCTCTAAGTTTTACGCCAGCCCAACAGGAAGTCGGCAATTATGGATTGTTTGGAGAACGCTTGCTGTGGAATGCGAAGTACTCCTCCTAGAGAATTCATCCAATCCCCACCAAACTCGGTGTGCATGAAGTCAAGACATTGAGGATTCTAAATTGCGGACGGATTTTTGATATCTCGAACGGTTTGGCCGTGGCGAGGAAACGAATTTATGGCGAGAAAAGAGAAACACGAAGTGGTATAACTTCTGCATACATTAACGGATCTTGATGAAACTTCACCAGTGTGTTCGTGGTAAGAGGCCGATCAGATGGATGTAACTATTGTGAGTCAAAGTTATAGCGCCACCAACTGGCAGCAGGAAGTGTGTCACTTTCAAAATGTTTTTGACAAAAGTGGGGGGGTTAGTTTTACCCACAGTTTTAAAAATCAGTACGTACATTGGTCTCATCGAGCCGGACAACTTTCTAATATACAGTTATTAGCTTCGACCAATAGGAAGTCAGATATTTTGGTTTGAATGTGGATTTATTTGCAAATTCAGCCTCTGCTTTTACCCACTCCTGCTAAGTGTTTTTTTTTTATTCACACCAAACTTTTTTAACACGATGAAAATACATTAAAGATGCTAAATTGTGAACGGATATTAAATATTTCAAACGGTTTTGACATGGCGAGGGATTAAAATAATGTCAAAAAAGGAATCAGAAAACATCTCATATATTCTTAAAATTTAATTATACACCATTTATTTTTATATAAAATTATACAAATATTAGAACTAAACCTATTTTATTCTGTTTTTGCAATTCAAAAAGTATGAAAAAGTTAAAAACAGGCTATTTAGTGCTATTTGTTTCAACAAAAAAGCAAACATAGGGCTATACTGCCCTCTTCTGTCCAAAAGGATATCAAAATAGTATATAAAACGTTTTACTAGGTAGGCCTATTGTATTTAAATATAAATTTATTAGGTATATGACTGTGAGGATATTTTCCCATCGGTTAAGCGACGTGTGACACGAGCGGGTGCTTTTAAATCGCTAATATAAAAGTGAAAGTAAAAAAACGGACGTCCGCACGGACATTGATAATGGTGCACGTTGGAAAGAATGATACTTTTAAACATAACACTAAACCGCCGTTAGGTGTCGCCAGGCGACCATCTTAATGAGCGAGTCATTGATTCATTCGTTCAAACGATTCATTCCAATGACTGAGTCATTCATGATTGAGACAGATGTTTATGGATTGACCATTGAATCTTTGAGTCAAGCGATTCGTTTCAAAATGCTGAATCATTCAGTAATGAGAAAACAAGTTGCTGTGATCTTTGTTTAACTATTTTTGCTGCTGAAACAGAACAAAAACAGTCAATATTGCATCTAAAATGTAAGTGACTTAATTGTAACTGTTTATTAACCTGTTGTATGAAATCAATGTCACAGTTTCAATCGTGATTGTATTCAGGAAATAGTTGCCTACTCGTCAAGTGAGGTTGCTTAACTCTATCATATGTTATAAAATATATAAAAACTCCATATTTGTAATTTTTATAGTCAATATGTTGTTAACTGGGTTGCTTTTTTGTGTGCTGCGCTCATTTGTTTACAATTCTCCTGGAGAAGCAGCATGAGCCTCAGCAGTGCAACCTTGTTACCATTGATCAGTAATACATTTATTATTAACTGCTGATTGCAACTTAAAATGAATGTAATGAAATTAGAATAATCTCTCGTTTTAGTGATTCCCAAGTTATTTTTTTGTTATTGACGTTCTAATCAGGCTATACTTTGGTCGGGCAAGTAAAATTCTCTTTCAGGTAGGCCTATTGAATTTATATATAAATATATTAGGGATGTGACTGTGATAAAATTTTCCCACCGGTTAATCGACATGTAACACCGCTGAGGGCTTTTAAATCGCTAACTATAGTATACTATATACTAGTAAAATACAGACGTCCGCACAGACATTGATAATGGTGCGGAGTAGAGCGAGCATTTTCAATGTATTCCTATGGATGTAGGAATTAACTAAAACATTTTATTTATGTTTTTGTGTCCACTGTTCAACCGCAACCGCGTCACACACACATTCCAGAATTGCAATCTTGACATTCATTATAGCCCTAATACAATATAATAATAAAAATAGTCAACCTAACATAAACGAATTACACTGCTCTGTTTAAATAGTCAGTAGTACAATCTGTACCATTCACAGTAAGCAGAGCTCCACTGTGATGTTTCCAAGAACATTTTTGCGCGTGTGAAGAGGATGATTTTTTCCATCGATATTGGAACACGAGTGAAGTACAAAGCCTATAATAAAGAATAGTTTAGCATCCAAATACATCGCAAAAATTGAAACATTTTGATTCTAATGAGAGGGTTACGTGAGACCAACACTGCTTACTTTCGTTTTTATTTTTACATTAATTTTTAAAGGATTTGTTGTGGAATATTTTGAGTGTATCATAAAATCAGAATAAGGTAAGACAAGTAATATTTTCTGTCTTATATATATATATATATATATATATATATATATATAGATATAGATATAGATAGATAGATATTTATATACACACACACATATATATATATATATATATATATATATATATATATATATATATATGTGTGTGTGTGTGTGTGTATGTATATATATATATATATATATATATATAAATATAGCTGCGAGCAGCGATGGAGGGCCAAAGCCGGTGGCACCGCCATCCCCGGTGCCTTTAGGTAACTAAAGGCACCGGGGTTGCGGTGCCACCGGCTTGGGCCCGTAATCGCTGCTCGCAGCTATATTTTATTATTATTATTATTATTATTATTATTATTTTGTCAACCTTTCGGGCACTTTTGGGGCTCTTAACATGCTCGAAAACTCTTGAAATTTTGCACACACGTCAGAACCCGCGGCCATCAGGGCCGGACTGAAGCTGGTACCCGGGCGTGGCAGGGGGGCTCGACAGCGCCCCCTGGAACGGGATCCGAACACGTGTCCATAAATCAAACACGCTTGCATGTAATAATATGAAACTCGGTACACATATAGATCTCATCCGGCCGAACAACTTTCGTGCTCTAAGTTTTACGCCAGCCAAACAGGAAGTTGGCTATTTAGCGTTGTTTGGAAACGCATGCTGTGGAATTTAATGTACTCCTCCTAGGGAATTCATCGATTCGCCTCCAAACTCGGTGTGCATGAAGTCAAGACATTGAGGATGCTAAATTGCGGACGGATTTTTGATATCTCGAACGGTTTGGCCGTGGCGAGGAAACAAATTTATGGCGAAAAAATGAAACAGGAAGTGTGTTATAACTTCTGCATACATTAACTGATCTTGATGAAACTTCAGCAGTGTGTTCGTTGCAAGAGGCCGATCGCACAGATGTGACTATTGTGAGTCAAAGTTATAGCGCCACCAACAGGCAGCAGGAAGTACATCACTTTCAAAATGCTTTGAAATCAGTGTCTTATTTTTACCCGATTTGCTTCAAACTTTATGTGTACAATGTAGACACACGGCAGATGTAAACCTGTGAAAGGATTATTGATATCTTAGATACTGTTGCCGTGGCAACGCATCAAACTTTAATATTCTTTTTTGATGCTTTTGAGACTCTTAACATACTTGAAATTGCATGAAACTCAACAGACACATCACATTTATTAGCCAGTAGACATGTGCAAAGTTTCAGAAACGGGGGTGGTGGAATGGCTCAGTAGCGCCACCTTTAGTCAAAAATGGGGGTTTAATTTTTCCTAGAATCACAAAACTTGGTATGTGTATTGTTCTCATCAAGACGGACAACTTTCTAATTTACATGAACCATCTCCGACCAACAGGAAGAGAGATATTTTGGTTTGAATGTGGATTTTCTGAAGAATTTTCTCTCCCTCTCTCTGTGTCTGTGTGTGTGTGAGGGGAGTGGGGCATTTGACTATTGCTTTTATATTGTTAATCAAGGTTTCAGGGGCTTTTGGGGTCCTTGACGTGCTCAAAAACTCTTGAAACTTTGCACACAGGTCAGAACCCACGGCCATCAGGGCCGGGCTGAAGCTGGTACCCGGGCGTGGCTGGGGGGCTCAACAGCGCCCCCTTGAACGGGGTTCTAAAACTTGATCCATATATCAAACACGCTCGCATTAATTAATATGAAACTCGGTACACATATAGATCTCATCGGGCCGAACAACTTTACCCCGGTCAAGTTTTACGCCAGCCCAACAGGAAGTCGGCTATTATGGGTTGTTTGGAAAACGCTTGCTGTGGAATGTGAAATACTCCTCCTAGAAAATTCACCGTGTCCCCTTCAAACTCGGTGTGCATGTAGTCAAGACTTTGAGGATGCTAAATTGCGGACAGATTTTTGATATCTCGAACGGTTTGGCTGTGGCGAGGAATCGAATTTATGGCGAGAAAAGAGAAACACGGAAGTGGAATAACTTCTGCATACATTAACTGATCTTGATGAAACTTCAGCAGTGTGTTTGTGGTAAGAGGCCGATCAGATGGATGTAGCTATTGTGAGTCAAAGTTATAGCGCCACCAACTGGCAGCAGGAAGTGTGTCACTTTCAACATCCTTTTGACAAAAGTGGGGGGGTTACTTTTAACTACAGTAAAGAAAAAATAGTTTCTATATTGTTCTCATCAAGCCGGACAACTTTCTAATTTACATTCAATAGCTCTGGCCATCAGGAAGTCAGATATTTTGGTCTGAATGTGAATTTTTTTGCAAAATCAGCCTCTGAATTTTTAGCCACTCCTCTTAAACTATTTATTTTATTCGTACCAAACTTTTTCAACATGATGAAACTACATTAAATATGCTAAATTGTGAATGGATAATAAATATCTCAAACGGTTTTGCTATGGCGAGGGATTAAAGTAAAAATCTTCTAAAAATGTAATTATATACCATTTATTTCTATATAAAAGTATACAAATATCACAACTAAACCCATTTTATTCTGTTTTTGCAATTCAAGAAGAATGAAAAAGTTAAAAACAGGCTATTTAGTGCTATTTGGTTCAACAAAAAAGCAAACATAGGGCTATACTGCCCTCTTGTGTCCAAAAGGACATCAAAATAGTATATAAAACTTTTTACCAGGTAGGCCAATATTGTATTTAAATATACATTTATTAGGTATGTGTCTGAGGATATTTTCCCACCGGTTAATCGACGTGTGACACGAGTGGGTGCTTTTAAATCGCTAATATAATAGTGAAAGAAAAATAATGATAATGTTGCACACACAAATCACACACATGTGGGAAAGAATGATGCTTTTAAACAACACTAAACCGCCATTAGGTGTCGCCAGGCATCCATCTTAATAAGCGAGTCATTGATTCATTCGTTCAAACGATTCGTTCGCATTAGTCGATCATGATTAAGACAGATGTTTATGGATTGATCATTCAATCTTTGAGTCAACCGATTCGTTAAAAATGCTGAATCGTTCAGTTATGAGAAAACACGTGATGCGTGATGGTTCTGCCGTGATCTTTGTTTAACTATTTTCGCTGCTGAAACAGAACAAAAACAGTCAACATTGCATCTAAAATGTAAGTGACTTAATTGTAACTGTTTATTAACCTGTTGTATGAAATCTAGGGGTGGGAGAAAAAATTGATTCTTAGATGCATCGCGATGCGGACGTGGACGATTCTGAATCGATTCACAAATGTCAAAAAACCGATTCTCTAAAAAAATATTTTTCTAATAACGTAATATTGACGGAAGGCAAAAGGCGGAACTCTAAGCGGACGTGCGTGCAGTCTGTGGCGCGCACATAACAGAGAAGTTTCTTCTGCTCACCAAGGCTGCATTTATTTGATTAAAAATACAAACAAAAACAGTAATATTGTAAAATAGTATTCCAATTTAAAACAGCTGCTTTCTATTTTAATATATTTTAAACTGTTATTTATTCCTGTGATCAAAGCTGAGTTTTCAGCATCATTACTCCAGTCGTCACTGTCACATGATCCTTCAGAAATTATTCTAATATGATGATTGATACTCAAGAAACATTCATTATTATTTTAAATGTCGAAAACAGTTGTGTACAGTCTTTGATGAATAGAAAGTTCAAAAGAACAGCATTTATCTGAAATCTAAAGCTTTTGTAACGTTAAACACTACCGCTCAAAAGTTTGTGGTTAGTAATAATTAAAATTTTATTTTTGGGGGAAAGAAATAAAATAAATCAGTACTTTTATTTATGAAGGATGAGTTAAACTGATCAACAGTTACAGTAAAGACATTTATAATGTTAAAAATATATATATTTGAAATATATGCTGTTCTTTTGAACTTTACATTCATCAAAGCATTTTGAAAAAAAAAAAATCTGTACACAACTGTTTTCAACATTGAAAATAATAATGAATATTTATTGAGCATCAATCATCATATTAGTATGATTTCTGAAGGATCATGTGACACTGAAGACTGGAGTAATGATGCTGAAAACTCAACTTTGATCACAGAAATGAATTACTATGTAAAATATTTTAAAATTGTAAACAGCTGTTTTAAATTGGAATAATATTTCACAATATTACTGTTTTTGTTTGTATTTTTAATCAATAAATGCAGCCTTGGTGAGCAGAAGAGACTTCTCCTAAAAACATTAAAAATCTTACTGACCCCAAACTTTTGAACAATAATCTATATATATATTGCGGTGCCACCGGCTTGGGCCCGTAATCGCTGCTCGCAGCTATATTTATTAGGGCCCGAGCACCGATGGTGAGAGGACCCTATTGTTTTTGCTCCGTTTATTATTCTTCTTCTTCTTCTTCTTCTCCAAAATGAATCGCTTTTTAGAGGGCCTAAACATGTTCGAAAACTCATGAAACTTTGCACACGCTTCAGAAGTGGTGAAAATTTACGTGTGATATGGTTTTCAGAATTGGGGGGGGCAAATTCGGTAAATTATTGCCCCCACATTTTGCCCCGGCTCCTGGTTTCACGTACAGGTATGAAATTTGGTACATACATGTAATGACCCAATACCTACAGAAAAGTCTCTTCGAGCATAGCCCTAAACACAACAGGAAGTGAGCTATTTTGAACTTCCTCCTAGATTTTGGGCATTTTTCGTAATTTCCTGATGTTGTACTTTAACGAACTCCTCCTACAGATTTGATCTGATCCTCTTCAAATTTGGTGAGTGTAATCTTAAGGCCGTTGTGACGTTAAATTGCGAAGATCTAGAGTTTTCGTCGAAGGGTGTGCCCTCGGCGGCCTGACAAATGTTCACCCAATTTCGGCCTTCTGGTGATATATGCATGATCAGATAAGTTCAATATTAATGTTGCTTGCAGTTCCGATGTTGCTAGGCAACCACAGACAGCCTGCAGTAACTCAGGCATACAATTTCCAATCTGTCCCAAACTTCACATGTTTGATAAGAGTCCTGTCCTGAACACATGACCATGCTCATATTTGGTTATAGCAATAGCGCCACCTGCTGGTAGCAGGAAGTGTGGCAAATACAAAACATGCTCGAAAAATCATGAAACTTTGCACACGCTTCAGAAGTGGTGAAAATTTACGTGTGATGTGGTTTTCAGAATTGGGGGGGGGCAAATTCGGTAAATTATTGCCCCCACATTTTGCCCCGGCTCCTTGTTTCACGTACAGGTATGAAATTTGGTGCATACATGTATTGACCCAATACCTACAGAAAAGTCTCTTGGAGCATAGCCCTAAACACAACAGGAAGTGAGCTATTTTGAACTTCCTCCTAGATTTTGGGCATTTTTCGTAATTTCCTGATGTTGTACTTTAACGAACTCCTCCTACAGTTTTGACCTGATCCTCTTCAAATTTGGTGAGTGTAATCTTAAGGCCTTTCCTAAAGGCGCCGGGTGGCGGCGGCAGGGGTGCGAGGGCCCTTTTCATCGCTGCTTGCAGCTTTAATTATTATTATTATTCTTCTCCGCATTTAATTGCATTTTTGAGGGCCTAAACATGCTCGAAAACTCACAAAACTTTGCACACGCGTCAGAACTGGCGAAAATTTACATCTGATATAGGTTTCAGAATTGGACGGGGCAAAATGGCTCGATAGCGCCACCTATAAAAGTTCAACGGAGTGCGCCTCCCGCAACGTTCCACGTACGTGCACGAAATTCGGTACATACATGTAATGACCTAATACCTACAAAAAAGTCGCTTGGAGCATAGCCCTAAACACAACAGGAAGTCAGCCATTTTCAACTTCCTCTCAGATTTTTGTGCAGTTTTTGCCATTTTCAGGCCTCGTACTTTAACGAACTCCTCCTACAGTTTTAATCTGATCATCTTCAAATTTGGTGAGTGTAATCTTAAGGCCTTTGCGACGTTAAATTGCGAAGATCTTGAGTTTTCGTCGAAGGGCGGGTCCTCGGCGGCCTGACAAATTTCGATGTTTCGCCATGAAACAGGAAGTTGCTGTAACTCAGGCATGGAATGTCCAATCTGCCCCAAACTTCACACGTTTGATAAGAGTTCTGTCCTGAACACATGACCATGCTCATATTCAGTTATAGTCATAGCGCCACCTGCTGGCAACAGGAAGTGACATGTTTAACACTGTTATGGACTCCTAATAACATATAAAAAAGTGCCAGCAAGTGCTAAACATGCTAACAACATACTAGAAGCATGCTAAAACATGCTAGCAAACTCTTAGCTAAGTGCTAAAGCATGCTATTATTGCAATTAAATAGGAATTTGCTGTAACTCAGGCATGCAATGTCCAATCTGCCCCAAACTTCACACTTTTGATAAGCGTTCTGTCCTGAACACATCTACATGAGAATATTCAGTTATAGAAATAGCGCCACCTACTGGTAACAGGAAGTGTCGTGTTTAACACGTTGATGCCATTCTAGCAACATGTTAAAAATGCCATTGACTTCTAAACATGCTAGAAACATGTTAAAACATGCTAGCAATACTTAGCTAAGTGCTAAAGCATGCTAATTCAATGAAACAGGATGTTGTTGTTACGCAAGAAGGCAATGTCCATTCTGCACCAAACTTCACACTTTTAATAAACGTTCTGTCCTGAACACATGACCATGCTCATATTCAGTTACAGTCATAGTGCCACCTGCTGGCAACAGGAAGTGACATGTTAAACACTGTTGTGGACATATAAAAACATATAAAAAAGTGCCATCAAGTGCTAAACATGCTAACAACATACTAGAAACATGCTAAAACATGCTAGCAAACACTTAGCTAAGTGCTAAAGCATGCTATTGCTGCAATTAAATAGGAATTTGCTGTAACACAGGCATGGAATGTCCAATCTTCCCCAAACTTCACACGTTTGATAAGAGTCATGGCCTGAACACATCTACATGAGAATATTCAGTTATAGTAATAGCGCAACCTGCTGTCAACAGGAAGTGAAATGTTTAACACTGTTGTGGTCTCCTAATAATATATAAAAAAGAGCCAGCAAGTGCTAAACAGGTTAGCAACATACTAGAAACATGCTAGCAAACACTCAGCTAAGTGCTAAAGCATGCTATTACTGCAATTAAATAGGAATTTGCTGTAACTCAGGCATGGAATGTCCAATCTGCCCCAAACTTCACACGTTTGATAAGAATCATGGCCTGAACACACGTCTATGCTCAAATTCAGTTATAGTAATAGCGCCACCTACTGGCAACAGGAAGTGACATGTTTAACACGTTGATGCCGTTCTAGCAACATGTTAAAAATGCCATTGAGTTCTAAACATGCTAGAAACATATTAAAACATGCTAGCAATACTTAGCTAAGTGTTAAAGCATGCTAATTCAATGAAACAGGACTTTGTTGTTACTCAAGAAGGCAATGTACAATCTACCCCAAACTTCACACGTTTGATAAGAGTTATCTCTTGAACACATGTCCATGCTCATATTTAGTTATAGTCATAGCGCCACCTGCTGGGAACAGTAAGTGACGTTTAACACTGTTCTTGACTCCTAATAACATATAAAAAAATGCCAGTAGGTGCTAAACATCCTACCAACATACTAGAGACATGTTAAAACATACTAGCAAACACTTAGCTAAGTGCTAAAGAATGATATTACTGCAATTAAATATGAATTTGCTGTAACTCAGGCATGGAATGTCCAATCTGCGTCAAACTTCACACTTTTGATAAGCGTTCTGTCCTGAACACATGACCATGCTTATATTCAGTTACAGTCATAGCGCCACCTTCTGGCAACAGGAAGTGACATGTTAACACTGTTATGGACTCCTAATAACATATAAAAAAGTGCCAGCAAGTGTTAAACATGTTAACAACATACTAGAAACATGCTAAAACATGCTAGCAAACTCTTAGCTAAGTGCTAAAGCATGCTATTATTGCAATTAAATAGGAATTTGCTGTAACTCAGGCATGGAATGTCCAATCTGCCCCAAACTTCACACTTTTGATAAGAGTCATGGCCTGAACACATCTGCATGAGAATGTTCAGTTATAGTAATAGCGCCACATACTGGCAACAGGAAGTGACATGTTTAACACGTTGATGCCGTTCTAGCAACATGTTAAAAATGCCATTGAGTTCTAAACATGCTAGAAACATGTTAAAACATGCTAACAATGCTTAGCTAAGTGCTAAAGAATGCTAATTCAATGAAACATGACTTTGTTGTTACTCAAGAAGGCAATGTCCAATTTGCACCAAACTTCACACGTTTGATAAGAGTTCTGTCCTGAACACACATCCATGCTCATATTCAGTTATAGTCATAACGCCACCTACTGGCAACAGAAACTGACATGGTTAACACAGTAATGCAGTACTAACCACATAATTATTGTGTACTGAGCATGCTAGAAACAGACTAAACATGCTAGCAACACTTAGCTGAGTCATGAAGCATGCTATTATCACCATTATACAAAACATTTTGTAACTGACTTTGACATACTCTTACTATATATACCTCCTTAAATGTACATTTCCCAAACATGCTCTGTCTTCCTAAAACCACCGAGTGTTGATGGCACGGGTGCGAGGGCCCTTTCATCGCTGCTTGCAGCTTTAATACTTTTATTATTTTTTGAATGCTACCTGAAATGTGTCTTTATTCAAGAAATGCATTTGATACAGTTTAAAATGTGTGGTAAACTTTGAGAAAAGAAATTAGGGACTGAAACCCTATGAATAGCCTGTGAATAGCCAGTCGTTAGTAGCTATAATGCAGACAAAAGAAATGCATATTTCGAGCCATAACCAGGCTGGAGAGGTGTGAATGTGTGCAGGGGGAGACTGAGACTGAATGGGGATCGTCTGCACCACAAAACAATAGAGACAATATACTGGATAGATGGTTAGAAGATGGCAATAAACATCAGTAGCATTTTAGCGTCAAATCAAAATAAAGTCATTTGACATGGTCTTGAAAAACATTTAACCAAATACAGAGTTTTGGACTTATTATCTTCAGATTTTAAACATAGAATGTTTAGACATATGGCTTTAGCTGTAGTGCATTTCTAGATTGCTCCAGTGCCAACTTCAATTATATTTTCATGAGGATGTTTCATAAAAATTAATTTCTAATAATTTTACAAAACTTTGAAGCTATTTATAACAATTTTTGTCATTATGACAATAATTAATTCTACATTTACAATAAACTGCCAGGTGTCAGCTTTCAAATGAGATCATACTTGTGCTTTTAATGCAAAGGGTTCATGAACTGTATCTGTTTCAGTTTGGGTATGTCATTTCTGGGGATTTTTCAAAAGTGGGGTTGCAGCTTAACAGGTTAATAACAAACAAACAAAAAACTTTAAATCAACATGAAGCCATAATACAGGGTTCTCAAGTCTCACGCATTGGCCGTGAGACACACGCAATTCAACCAGTTCACACGCTCACACGCCACACCATGTATTTCTCACGCTGAAAAGGCAATGCCAACCAAGTTGTCCTGCAAGCTTTATATAACGTTGTGTACGAGGCGCACGCACACGCACCATACGTTCGTTACTAGGTAACCAACAACATCGCGCGAACGCGCTGGGTTTGTGCTGGTGTAATGCATTGGTCAAAAAAAGTCAGCGTTAGTTTTTTTTTTCTGACAGACCAGCCCATGAAACACGTAGATCAGCGGCCCATTGGTTCTTTCCTTGATTGACACTGGACTGGCCCAATCACAACTTTAAACGAGTGAGCGAGCGTGCAGCAGTGTCAGTGTGTATCTGTCAAAATAGTCAGCGAGATGGAGAAGGAATGTGCAGAGAAATATCGCAACAATAGAAACAGGCCCTTAAAGCAGACGCTGTAAACTGTGTCAAAATATACAGTATGTTTTCTGCCCTTCATCAGCTCCTGTGATGATGATGATAGTGAGGAGGATCTGGATCAGGAGAGAGATGAGAAAGTGTAGAGTCCGCGGTAAGCAGAACTACTTTCAAAACACTTAGGATATGTCATGAGTGTAGGAACCCATAACCCAGTTACAGATTATTTCCACATCTGCATAGTTGACGATTACTGCAATTCACTAGAAATTTAATGAGAGGCGTTTGTAAACCATGTTTTCCGCCAAAATAAAAGCTTGATGCAGTTTGCGTCAAAATAAAAGATCATGTGCTTATCTCTTTCAAGTATAGAAATCAGAGTTGTATAGTCCAGGGGTCAGAAAGTAGAAGTCCTGCCATTTGTTTATTCCACCCATGAACTCAGTCAGCTGATTTCACTAATTAGTTCTCTCTCCTGGCTGAAAAACTGCTAATTAGCAAATCCAGGTGATTGGAACAAAATTCTGAGCAGGACTTTTACTTTCTGAACCTGGACTTTACACCTCTGATAGAAATAGGTACAAATCTAATTATGAAAGTGATGAAATTATCCTTTATTTTTTAGTGCATTTGTTTTTACAAAATATGGCTATTACTGTCATTGGATTAATATTATAACATTATTATGTAGTGTAATGTAAATAGACACTGGAACTAAAATTGGACACTGGAACTAAAAACTAAAAGCGGCATGCCCCCAACCCCCCCTAGAAGGACAGAGGTCCACCCACCACAATTTTACCAAAAATCCTGTAAGAAACACGGGTATTGCTATGCCAATGCAGCTTATAGCTTGTTTTAGGATTCATCACTGTGGAGTATAGTTCAACTGTATTAATAAATGTCAAATTTTTACTTATTTCATCTGTTAACTCTCACTCGTTCCTATACTCACTCATTACATGGCATTAGTGGTTTTAAGGAATAGGAGATGGTATGTATATATTTAAGGGCGTGCAAAGATGGGTGGTGTTTATGATCATATAGTGGGCCAGTCTGGGCCAAAATGCCAGGGCCGATTTTTTGTCCCAGTCCAGCCCTGCTCTTGTGTACACACACACACAAACACAAACACACACCTTAATACTCTAATATGTCATTTGTTCACAATGTCCCACCACACAGTAAATCATTATACCATTTCGACTAGACACATTCAAAATGCAAAAAGATTTGTTTTTCCAAACTGTTTGGAGCAATTTGTTATATTTTTGTATATTTGTAATTTGAAATATAACATTAAATAGTATATTTGATGTGATGAATTGCTCTGTCATTTATCAGATTTACCAATTGTTATAATTTCAATTTGTGCTGGTTAATTATGAACAATGGGTAAAATTGGGGGGCGGGGACAGGCGGGGGCGGGGCTCCATTAGGGCTCCTCCCCTAACCGCATGTGATCTCACTCCAAGCTTTTGATAAAACTTGAGAACCCTGCATAATATTAATAAATAAAATATGGTTTACAATTACAGTACAATGACTTCCATAATATTTTCTTTTAGTAAAGCTATGTCTGGATCAGCCAACACAAAGTTGTGCATTGTGAGTGAGATCTCGCAAAGATTACACCGATATTAGATTTCTCGAACATTGCATGGTTGCACTATGCCTGAAACTATGCCGAAAACTGTCAAAAAATCATCTGGTATCATGGTTTAGTTGAATTTTAAAACACTGTTTTTTCTTTTTTTCTTAAAAATGATCTTGTTTAATCGTGTATTCAGTCCATATTTATCAGGTTGATATTTGTAGAAATAAGCAAAATACATTTATAAAGCAAAAAGAACCAGTTAATGGCCTTGTGTCAGAACACAACAGGTCTTTTTATTGTAACTTTGAAAAGTGTAATACAGTATTTGATTTCTGAAGGCCTCTCATGTGCAGATTCGCTCGGTTGAAAAAATTGTATTTTATTAGCTAAAATCATTGTCTTTATTCATAAATATGTCCTCATGGGTGTAAAATGACCTCTGCCAATGATCTGACTTATCCTTGTAAGCGAAACATTTCTTATCTTTATTTACATGGGGCGGGTAAGTTCATGGAGGCTTCCATGTCGTTCCGCCATCTTGAAAAACTATAATGGCAGAGAGGGACAACAAGCACTAGCCTACCTCAACACGTTTCATCAACGCGTGTTCGTTCAGAGCCGGCTGCCTGAGACCAGCTAAAGTGCAAGGATCAGTGAAAGGCGCTTGTCACTACCCCGGAAAATTTGAACATTTGAAAATATCGGGATGTAAATAAATATCGGGATAGCTTTTCCCAGGTGGAAAGAGCTAATGATGGAGAAAGACTTTGAAAGGGAAGTTGCCTGCTTTCTTCTCGACAGGTAAGTCAAAATGACGGTTGTGGCGAGCACGACGAGGTCGAGGGCCGTGGGAGGACGGCGCGAGGCCGGTGGCGTCATTGATAAGGAGCGACACGTGCGCGACGCACCGGTCTCGCATCTCTCACGGAGGAGCGGAAGCATAAAGGAGGAGCGACGACAGTGAAGAGCGAGAGAGGAACAGGCCTGTGTTTTATTTGATGTTCTGTGTTGCCAGCAGTCGTCCGTGAGGGACTGCTGGCTTTTTCTTTCATTTTTGTATTTGTTTTATTTTTGTCATTAAAAGTCTTTAAATGTTCGCCGGTTCCCGCCTCCTTCTTCCCGTAACAACATACCTCGTTACAACGGTCTATATGACAAGCTTTTTTCATTGCTTGGTTGTGTAAATCATTATATAGGCAGCATAACAGTAGAACATGTATAGTTAAACTCGATGATGTGCTATTGGAAGACATGTTGTCATAGCTTCTTGGCACATAACGGCTACCGCAGTTGCAACACGCATTTGAAAAGCGAAGCGCTAGAGAGCACTATTCGTTAAAATACAATTTCACCGCTAGATGGGAGAAATTCTTTTGGGAGAACTAACTTGTAGGGTCTTTAACAAAAAAGTCTCCAAAATCAAGGAGGTCAAAGGGCATGCTTCCTGCTATAGTATCATCAGCTCTCCCCAAAGTCTATTCATACGGCCACCAGACAGATTTGAAACACCGGATTTAAACTTCTACATATATTTTGATTAGATAACCGATAGTATATTCTCAGTAAAGGGTTTCACCCTGTGTGTTTCCACACTGATTAAGGATAGTTTGGGAGTTACAAGTAAAAATGATCTTATACATCTTATACTTTGAATTAAGACGAGTAAAATTAAATATTCGCCATCTTGACTTATGCCGCGTCATGGACCACAGAGGCACATCGCGTCTCTGATTTTCCAAATGATACAAACTTAGTGTAAATAAGAGCAATGTAGAGTCCTCGGATTTCTTAAAAACAACACAACATCAAAACATTGTGACAAACTTTGACAACATGTTGTATGGACAAAAGATCTAAGATCTAAGACGCCTAAGCATACTTTTTTGCTTTATTTATTTCATTTTTGAAAAATGTACAAATGTAGTTTTCTGTGATGGTCATGTTTAGGTCTACATGATCGAATATGCAGTTACGGTACAAAAATCATTATGGCTATGGAAAGCCCCCACCATAAAAATTGAAACCCCAGCATGGACAAAAAAAATGCTGATTGAATCTTTTCATATAAATGAGATTTAAGACGACTAAGTACAGTTTTTTAACCATCTAAAGTTTTTGAACAGACATTGTTTAACCCTCTGAGGTCGGTTAACCCTTTCAGTACAGTTCAAAAGAAATTAATTTTGCTCTGTTGACTTTGATATTACAAGCAAGTTTCATACATCAATCGATTCTGTTAAATGTGTATTATTTTTGTGTATACTCACAATAAAAACAAACTGTTGTGCTTTTTGCCAAATAAAGAAAAATAAACGTGATGCGAGTTCTGCCTTCTCTCTGTCAGTGAAGACCATTCTGAAACGCGTCCGAAAATGAACAATAACTCAGCGAATACTGAGTCAAACAGGCATACAGACACACAGGCATGAAGCTTGAATTCTCTTCTTTTAAATGAAGTAATTTATATAAAAAACTAATATTCTTATCTTGTGAAATCTGTATTAAAAGAGAGTGATTCCAGTCGAGCTAATTAGAGCTCATTCAAATGTAATGTGAACCCGCCCACGGAGAGCGCGTGCTATTCAAACGCAAATTACTGAGGCAAACCTGTGAACGCCCCCATATCAGCTCGAGAAAACACAAGTTTAATCATATCATTGTAGCCTACGTGTTTACACCATCTGGCAGCGCTGTGAGGAATAATAATAACGGAAAATCTACCTCAGAGTGCGGGTATTGCGAGGAGAGAGGATCCGAATACTGTAGGAAGTTTTTTTTCCTTCTCAAGTTAATCGCATTTCTGTGAATGAATGAATGGCAGCCGCAGAGATGTGCGCTGTTTATCACAGCTCGCAAAAAGACAGTTTAAATTTAAATTGCGTCTCTGTGTGAATGAATGATGATGTTTTAGCAAACTGTATTGCTATACTGAGTTGAGTAAAAATCGACAGAAATATGTTGAAATAAAATGTAGGCTATTTGTATAAGCAACGTATTAAACTGAAAATTAACATTTATATGCCCTAATATTTCATAAAAACAACGTTACAGTCAGACGTTTCTGTTTGTGAATGAATGTTTCGGTTTTAGCAAACTGTATTGCTATACTGAGTAAAAATCGACTGAAATATGTTGAAATAAAATGTATTTGTATAAGCAACGTATTAAACTGCAAATTAACATTTATATGTCTTATAATAAAAATGAAAGACCTATGTTACAGACATATGAAAGACAACATTTCGTTGATTAGTTTTGGATAGATTATACATTTTTACTGTAAAATATCTGCCACCTCAAATAAGCTTTTGTTTGCCAATATTTGCTCATGTTAAATATAGTATGTTTTGTCAAAAATAAAGTAATCAAATAATCAATCAAATCCTTAACTTTGAAATATGTATGATAAAATGTATACTTTAGTTTTTACAAAGAAAGATTACACCTGAATTGTTGTTGTAATTGTAACCTTTTTAATAAAAAATATATATTTACAAGGTAGATGTAAACAAACTATTAAAAGGTAAATATAAGCCTTTTCTTTAAATAATTTTTATTGTGTTTTATTAGTGACAAATTTGGGGAGAGGATAAATATTCCAAAACTGAAAATACAGTATGAGAATTAACTGCACAATTACTAGACATGTTTTCCTTGGATATTATAGGCCAAATTGCAAGCACAATATGTGGAAAAATAAAAAAGAATTGAGATGCTTCCAATTGTTGCTCTTGCATTCTTGTGGCTCAGTGACTCACCTGAATGAATGGCTAATTAAGTATGCAGGCCCCATTGTCTCCTCAGGTGTGAACCACTAAATATGCATGATCGTTGACGCCCACTCCGCATATTGCCTTTCCAAACAGAAAGTGCTTTGCAAAATTCAAATCAATGTATTGTGTTATGTGAATGATTAGGCAGGGTGATTTTCACATCATTTTGAAGAAAAAACACTAGGCGATGAAATCCATTAGACGAAAGTCTTATTGGCACATATTTAGTATGTGTTTTGTGGTCTTATTTCAGAAACTTTAGTTTTTAGTTTTTTCAATAACCACGCATAAACATTATTCTCTCAAAAATGCAGACATGTACATTCTTGTTGCTCACATATTATGGTAGCCCTGTTTGTGCTAAATAGTGTGTAATTTTTTTTGCCATTAATATGTTTATAAGCAACTGAAAAAAGCACAAATGTTAGGGCATGTCAGAACATCTCAAGGACCCCAAAAACACCTTAGACCCCAGAGGGTTAATAACAATTATACTTTAGGGTCACCGTTAAACAAAATCATTACTGTAATCTTCTGAAAGAAAAATAGAAGATATGAATGTATTCAAACTTTTGATCATATAAATAAGATCATATTTAAACTTTTACGATTATGCTTTGAAATAAATTTAGTACGAACAAAACTTTGGCTCTGGAAAGGCGTTAGCAGACTAACATTACATACGCTGTGACATGATGCACATAGAGATTAGTTCATTTTTTAGAACCGTGTGTGTGCGTGCGTGCAAATACAGCTTAGAAATTATATTAAATTAATTATTTACTTTATAGTTTTCTGTGATGGTCGTGTTTAGGTGTACATGATCGAATATGCGTTTACCGTACAAAAATCATCATGGCTATGGAAAGCCATCAAAATTGAAACTCCACACTCCAAATTATGATTGAATCTTTTCATATAAATGAGATTTAAGACGACTAAGTACAGTTTTTGAACAGACATTATTTAATTACCGTTACACAAAATCATTACAGTAATCTTCTAAAAGATAAATAGAAGATATGAATGTATTCAAACTTTAAAGATTTTATTTAAACAGTGTTTTGTTTTTAAAAGATATCATTTAAACTTTTAAGATTATACTTCTCATAAATAAACTCAGCACCTGATATCCTGATCGCTGAATTTGTGTGACTCTCTGACACACACACATACACACACCCACCCACACACACCCTTTGGCTGATGCTTTTTGAAAGCTCCGCAGGTCAAACGCTAGTGTAAAGAGAGGCCAGAGGGCCCTGATTTCTAAACATGTAAGATGATTTTTTATTTTCGTGAACCCGTTTCATACATTGCGTTGTTTCATGAGCTGTATGTTTTTTCTTCAACTCCATAAACTCATTGCATTTTTTTTTTTTGTGAATCCATTTTATTTAAACTGGATAGTTCTACATTTATTTCAACTTTTTGTGTGAGGTTTTAGTAAGATCTTTATTTATATTCTTTTAAAGAACAGAATGTTTTAAGTAAGATGATTTTTTATTCTTTTGTTTATCTAAAACTGAAAGAATTGGTTTCAGTGAGATGTTATTTTATATTATTGTATATTATATTATTTGTGTGAAATATACATTATTTTATAAAATCTCTGTTTCTCACTATCACTGTGCTCTGGAATGTGGAGGAGCAGAAGGAGGGGGATGTCAGAATGTGGAGGGCGCGCGCACCACTCAGGCCGGGGCTGTGCTGGAGAGGCGCTTCAGTAAACACTCTGTGATCTTTTGTGACTCCATTTTATTTAAACTTTTTGAGTGAGGTTTTAGTTAGATCTTTATTTTATATTATTTATATTCTTTTAAAAGAACTGAATGGCTTTTCAACATTTGTGTGAGATAAACTTCCATAGTTTTTTCAACCTTAGTTAAATTAGCATGAGAACAGTAAGTTTTTCAACTTTAGTTTAATTGGCACGATAATTATTTTAAAGGATAGAATGTTTTTTTGTATGAAATTGTTTAACCCTCTGATGGTCTTTATTTTTGTCTACACTCGTGGTCTTTGGGGTCTCCAGAGACCCCAGACAATAACATTTAATTTTGTAACAAGATAATAGTTTTTTTTTTACAAATGTAATTTTATTCTGTTTGTTAATGTTTTTACTCAACATTTGTGCAGTTTTTGGAGAATTTATGATATATTTTAAATTTCTATAAATAAATAAATAAATATTTATTTAAATAAGCTTTTTACAAAAAAACAGCATTTGATGTAAAATTCACTTTATAAAAGACCCAGATTTCTAACTTTCATTCATGGGGATAACATGGATCATTTTAAATGGTTTAATGTAACATTTATGCCCATTTTTTGGAAAATGCAGTTTTAAAATAAAAAAAAATCACTTTAACCACTAGATGGCTATAGAGCTCCAGTATATGCTATTTGCTATTTGACTACCTGAAAGATATCTTTTCACAAGTTGGATTCAGTTGGATTCATATCTAAATATTATAAAACCACAATTATAACAAAAATAAAATATTTTTGTCAAAGTTTAGCATTTTTTTGTACTGAACCCTCCCTTTTGTACTGAAATAATTTCAATAATGTTACATTATGATTAGAATCAAGGTTCAAATTCAATAATTAGAATTTTTTGGACAGATTATAAGAGAGCAGTTGTTTTATAGCCTCACAAATGTATTCATGTGTGTGTGTGTGTGTGTGTGTGTGTGTGTGTGTGTGTGTGTGTGTGTGTGTGTGTCTGAGAGAGAAAGAGAGAGAGAGTGTGTGAGTACACTGAATTTTGGATGATTTTATTTGACAAATTATAGCCCTACAAATGTTCCTGTGTGTGTGTGTGTGTGTGTGTGTGTGTGTGTGTGTGTGTGTGTGTGTGTGTGTGTGTGTGTGTGTGTGTGTGTGTGTGTGTGTGTGTGCACATTTTCAATGTGTCAGTGTCACCAAATTATTTTTGTGGTGGTACTGCATTTTGGATGATTTTATTTGACAAATTATAGCCTTACAAATGTTCCTGTGTGTGTGTGTGTGTGTGTGTGTGTGTGTGTGTGTGTGTGTGTGTGTGTGTGTGTGTGTGTGTGTGTGTATGTGTGTGTGTGTGAGAGTGTGCACATTTTCAATGTGTCAGTGTCACCAATTTATTTTTGTGGTGGTACTGCATTTTGGATGATTTTATTTGACAAATGATAAGAGAACAGTTTTTATAGTCTCAAAAATGTATTCCTCTATATGTGTGTGTGTGTGTGTGTGTGTGTGTGTGTGTGTGTGTGTGTGTGTGTGTGTGTGTGTACGCGTGTTGTGAGCAAAATAATTTAGCATTGTGGATGCTTTTTGAATTGGTGGAAGTGTGCCACTTTATTTCTGTCATTTCTGTCGATGTGTTCTGCGTTGTTTCTGATTTTGATGATGAATTTTGTCTATTTTGATTGCGGGGTCTCCAGAGACCCCGAAGACCACGAGTGTCACAAATTTTGTCACGCTAACATAAAAACAGATATCATTCCAATTTAATTTTTTTTTTTGTAGATCTAGAAAGTGTTGAGAGCCGTAGAAGGTTTCATACCATTTGGACAAAGGGAAAAAAAATTTTAATTTGAGTAAAAGTCATTTGGGGTCAAAAAGACCCCGTAAACCATCAGAGGGTTAATCACAGTGTCTGAACAGTACGTTTCAGATGTCAGAGCTCAAATGCAAAGGGTGGCAGGGGGAATCCCGTGACACACACACACACACAGAGAGAGAGAGACACGAGCGCTTCTTATGTTTTGAGACGGTGCTCTGAGAGACTTTTTTTGTGACTCTCATTTTATTTAAACTTTTGGTGTGAGGTTTTAGTAAGATCTTTATTTTTATATTATAACCATTTCATTTATATTGTTTTAAAAGAACTGAATGGTTTTTCAACGTTTGTGCGAGATAAACTTCCACAGTTTATCCTTATCAGTTTTCACATTACAGCCCAGATGCGTTCAGGATCCTGTGATACCAGCTTCAAAAACACACGCACACACAGACTAACTGTCATGTTCAAAAGGCTTCAACTTTCTGTTAGATACCATGTCATATTGTTATAACACTTTCTGTCCATATCAAAAGGCATCAAACTAGCTGTCAGATACCATGACATATTGTTATAACACTTTCTGTCAATATCAAAAGGCATCAATAGGCATCAAACAATCAGACTTTCTGTCAGATATCATGACATAATTATTTAATCACGGTGTCTTCAAAACCTTCTGTCCATATCAAAAGGCATCAAAAGACTTCAAAACCCGAAACTAACTGTCAACCTGTCAATCAAAAGTCATACTAACTGTCAACCTGTCAATCAAAAGTCATACTAACTGTCAACCTGTCAATCAAAAGTCAAAACTAGCTGTCAAAAACACTTCAAAAGCCCTTTGATCTCCTTTGATCTCCCTTTGTTCTCTTTGATCCCTTTGATCCTATGCCAAAAGGGGCGGGTACCTGTCACCGGAAGGGCGGGACATGTCACCGGAAGGGGCGTGGCACCTGTCGATCAATCATTTTTTGACAGGTGGTGTATCATATCAACTACTATGATTTTGTACATGTTACGTAGGCTATATGTGTGACTGTATTTCTACTACATTTGTTGTGTGTCAATATTAGATGGTAATATTACTCGTGATGATGATGTACACACATTTTTAAATATAACAAATCCAAACATGCATTCTAAAGACCGTACTCTTTTAGTGGAAAAGTATTATTAAAATGTTATTTACACTCGTCACCATATGTTCAGTTATATTCAGTTCTAGGATTTTGTTGTCATTTCTGTTATGTGTTCCTAATTGCCGCCACTTATCTGTCATCATGGAAGCATACACAATCGTTACAGCTATGTGTCCTTTAGTCATAATCTATATGTATTTAAGGTACTGCATATGTTCAGTTTATTGATCGGTATATCATGTATGCTAATTGTGTATGTTACTTCCCATTCGCCCTTCTGTTGGATTATTGTTAATAAACTTTGTGTTGAAATTTATTTGTCTACCTTCCAGTTTGTCAGTAACCACATGTGTTATAACAAAAAGAAAAGTTGGTTCTTTTAAGAATTCCTGGTAACATTTATTTTAAGGTGACATATTTATACGTTACAACATTTACTTACTATAGTAATAACTGTAACTAACCATAGGCCAAATCCTAACCGTAACTATATAGCAATTACAATTAATATTAAACAATACAAAATTATATTGCTTAAGTTCTGTACATTCAGAATACAAAATGTGAAACAGGGTCATCATTTGCAAGCTTTGTGTATTTCAGGAAAGATATATTTTAGTTAAAAACTAAACAAAAGTTTATAGTGAATTGTAACGTTAAAAAGTTTTGCTTAAAAACTATTCACTTTATGTATTATTTTTAACTGTTGTTGTTTGATATGTTTGATATGTTGTTCACGTTTGAAACATAATTTACCCTTTTTCTGGTATCTTTAAAAGTTGTTCGTGAAAGACATTCTATAACTTGTTTTAATGATTTAACGTTGACTTTTTTGTTTTTAACAGGATTTTAAAATCTGTATACGTAAGAAGACATTCTTGTTTACATTTTTCTGATAGGCCTAGTGTTTTAAATACTAGCCTATACAGCTTTGTATTTTAAAGGTCTGCATCATTTTATTAAAGTTGTATGTGAAAGTTTTACATGTGTGTGGAAAATGTTTGCCTACCGCTTACATTTCACAGTTTTAAAGTTAAAAGCACATAGTTTTGAACAGAATCATTATTTTTTACACCAAAAACGCATTCTCAAACAATGATCGGATTTCTCCACTGGGTTAGTTGGATTATCTTATCGAAGAGTGAATAAACCAGTAAGTTAGTGAATATAACTTACTGTAACTAAAACATGAATTAACTTTAACTTAACTAATAATTTTAACTATTAATTTTAACTAAAATCTAGCTATTAATTCTAACTTTTTCAGATAACGTTGTAAAACGTACGGATACTAAACCATTGCATTTTAACTTTATACATTTTTTTTTTTTTATTATTATACCTTTATTTAACCAGGAGGTCCCATTGAGATTCAGAATCTCTTTTACAAGAGAGACCTGGCCAAGGTAGCAGCCAAATCACACAAATGCATACATAACAAACACCAAATTACATTTTCACGATAAAAGAAGTACAAATTGTTAAAAAATAAAAATATAAAAACACAATGAGACTCTTAAGAAAAACAAGAACATGTCTCCATCACAACACTCTTTACAGTAGTTTTAAATTCATTTATGGACATAAGGGTTTCTAACTTTAGCTCTTTTTGTAGATTATTCCACCCCCAAGGTGCTAAATAAGAAAAAGCAGTTTTTCCCAATTCGGTTGTAACTCGTGGCACCTTAAAAAGCAACCACTTTGAGGAGCGTAGCTGATAGGTACCAGAGCAAACAATACATACATTGTTTTTAAAAAGTTTTTAAATGATTGTGGTAAACAAAACTCTTCTTTAATTAAAAACAACTCATTGATCTGCTAGCCAATACAAGTTGGCTTGGGAGGGGTCTTGGTGTGGGAGGAGTCTAGGGGTGGGAGGTGTCTAGGGGCGGAGTCTACGTGTGGTCAGTGTCCAGACCCCACAGGTTTCATTCTAACTTTGGGATGTAAGAGTGTGGTCGCTTTTCGCTTATTCCCATGGTCAAAAGGGGGGCGGGGCTTAAGGGCAATAAATCACTCAAAGTGACAGAAGCCGCCCTATATTCTCTCTCTGATATTTTCTATAGAGCAAACAGGGCTTTATAGACAATGTCAGAGTTAATTTAAGAAGTTAAAAATAGAAATTGTGCAAAGCATGTGCAAATATGCTTAAAGTTGTGTTAACACAAAGTCCAGTGGAGTTTAAACTGATGAAAACAGATGCAGTCTTACCTGTGTTTCTCTGAGAGACTCATCTGAGAGAGAGAGTCCTTTCCTCTTTCCTCTGACATACTGCAGCTAAACTGACACTGAAAACTGATCAGCACTGCTTTCTGGAAACACTCAATCCTTCAGCATCACCTGGAAATGACACCATTTTACACAGATGAAGAACATCTTATTTAAGACAATAATGAAGAATGCTGAGTTATCATCAACAACAGCAACAGCAAAAACAATCTATAAAATAAAGTGAGTTACAAATATATTGCCATGTAAAATAACCGAATGGTCTTAATCATTTCTGATTGTTTAATGAGTTTAACTGACTCTAAATATTAATTCATTGGGGAACAGAAAATGTGTTTAAAACTTTGAGTGGGAAAATTGAAGCTGATTTGTTATATTCTCTATTACAATTTAATATCATTTTACAATCATAATTTACCCAATCTTTATTAATTGTTGAATCGTTTGTCATTTAATCATTACTTCAAGTTCACAATGATGATTGATTTCATTACTTTCAAATGATCCTAAAATAACTGATTGAGTAAAAGCCCAGCAAACACAGAACGTTCCCCTAACGTTCCCATATGGTTCCCATTTGGTTCCCATTTGGTTATTTTTTGGGAACCAAATAAGAACGTTCTAGGAACGTTCTCTGTAGGTTATTTTTAGGTTTAATTTTTATAACCTAAAGAGAACGTTCTGGGAACGTTCCCTGCAGGCTGTTATTTAATAACCTAAAGAGAACCTTCATAGAACATTCCCTGCAGGTTATTTTTAGGTTTTATTTTTATAACCTAAAGAGAACCTTCCCAGAACGTTCCCTGCAGGTTATTTTTAGGTTTTATTTAATAACCTAAAGAGAACCTTCACAGAACGTTCCCTGCAGGTTATTTTTAGGTTTTATTTTTATAACCTAAAGAGAACGTTCTGGGAAGGTTCCCTGCAGGTTGTTATTTAGAACTTTCCCAGAACGTTTCCTGCAGGTTATTTTTAGGTTATATTTTTATAATTTTTATATGCAGGTTATTATTTTAATATCACTTACTATTAACAGGCAGATTACCAACTGACAACGTCGTCAGTACGGTCCCCTAAGGTTATAAGATAACCAACAACGTTCAGATCTATTCGCAATAACTTTTATTAATGATATTTTTAATTATGTTATATATTTTAATTCTATATGTTTATTTAAATGCTGCGTGACTTTAAAGTGTTTTAATGCGCATGCGCGTGATCAAACGCTGGAGCGCGCACGTGTGCTGCGCGAGAGCAGATGGAAACCGGAAACGTCATCAACAACTGACAAACAACGAAACTCCCGTCTCTCGCTGTTGGTTTCAATGCTTTCAGGTAAGTTTAGTCAACAAAATCTCACAAATAATACACACAAACGTCCCTGACACATTTCTTACGTGTAATTGACACACTTCTGTTGAATATTTACTTTAAAGAAATAGTTTTGTGTCTTTGAAAAAGTCCGTTAGCATCTAAGCTAACCGGTTTCAGAAGAGAACGTTAGGCCTAAGTTACGTTAAGTTAAGGTCTTATTTATGAAAGTTTGGGTTTTTAAACACATATTTAGTGTAGATAAGTTTTTTTTAAATAGTTTTGCTGGTAATTTGTCAATGGGTGATTGGAAGTAAGCTAATTTATTTAACCTAAAAGAATGCACTGTATTGTTAACTTAATCAGTGACGTCACTTACCAATATTGCTAAAATGTGATTTCACAATAGCGAGAGAGAAAAAAAAATCCTCTACAACAAGGGGTGAGTTATTGTTTAATCATGATAATAATTCCATATGCATTTATTTCACAATATATTATCTTAAGATTTGTATATATTTATCTTTTCTGCATTTCACCTCTGTTCTAGCTTGGTTCCTTGTATTAAACCAGTCCCATGTAATTTTGTTGGCTCTGTGACAAATAGCTTGTTATGTTCCTAGATCATCATGCTGTGATGGCCTGCTGCACCCCGTCCAAGAAAATCTCCACGGCTATGAACCATATGACTAGTAAGCAAAACCACCTCAAACATACAGTGCACTGCTGTTCAAAGGGTTGGGGTCTGTAAGATTTATGCTTTTGAAATAAGTCTCACATTTTAAAATCATTAACCCCAGGTTTTTTCAGTGAGATTGTCCTTGAGAAGCCTGTAGGCTAAATAATCAGCTAAATAATAGGTGACTAATGCAGTATTATAATGGTCATAGATATAATTATAATTCATTTAACTATTATGATAACATGATTTCCTGATCAGTAGTATATTTTATTTTATTTCTTTAGGTCTCTTTTGAATTATGTTGGCCAATGAGACTGACACCATACTGTCCAACTCAAAGGTATTTATGTATTTGTATGTTTTTTTTTATTGATCAATACTGAAATTCTTTGTACTTTTAAATGCTGAATGTGGTTCAGGGGGTCGACAACTTTAGGCAGTTCTTTTTCACAGATATCTTGGGCAGCTGTGGCTCATACTCTTAGCCTTTAAACATGTTTGAATTGATATCCCCAATGCAATATCAGGGGGTAAATATATCATTAGAGTTCTTAAAGTTATGGCTTTGCTCTTGTTACCAGATGAGATATAATCCCTATTGTTTGGCCCTGTATTCTTCAGGACAAGACCTTGATGCCGTCCACAGTCAGTAGATGAAGAAGGTGAGTTTAGCCGAATTCAGTTCTCTTTCCCTTTCTTTTGATCTTAAACGGACACGTGCACGCAAAATGAAGTCAAAATGCCCATCTTGGCGATTTTCCTCATAAACAGTCTTGTGTTTTAAACAGAGAGAAAACGGATGCGTGTCATTTATATTAGGTCTGCACATTCGTCTTAAAGGGACAGCAGCCTAACATACCCGCAGCTGTTTGTGTCGCCAATGCTGATCAAAAATCAAAAGAGAAAATGACTTGTAACTGAAAAACATAATGCACTGCTTATTTCAACTGTATTTTTCTTCTATTGTATTTATCTATGCTTGTTATGTATCTATTGTAATTTTCTATGCAGGTTCACTCCTCTACAAAATCCCCCCAATAGGGGTTATGCGGAGCGCCCAGCGGTCGAACCGGAAAGAGGTCTAAGCATTTCCGCTTTTCACTTCCGTACACATCTGCAGCGGTAGGTGATCTCTGAGTTTACTGTTAATTTTCGCTTATTACACAAAAATTCTTATTTCTGTTTTAATTAAAATGTCACGAATGCTAAAATATCAGAAAAGGGAACATCCGAACAGCAGTTTTTGTTGTGTGCCGGTCTGCTCTATGTCGGGGAAAATGAGTAGTACAGAAGTACAAATAGGTTCTGTACTCATAAAGTGACGTCAACATCCGCAGTAGCATTCGCCATCAGGCAAGTGTTATTTAAATAAACTCCTGATGTACTTACAAACTTTCCAATGCCTCGTTTTATGAGTACAGAACCTATGTGTACTACTGTAGAAGTTTGGTGCCATTCTGGGCATTATTAGTGCGGTAATTTACCAGATACAAACCTGGAGCCGTTAGCGCATGCACTAAACCATACGGCTGATATCTCTAAATAAACTCTATATTTTTTAATATCGTGCAGCCCTAATATTGAGCATATCTTAAAGTGAACCTGGAATGATAATTTGTGATATCAGATGAGATGTATGTATGATAGATTTTGAACTGTACTATTTTTATTTTTTTTATTTCAGGTTTTCTGGGATCCCAGCGGAAGGCATCAAGGCATCAGATGTTGGCCTGGACAGATGTTCCTGTAAACTACACCGACCTTTGCTTTTGCATGGATGGCTGATTATTACCATGTTCTGTGAGGGTTTCATTATAGCAAAACTGAGCACCTGTGACAACTGACACCTGTAAAGTCACAGAGATAGATAAAAAAAAAAAAAAATTATAGCAGTTTCAAACTTTTTTTCTCTTTCTCTCTCATAAACAACACAGCAGTTACAGGTTTTCAAATTCTTCATTGGAGGTGAGACTTATACGTTATATGTAGAGCGAATTTGCAGGTCAGAGTTCACTAGACTTGAATATTATTTTCTCTGTTTTTTATTTGACTTCAGAGTTGAAAGTGGGCTTAAAGGGTACATAGGCTTAATGGGTATCCTTACCCCTATATAAAACATTCCTTTTTTTATTTGTAGTCTGAAATAATAAATACTGCAATATAAATAAATGCAATGTAGTTTTTTCAAATATATAAATTTATTTTTATTTTTTAAAAGTCTTTTTATTTTCTTGTTAAATTTGCAGATGGTGTTGGGAGTTTAAATGTTTTGAGCGGAGTGAAGATTGGCACATTCATGTATATTGTATATAAATGAATATTTTTTCAATTTTGTTGTAAGTTATAGGCTACAGTTTGCAAAAAGATAGTTTTAATTAAAATGTTTCAGTTTTATTTATTGAAATATTTTCATGTTTGAAATATTAAATGTAAATTACTGTTCCTGAATACATTTTGCTAATGCTGTTTTTAATGACTTATTTTAGGTTGATAATTAAACAATGAATCAATAAAAACATGGAATGTGTGCTGATTTATTTATTTAATACAAACTGATTGATTTACTTATTATTGATAGTTTCTGTAAATTCAATTTATTGTAATAATATATTCATAGGATTCTTAAGTGTTTGAACAATAAACAATGTAGAATATGTTGTTTGTAGACCTATAATTTGTGTACAGGCATATCAGGATGTGTAGACGTTAGGAGAATGTTCCGAGAACCTTTCGGGAACGTTCTGAGAACCTTCTTGGAACGTTCCGAGAACCTTACGGCACCGTTCCGGGAACGTTCCCCTAACCTATAGGGAACGTTCTATTAACGTAAAGAAAACTTTCCTGGCTAACCAATAGGGAACGGTCTTGGGAACATTCTGGGAACCAAAAACGTCTCGGTTACGTATGTAACCCTCGTTCCCTGAGTAGGGAACGGAGACGTTACGTCTGATGACGACGATTGGGGTTTCGCTTAGAAGCCTATCACCTTCGAGTATATAAAACGAGCCAATGGCAATGAAATGCCATGGGTCTGCGGAATTTGCATAGCGTATCTCCGCCCGCCGCAGGGGGTATATAAGGAAGTACGCTGGCAACACGCAGATATGTCTTCGCTGAGGAGTCGAAACTGGACCCAGGCGTTTTTCAGCGATACAGCGGAAGTGGCAGGAAGACGTAACGTCTCCATTCCCTACTCAGGGAACGAGGGTTACATACGTAACCGAGACGTTCCCTTTCGTGGTCACTCCGAGTTACGTCGGATGACGACGATTGGGGTTCCAGTCTAATCACGCCACCTCGGCTGTCATCCAGTGCCCTGCGTAAGTCTGAGCTCCCTGTTGTGAGACTAGCACGAACGAAGGAGTCCTACCTAACACAGGAATACCAAGGTACACTGGGAAGCATATCTCAGGAGAAATATGCAATTACGCCCAACCATTAAGGGGGGGACTTGGAATACACATATGACCCAGAGGGATGCATATGGGGTATCACTGAGGTGTCCAGCCGCAGGTGGAATATTTAAACCCCAGGGGTGGCAAGGTGGCTTGCCAAGGGAAAGACACACGCTCCCAAAGAGACTTACAGTGGAATACACATGTGGGGGTCGCCCAGAGGGGGGACCATGCACATGGAGGCACCTAGTCAAGCGCAAAAGCTGCGTTATGGCAAAATGGCATAAGTCAGCTTGACGTCACCAGTGCTGGAGGAAACTCAGAGCTTATCAGACTCACCTGAGAAGAAAGTCGCACGTATCCCGTCCGTGGAGAGGAATGGCGAGCAAGCGAAGACACCTGAGCAGAATCTAGTACCGGCTGGTTGAAGCGAGTACATGGGAAGAAACTGGCTCTACTCGGAGATTATAGAATCTCGCGAATGTGTTGGGTGTCGCCCAGCCTGCAATTCTACAAATGTCTGTTAGCGAGGCGCCATGCGCTAGAGCCCAAGAGGAAGCCACACTACGAGTGGAGTGGGCTTTCACACCAAGGGGGCATTGACGACCTTGCTGCTGGTATGCCAAAGCAATGGTATCCACTATCCAGTGAGATAACCTTTGCTTTGAGACAGCCTTTCCCTTCAGCTTCCCACCATAACAGACAAAGAGCTGGTCTGAGGTCCTGAAACACTGCGTTCTGTCTACGTAAGCACGAAGGGCGCGTACTGGACAGAGCAGTGCCAAGGCTGGGTCTGCCTCCTCCAAGGGCAGCGCTTGCAGGTTCACTACCTGGTCTCGAAAGGGTGTGGTAGGAACCTTGGGCACATATCCAGGCCGGGGTCTCAGGATCACGTGAGAGTTAGCCGGGCCGAATTCCAGGCACGCTTCGTCAACCGAAAATGCCTGCAGGTCCCCTACCCTCTTGATGGAGGCCAATGCAACCAGGAGCGCTGTCTTCATAGACAGAAACTTAAGCTCTACTGATTGCAAAGGCTCAAATGGAACACTCTACAGGGCAGTTAGAACCACTGAGAGGTCCCAAGAGGGTACGAGGGGAGGACGAGGAGGATTCAGTCTCCTCGCTCCCCTCAGGAACCTGATGATCAGGTCGTGCTTTCCCAGAGACTTACCATCAACTGCGTCGTGATGTGCGGCAATGGCGGCAACATACACTTTCAGGGTGGAGGGAGACAGCCTTCGCTCCAACCCTTCTTGCAGGAAGGAAAACACGACACTGATCGGGCATTTCGTGGGTTCTTGATGTTTTGAAGAACACCAGTTGACGAAGAGGTTCCACTTCAACGCATAGGCATGTCTCGTGGACGATGCTCTAGCGGAAGTGATGGTAGCCACCACCGCAGGTGGTAGGGTACTCAAACCTGCCTCGTCCCGTCCAGGAGCCACACGTGGAGGTTCCAAAGATCGGGACGAGGGTGCCAAAGGGTGCCCCGTCCCTGAGAAAGGAGGTCCTTCCTCAGAGGAATTGGCCAGGGAGGTGCTGTCGCGAGGACTACAAGTTCGGAGAACCAGGTCCGGTTGTGCCAGTACGGGGCAACCAAAATTACCTGCTCCTCGTCCTCCCTGATCTTGCGCAAAGTCTGCGCAAGAAGGCTCACTGGGGGAAACGCATACTTGCGTAGGCCCCGCGGCCAGCTGTGCACCAGTGCATCCGTGCCGAGCGTGCCCTCGGTCAGGGAATAATACAGGTCGCAGTGGGACGAGTCGTGGGAGGCAAACAGGTCTACCTGTGCGTCGCCGAACTGATCCCAAATCAGCTGGACCGACAGGGGATGGAGTCGCCATTCTCCAGCGAGAGGCCGAACTCGAGACAGCTCGTCGGCCGCCTGGTTCAGGTGTCCCGGGATATAAATGGCTCGAAGCGACCTCAGATGCTTCTGACTCCATATGAGGAGGTGGCGAGCAAGTTGCGACATACGGCGGGAACGTAGACCACCCTGGTGGTTGATGTACGCTACTGTCGCGGTATTGTCTGAACGGACTAGAACGTGCTGACCCTTGAGCAGTGCATGGAAGCGGTGCAGGGCGAGACGTACAGCCAGCAACTCGAGGCAATTGACATGCCAAAGGCGCTGGGGTCCTGTCCAGGAGCCCGCGGCAGCATGTCCATTGCACATGGCGCCCCAGCCCGTGGTGGAGGCATCTGTTGATACAACAACATGCCGGGAAACTCGTTCTAAGGGCACTCCGGCCCGTAGAAAACTGAGGTTCGTCCACGGGGTGAAGGTCTGACGGCAGGTCGGAGTCACTGGGACTCGGAGCGTGCCGTGTTGCCATGCCCACCTCGGGACTCGATCGTGAAGCCAAAGCTGAAGCGGTCTCATATGAAGCAATCCCAGCGGCGTTACTGCGGCTGCGGATGCCATATGCCCCAGGAGCCTCTGAAAAAGTTTCAGTGGAACCGCACTCTTGCCCTCGAACTGACGAAGACAAGTCAGCAGTGACTGCGCGCGCTCGCTCGTAAGCTGCGCGCACATGGCGACTGAGTCGATCTCCATACCGAGAAAAGAGATCCTCTGCGCGGGGCAGAGTTTGCTCTTCTCCCAGTTGACCCGAAGGCCCAGACGAGCTAGGTGCCGGAGCACTAGGTCCCTGTGTTCGCAAACCTGGTCTCGAGAGTGAGCTAGGATCAGCCAGTCGTCGAGATAGTTCAGGATGCGAACCCCGTGTTCCCGGAGGGGAACAAGGGCTGCCTCGACGACCTTCGTAAAGACGCGAGGAGACAGGGCTAGCCCGAAAGGGAGAACCGCGTACTGGTATGCCTGCCCCTCGAAAGCAAACCGTAGAAACGGTCTGTGTCGAGGTAAAATGGAGACATGGTAGTAGGCGTCCTTCAGGTCGATCGCTGCAAACCAATCCTGCGGCCGCACACACTGGAGGATGTGTTTGGCCGTTAGCATCTTGAACGGCAGCCTGTGAAGGGAGCGGTTCAAGACGCGCAGGTCGAGGATTGGTCGTAACCCACCGGACTTCTTGGGTACAATGAAGTAAGGGCTGTAGAAGCCGGACTTCATCTCGGCTGGAGGGACAATCTCGATCGCACCCTTCGCCAGTAGGGTGGCGACCTCCGCTCTCATGACAGGGGCATTGCCACCGACCATAGTGAAGCGGACTCCCCTGAAGCGGGGAGGAGATATCGCGAACTGAATCGCGTAGCCGAATCTGATGGTTCTCGCGACCCAGCGGGACAGTCTGGGAAACTCTAGCCAGGCCTCCAGAAAGTGCACCAGCGGGGTCATACGAACCACAGACGTACCGTCGGTGGGGCAGCGAGGCGGAATGACCGGCACCGGCGAGGCTGGCATAGCGGCCCTGTGCGGGGGCACGGTCATTAACCGCGTCCTGCCAGAGGAGGCCAGGGGAGGGCGCACGTCCCACGGGGGCGTGCTCTGGCAGGGGTCTGGCGACAGAGGGGGATGAGAGGAGCGTGGCCCGTGGGCGGCGCGTGCTGTCATCCCGCACCTCTGGGACAGAGGAGGGCGGCAGTGGCGGGACCCGAGGGTGGCGCACACTGCGGCCCTCGGACTCTGTCGGCTCAGGATTGGGGGATTCAATTCTGTCTCTATAGAACAAAAGATTCTCCCCCGGCCCTCCACCGGGGGAAGGAGTGGCCCTGCTACCAGCTCCTGGGACAGAATTAAAGCCAATCCTGAGCAGCCCGTCTCAGGAGCGCCGCTTGGCCTGGCGTTTAGCGGGCGGCGGGGCTGGAGAGGGCTGTGGCGCCTTCCTGCGGCTTCCTCCACGACGCGGCCCAGATGAAGGCTGCTGCTGGGGCCGTGCGGGAGGGGCGGGAGCCGCGGGAGGGCGCCCTCGGCGGCGAGCAGGCTGAGGATTCTGTGCCGACGGCTGAGCAGCGGAGCGTCGGGGCAGAATGTGCTTAATCGCCTCAGTCTGCTTCTGGGCAGTCGAGAACTGCTGGGCAAAGTCCTCGACTGCACCGCCGAAAAGGCCGGCCTGGGATATAGGAGCGTCGAGCAGACGAGTCCGCTCTGGCTCGCGCATATCGGCCAGGTTCAGCCAGAGATGTCGCTCCTGGACCACAGCTGTGGACATCACCAAACCCAGGGAGCGCGCGGTCACCTTCGTCGCTCGGAGAGCGAGGTCGGTGGCGGCGCGCAGCTCATCGAAGAGCCCTGGGTCTGTCCTGCCCTCGTGCATGTCACGGAGCATCTGGGCCTGGTAGACCTGCAAGATGGCCATGGCATGCAAAGAGGCAGCTGCCTGTCCCGCCGCTCTGTAAGACTTCGCCACCATGGTAGACGAGAATCTACAGGCTTTGGACGGGTGCTTAGGATCACCACGCGATGAAGCGCTTGCCGGACACAGCTGCATCGCGACAGAACGTTCGACCGGGGGAATCCCAGTGTACCCACAAGCATCAGCCTCATCGAGGGGAGGAAAGGCGGAGAAAGCCGACGAACGGTCACGGGAAGACATGGGAGCCTCCCAGGACCGCGTGACTTCCTCATGCACTTCCGGGAAGAATGGTATTGGGAGGCGACGAGTGTCAGCGGCCGCTCCCAAAAACCAATCATCCAGCCGCGAGCGCACTGGATCGGGTGGCGGGGACCACTCCAGCCCAATGGCCGCGGCTGCCCGGGAAAGCATGGCAGTCAGCTCGGGATCAGACTCGGGCAATGCTGGCACGCCCGAGGGCGGCAACACAGCCGAATCCTCACTTCCCGAGGACTCATGCCCACATTGTGATGCAGTGATCGACATTGCATCCTCCTCTGGAGCTCCAAACGAAACACGCGGGGCCTCCGTAGAGGGACCAGCGGTCTCAGTTTGAACACTCACGGGTACCAATGCTGAAGAGGGGCGTGTGGACCGTGGACGTATCGGCGGTGTGTCCCACACAGTCACCCTCAGGTCACCCCAGCCACCAGCCGAAGTACTAGCTCTCGGGGAGTCAGTAGATCGGGGTGTGGGTAGGGGGACTCTCGCTCTGGTGAGCTCATTGAGTCTCGACCGCAGCATGGAGATGGTCATGTTCCCGCAGTGAGAACATGAGTCATCCACAAACGCTGCTTTAGCGTCATCAACGCCCAAACACGCTAAGCAGAGATTGTGCCCATCAGGAGAAAATACATTGCGACCACAACCAGAAGTGCACGGGCGAGACATCTTTAAAAAGACGTGCCACATGCAATGCTCTTTTTGTGAGAGGAAAACTCCGCGGATGTTGAAGCGAACAGGGAGAAATCACACTAACTGTCAGATCACTGACCAGATCAGCAGGGTAGTGTGCACTCGCTGAAATCGCCGTCACACCAACACCGGAGAGCTCGCTCGTCTCGAAGGAATGAGAAGAAATAACTCAGGATTTTGGCTTGCGTGGAGTGGAGAAGTTCTCGGCTCCGAAGCGAAAAGATATCTGCGTGTTGCCAGCGTACTTCCTTATATACCCCCTGCGGCGGGCGGAGATACGCTATGCAAATTCCGCAGACCCATGGCATTTCATTGCCATTGGCTCGTTTTATATACTCGAAGGTCATAGGCTTCTAAGCGAAACCCCAATCGTCGTCATCCGACGTAACTCGGAGTGACCACAAAAGGGAACTAACGTTCCCAGAACGTAAAATTGTTAGCTGGGAGTAAGCAGAATTATAATAGACATACTGTATAACTACTAACCATAATTGCTATATTTGAACTGAGATATTCAGTTTAATAACAGCAGATTGTTGTTCACTGACGTCAGGCTTCATCTGTCTGTCTACTGTAAATGTCTGCTTCAAAAATACTTTCGATTTCACATCACAAAAACAACAGCCTAAAACTGAAGAGGAAATGGGGGAAAACTTTCAGAAACATATTCGTTTTCAATAAACCTTTCTCAATAAAACTTCATGTTTTTACTTCAAAAGATTGTAATTTCTGGCAGATTCTTCGTCTGTTCGGAGCAGAAGAACAGCCTTGTGTAACTTCACATTTAAATCACGCTTTATATACAAAGTTCCTAATAATTACAAATGACTTTAATGGAGAATGTATTAATAATAATAATTATATGAATTTATAAGTATTTTAAACTCAGTAACGCTTGTTGTCAGTCCGCGCGCGTCGTTCTCAGAATCTCTTGCTGGTCTCGATGAATTGTGGATTAAACACATAAATGGCCGCGAGTGTTATTAGATTTGTAGGCATTGTGCTAAATCTGGAGAAATGTTTTCTGGATCATAGATCAGATCAAATCCAGTGAGTAACAGGTTTGGGTATCAGGGCTCTCGTTTATAAAACTGTGCGTATAGGATCCTTACTAAAAGTGTACGTGCGCCCGCGAAAGCCAAAAATGGTGTACGCCAAAAAAATATTCAGACTTATAAAACCGTTCGTCCGTTATCGATTATATTTAATCTAAATGTTTATATCAGAAGTAAAACAAATTTTAAATCATTCTTTTATTTATTTCAACTGTTATTGTGAACATGCACTGTATTTATGATTATGACTCATAATGAAGATGTACGGTTGTCCTTAATCTGCCGTTAGATATAGGCTAATGCATCAGTTTCACTAAACGGCCCAGCGCGCTCGCTGGCGCGGACATGTAGGAATGGATGGATGTTTGCTTCATGTGACAGGCTTGGTGAGTGAAATTATAGTTGTATTATCTTTCTGTTTATGTATAATTTTCTTAAAATGCTGTCTAAAAGCGACCAAAACGACATTTAACTCCAGCTCACCATCGGTGTCGCCAAACTGCTCCGTCTCCAAAACGTTCGTAACAACGCTTCTTCGTACACATAGGTCACAGTTTGCGTGCAGATGCGCACATTTTCCGTCAAGTTTGTCTTTATAAATCACAGCTTATGCGTCGGAAGTGTCGTCCGCCTCTCTCAGGGCCTGTTCTGTGCGACGCAGCGGTGATAAACGAGGCCCAGATGCTGTTACTTTCGTTTTCCTCTTCTTCATGTGTTTCACAGGAGGGTTTGGAACAGCTGAACAGTCGCACACCGACACCTACTGTGGATATTATACCACATATATCTCTAAATCCTGTTTAAAACCTCTTAAATAGACATTTCAACAGTGCATCTGTTATATTCCCTGTTTCTGGACTATTATCTAAGATGCTGGATATTGTAAATGACTGACATCCTGAGGTTTGTATTTATTATATATTCAATCCTTTTGTTTTGTATTAGGACACAAATTATTCATAATTCAAAAATAGAGTTGGATATGGCCAAAAATATCAACATAATTTGTTTGTTCACAATTAAACTCCACAGAGTAAACTACCTTTTAATTTAGGGCCCACATTTATTTTTTATTTTTCTTCCTAAAGTGTGTTTTATTATATTTTTCTGGATTCTATGTTTTATGATTGAATACAAATGTAGCATCAAATATGATGTGTTTTGAAATGAATAAAAACTTTCATTTTAAATGTAATCAGACAGTTTCAGTGTGTGTTTGACAGTAGTTTTTCTCAGATGAAACGGGGGAAAGCTTGTGAAGTGACTCTGAAGAGCAGCTCTGGAGATGAAGATCATGTGGAGTGTCCTCATACAGTGAGACTGTGTGTGTGTGTGTGTGTGTGTGTGTGTGCAGATGCTGAAAACACAGAGAGCCTCATACCTGTTTGACTTTGTGTAGGAGACTGTTGTCATGTTGATTTATACTGTGTGATAGGCTGTTAGATTAATCCATTTAGACAATCAGCCATAGTTTCATTAAAACGTATAGCCCAGCCGAGGAGAGGACGAGGCTGGCGATAGTGATGACTGCTCAGCTGGAGACGGCTCATCCGGACAATCCCACAGGCAAAAAGCTCAAGAAGAAAGCACAGCTATCTGCCGGATCAGATGCTGGGAGGATGGCGAGAAGAGGCGTGCAAACGAGCATTGGAGTGCAGCCGACAGCAGTGGCTCGTCTGAAAACACCACTGGAAGACAGGCGTGCCCTCATTACTGGGTGGCCAACAAAAAGCTCAATAAGAGAGCACAGCTATGGAAAGGCAAGGGGAAATTCACTTCCCAAAAGACAGGCACCAAATAGTCTATCCCAGTGTGTCACTGACTGTGTTGCACTTGGCAGAAAACAGTAAATAGACAATGTCGGAAGTTCAGTTTTTTCCTTTTTTTTTTATAAGCCTGAGGTAGTCGTGCTTCTACGGCTGCTGTCTCCTCTGTTACGGCCTCTACTGCGTCCTCATCTGGCTCCAGTGTCCAAAGGACCAGACAGAGTTAGATGACAAGCTTTGTGAGAACACCAATTGGCCCTGTCAAACAAAGCAAAGTGGATGAGGAGTTATCTAAAATGATTGCACTGGATTTTCAACCTTTTTCAATCGTCAGTGACACTGGATTTAGAAGATTCTAGAAGGTAATTGATCCATCATACATTTTACCGAACCGAAAGACTATATCAAACACTCTGATGCCACAGCTCTACAGCAGAATTAAAGAAGAGGTGAAGGTGAAAGTCAGCAATGCCTCTGCTGTGTGTCTGACGACTGATGCCTGGACGTCTCGGACAACTACAAGTTTTATGGCAGTCTTTCTCCATTCTCCTCTACCTGGCGAACTGCTGTTTAGGTGAGCGCATTTACGTTTACATTTATTAATTTAGCAGACGCTTTTATCCAGAGCGACTTACAAATGAGGAATACAACAAGCACTTTGTCTCGAGAGAAAGCAACAAGAGAAGTGCTAGCAATACATGGTGTCAGTCATTGTCTGGAACAGTATGAGCAAGGAGAGCACTTTCTGTGAAGATGTTTGTTGTTATTTTAACAGTCGTGAGGAGAATGCAGTTAAAGAGTTTCAGAATCAGTATACACAGTTTCTAGAGGACGTTATCGTGTGTGGAGGCCTCGTATCCATAGTGTGGTCTCACTGAAGACAAGCCTCACTGCTTTCAAACCTATTTTATTTATCTGACCTCCTCTCAGAGGGTAAAGTAATATCTGTTCTGTTGAGTACAAGGTCTTGTAATATTTTTTTAATTTTTTTATGAATGTCAATATTGTTTAATAGAGTTGTTTAATAGAGTTGTTTAATAATTCCAAATTGGTTCAATTCATGAATGTGTTGTTTTGTAATATTACATTTAATATAAATGTCTTTTAACATCTACATTTTGTCATTTTATTTGTAGGCCTACAAAAAAAAAAAAAAAGTTATATCTGAATACAGAAAATGTATTTATTTTATAACAGCATATAACCTATACACTATATTATCAGAGCATATATGTTCATACATCATTTATATAGAGCATATATGTTCATACCGATACATGGCAACTGCTCAGAATCACTGTCATTTAGAAATAAGATCACGTGGGTGTTTGAATCGAGATCACAATCTTTTAACAAGTAATTGTGCCGCTCTATCATATAGTAGACAAACAAAACTGAAATTTAAGTCATTATTCACTAAAAATCTTTCCCTCTGCTGCCCTGCTTAATCCCCCAACAGCTCCAACGGGACCGCCAGCAGCACTTATTGGACCACCGAAGTCCCCAATTGGACAGTCAGTGTCCCTTTTAGCACCCTCAGTACAACCACAGCAGCTATCCCAGAACCTGGGGAAAAGACCTCACTCCCCAGAAGGACCTTCAGCAGCCTCCCCAGTTTCTCTTGAAAAAGGTACAAAAGGAGCTATATGAAGAGTATTATAAATAAGTTGTAAGCCCCACAAAACCATACTCTTACTTTGTGTAATGTGAAACTGTAAACAAATTCAGAGTCCAGAAACATTTATTATTATTATAATCCTAAAAAAAAATGACACAACTGTTTTCAACATTAATAATAATAATAAATTACACAGTGTGTCCGTGAGCAAGGCAGTGAAGGTACTTTACTCCAGGGGCTCCAGGGGGATTGTCCCTGTAAATGCACTGTAAGTTGCTTAGGATAAAAGCTTCTGCCAAATGCATATATATATATAAATGTTTCTTGAGCATCAAATCATCATCATTAGAATGATTTCTGAAGTATCATGTGACACAGAAGACTGGAGTAATGATGCTAAAAAATGCAGCTTTGATCACAGAAATGAATTACGTTTAAAAATATAATCAAATAGAAAACAGTTTTTTTTTTATTGTAAAAATATTTCACAATATTACTGTTTTTTTTTGCTGTATTTTGGATCAAATAAAGCCGTGGAGCCTTGGAGACCGGAAGTCTTCTTTTAAAACATTAAAAAATCTAACCGTTCTAATGATTTTGGCCACCACTGTATATACATTTTAAAACGATTATATGATTAGAACCTCTCATCAAATTCCATGAACTGCTGCTGTTTCATTACTTCAATAATGCCTGTGTTTGCCCATATTTTAGGACATTGTTTGGGTGTTTCGGTGTCTTCCTATTCGTGGTGCACAATATATTGACTCACTATCATTATTGCAATATCACGTTGTGCAATATCATATGAAAATGTTGCAGAAAGTATGCAATATTTCGTTTATTTTGTGGAGAGATGCGTCCGTTGACTGTGTGGCTTAGTTGTACTCGATTTAGAGTAATTGTTTCATTGGCCAGTTGCCCTGTCACATGCACGTGACAGGGCAACATGCCCTATAGAACACCACATGATGAGCGTGGCTCTGGGAGACAACGAAAAAATGGAGATCGGAGGCGAAAAATATCAGAAATGGGGCCAATCAACTTTTGTGTTTTTACATATGTTTAAGAATATCTAAATTAATATCGTTATCACAATATTCATGATCAATATTCCAATATCACATTTTGTCAATTTCGTGCAACCCTAATTCCCATAGACACTTTGATGGAAATTGATTTGCAAGATCAACTGTCTATTCAAGGTTATAAAGTTGTGGAATGATAGGCTATTTTCAGCTGTGATTTCTTCACTGTGATGACATTATTCCAAACTGATTGTACAAGTCCTTCAGCGGCTTTAGCCTGCTAATGGCAGAACCTGGTTATCCTTAAAGGAATAATTCACCTATAATGCATCATTTATGTATCAAGTGCTCACCGTGTGCTGCCTTCAATTCCTGAAACAAAGTTTTAGTTGGTCATGGAAAGACATTTTGACAAATAAAGCCCAGTCTTCATTATAAATTGTGCTTAAATATTTTTTTTTACATATTTTAAATGTTTCCCTGTATTTAACAGATGAAGGTGTGGAAGGAGGCTGTCCTGCTCCCACTACTGTGCGGCCAAATAAAAGGAAAGGTGTGTTGATGTACTGCTTGTCCAGCTTTCTGAATAGGAGTGTGGTCTGAATGCCACAAAATTGATTAGTATAAGCTGCATAACCTATAGCTACAGTCTTCTGGCAATTATCTGGCAACATAATAGCATACATAAGTCAGAAAGTAACATAATTTTTTTTTGGTTTTGGTTTTCACAGTCAAAAACATGTTAGTCTGCTATGAGAAAGCGATTAACAACTCCCAGGCAGCACAATAGAGATTCATTTGAATTCATGGATTTAACTTGTCTTTGTTTGCCAATATATTTATCACAACTGCCCAACCCTAAACTTTGTGTTGATTACAGTAAATTACCAGTGTTCAATACAACTTCTGTTCCATAATAACTACAATATGAAAACTGTAACTAAGTACAACCCATGCTAGCTTAATAACCACTTATCACTGTAATAATTGTATAATGGCTTGTTTATTGTAGTGTTAAGCTTTGTGAATGTACATTTTTTTCCTTTCAGAATGCCGACATACAGTGACAGGGAGCCAGGATTATTACCCTGTGAAGAGGGTTGCCAAATACAGAGTTATCAAGGTTAAATACCACTAAAACACTATACAGGTTACATAATGTTCTTTTATTGGTGTAATGGTCTTGAAAAAGTATTGGTGATTGGTATAACTGCTAAACATAGCAAATATTTGAAACTGAAAAAGTCTCACTATTTTTAGGGCCAAAAATGGAAGCAAGTGGAGTGGGAGCCATGCAAACTCTGGTATGTACGACCTCTCATGGGTAACACATAGCCAATTAATTTGAACATGTACAGACTATTGACATATGTTAGGTAAGATTAAGGTAAGATTTGTCTATATAGTTCATAAATATATTATTATAACCAACACAAAGTGTCTTAATAAGGTGTTGGGCTACTACGTGCCACCAGAAGAGTTTCATGTTCTTTGGCATAGATTCTCTAAGTCTCTGAAATCTGGGGAGCTCCATTCATCCAAAATATATGCTTTCATTTGGTGTTTTGATGACGGCGGTGTCCAAAACCATAACAGCTTCAGTCCAAGAAGTTGTTATGGTGGCTCTTGGTGGCCCAACACCTTACTAAGACACTTTTTTTTTTCTTGATTAAGATGTTAGGCCCAAACTACACGGCCTGCATTATGTGAAGTCTATATATATATATATTTGGAGGTTCAAGAGAGAAGCAAAGGAGACATGACCTGTTGCCTTAAGGCTAACGCAATTTAAGACTCAAAACTTTGAATTCCACTGTTACCTTGCGGATGGCTTATCTGTAGTTACATTGGAGTTCATTTTTAATTAAGTTTCTCAAAAGTAATGTAATCGTGACATTTTTCATTTTAGGACCTCATTCTCATAAATCTACAATACAGAGATACAGAAATTGTATGTTACAACATTACTGCCTTGCTTAATAACTGGATCAATATATTTAGTGTCAGCTTGTGATCTTCATTTGTCACATATGTTGTCTCAAAAAAAAAACAAGTGAAGATAAACCTACCAAAAATGTAAAACACTTTGGAGTATTGTGCACACCAAACAGTGATTCATGTCAGAAACATAACAGATTATAGGATTTTCTTGTCTTAAAATAATAATTAAGGCTTTCCTTGCATTGTAGTTGACTAACATTAGCCTACTGTGATGTAATGAAACCCCACTAAAACACAGCTATTGGAAAACAGCTACAGGAGCTTTAATGTGTGTCTTTGTGTCTACAGTTCATGTGCAGAACCAAAACATCTAATTGCATATTTCCTTATTGTGTTACAGTGGAAAGAAGTGGCCATTGGAGTGGGTGGCGGATATGGACACTTGTTAGTGCTCCCATCAGGTGCCCAAGAAGGTGCTTTCTTTCTTTCTTTCTTTCTTTCTTTCTTTCTTTCTTTCTTTCTTTCTTACTGTTGTGAACATAAACTCTTCTTGCGACTGGACCCTTTCATTGCCTCTTTCAGGTGTATTTCATTTTGCACTTTATATTGGGTATTAATACTTTCATGTTTTACACTCCAATTATTGTCAGTTTTGTGCGAGTTTAGTTATGATTTGTCATTGTTTACGGTGCTTTCATCAATAAAACACTGAGGAATGAATTTGTTCTTTATTTTCAGACACACTATTTATTGAATTGTACACTTCATTATATATGAGCATCCAAGACAACATAAAATATAAATGGGAATTTATTCAGAGAATAGTTTTATAAAAATAAAATAAAATAAAACATTCGTAGCTTTTGATCCTTAACTTTTCTCTATATACTGTAGAAACCATACTGTCTCTCCTATGAATAACACATGATGTCCCGTCAGGGTAACCCTTTCTTTTACAGTCCCCTAATTACTAGGTATTTACCTGGTAAATATATGGTAAGTTATAGTTGGTTATTGGTAATTACCACAGGTAACAAGTATGTAAATGTAGAGAAACTACTAAGTATTTACCTGGTAAGCATATGGTAAATTATAGTATTTTAGTAATTACTTAAGGTGATTAGTATGCAATTACAGAGAAACTACCAGGGAAAAAAACACCACTGTTAAATATCAACTCAACAAAGTACTGTGTACTTGTTACCTGTTTAGGCTGGTAATAACTCCGATTTAATTGTGTACTTCCTCAGAATGTAGGCAGACTATTTTTAGAAACACCTCCAGTATTACCCATCAATTCAAGTTAGGTTTGTAGTTATCCTAGGGTTATGTTGGTAACAGTCCATGTTTATTTATTACTATCTTGAAATTAAGACGGTAGTTTCCAATAAATTACCTTGTCTTACATAGTTGTTGTTCATTGCATACACCCATTTATAGAGGGTTTATCAAATAATTTACCTTACACTTACCTGGTAACTACCCCGCAGGAACAGTTTTCCCTAATGTCATGGCACATCTTAAATACTGGGTATGTTTTTGCAAATGTTTTTACAATTTACTCAGTAAGTAAAGTGAAACTGTACTGTAAAATGAAGCCTTGTTTATTTCCATGGTATTACCGGAATTGTACCATATAACTTGATCATTCCCTTTTCCATATAGTCACACTTTTTTACCTCATATGTCCTGCAACGTTACCAAGGAAAACATGACAATTTACTCAGTAAGTAAAGTGAAACTGTACTGTAAAATGAAGCCTTGTTTATTTCCATGGTATTACCGGAATTGTACCATATCATTCCCTTTTCCATGGTCACATTTTTATTTATTTGTTTTCCTAGTATGTCCTGCAACGTTACCAAGGAAAACATGACAATTTACTTGGTAAGTAAAGTGTAACTGTACTGTAAAATGAACCCTTGTTTATTTCCATGGTATTACCAGAATTGTACCATATAACCTGATCTTTTCCATATAGTCACAATTTTTTACCTCGTATGTCCTGCAACGTTACCAAGGAAAACATGACAATTTACTCAGTAAGTAAAGTGAAACTGTACTGTAAAATGAAGCCTTTTTATTTCCATGGAATTACTGGGATCTTACCCTATAATCTGTTATAGCTACGTAACTGTAGCTATTACAGATTATAGGGTAAGATCCCAGTAATTCCATGAAAAAAAAAAGGTTTCCTTTTACAGTAACGTTCCAGTTTCACTTTACTTACTGAGAATGTTCAACGTGATCTCATGAGAATACGTGTGTATTTTACGTAAAGTGTAATTCTACCATACGTACATTTACTTACGTTTTATACACACAGAAACGTATAGTATTTACAGCACTAAAACGTAAAATGTTTGCATAACAGCACAAAAACATAAATTATTTACGTATGAACAACTCTATACCGACGTACATATTTGTACGCATTCTTATTTTATGCATATTAAAATCGTGGCATTAATGTTTTGACTCTATTGCATTTGATGTCTTATCAATTACGTTTTCAGTCGCATTTATGCAGTTTACTCAAGAAATAGACTAATAACATTTCGCTCTGTTCGTGCCTTCTGCTGCAAACTCGTTTCGGAGGATTAGCATGCAGTTAAACAAGAATACACTTTAAAACCTTAAAAGTACCTTATTTAATCGTTTAACCATTTTAATATTTAGTTTATTTACAGTGAGACACAAAATGCGTTTTCTCCAATAGAACAATAATACACCAAAACCCAACATAAATTCACAAAAGACATACATTTTATTATAGCCTACTTGATATAATCCAAATCTTTAGAATCCATACGTTTGCAAGAAAGAGATCCAAATTCAGCCGTTTATCCAGTGAGTGATCTTCATCTCCATTCCACAGGCTTTAACAACAGCGCAGTCTGTAACTGTCAAATCCCGCGGACCCGCGCTCGTGAGTCGTGATGATGAATTCAAATTCAAAAATTGCGCCCTCAAGAAGCGTTACGACATGTTTTACGGTAGTGATATCAAACGCTCATTGGCTCTCGCCAGTTGGTCTATGTTCGTCACAGATTGCGACATGCCGTATTTCAGTCGGTAAACTATATTTGAAATGGAGAAGCGCGCGCGCCTTCACACAGAGCGAAGCCAGATTAACATTTTCATGGATTGATAACTTAAATTCTGCTCTGTACCTCATTTAAACTATTATACTGAAAGAGAGGACTGTGACTGCAACACATCGTCATGTGAACGACTTTTGGTTACGGTTTTGACATTTTCACAATAAATAAATTATTGTGATTACAGGTATGTTGTTTTTCTTCATAACTGTAGCCTATGTAGTTTTCTATCTTTGAAAATTACGTGTTAATACTACGTATTAACAATGAGACCAGGCTGGAATGTTTTAGTTAAGTTGCAGAACACACGGTAAAAGTTTGTGATTTCAAAAATGTTTAAGCAGTAGCAAAGGATGTGGTAAGAGTCTGGTAATACCATGGAAATAAACAAGGCTTCCTTTTACAGTACAGTTTCACTTTACTTACTGAGTAAATTGTCATGTTTTCCTTGGTAACGTTGCAGGACAAATGAGGTAAAAAATTGTGACTATATGGAAAAGGGAATGATCAAGTTACATGGTACAATTCCGATAATACCATGGAAATAAACAAGGCTTCATTTTACAGTACAGTTTCACTTTACTTACTGAGTAAATTGTCATGTTTTCCTTGGTAACGTTGCAGGACATACGAGGTAAAAAATTGTGACTATATGGAAAAGATCAGGTTATATGGTACAATTCTGGTAATACCATGGAAATAAACAAGGGTTCATTTTACAGTACAGTTACACTTTACTTACCAAGTAAATTGTCATGTTTTCCTTGGTAACGTTGCAGGACATACTAGGAAAACAAATAAATAAAAATGTGACCATGGAAAAGGGAATGATATGGTACAATTCCGGTAATACCATGGAAATAAACAAGGCTTCATTTTACAGTACAGTTTCACTTTACTTACTGAGTAAATTGTCATGTTTTCCTTGGTAACGTTGCAGGACATATGAGGTAAAAAATTGTGACTATATGGAAAAGGGAATGATCAAGTTATATGGTACAATTCCGGTAATACCATGGAAATAAACAAGGCTTCATTTTACAGTACAGTTTCACTTTACTTACTGAGTAAATTGTAAAAACATTTGCAAGAACATACCCAGTATTTAAGATGTGCCATGACATTAGGGAAAACTGTTCCTGCGGGGTAGTTACCAGGTAAGTGTAAGGTAAATTATTTGATAAACCCTCTATAAATGGGTGTATGCAATGAACAACAACTATGTAAGACAAGGTAATTTATTGGAAACTACCGTCTTAATTTCAAGATAGTAATAAATAAACATGGACTGTTACCAACATAACCCTAGGATAACTACAAACCTAACTTGAATTGATGGGTAATACTGGAGGTGTTTCTAAAAATAGTCTGCCTACATTCTGAGGAAGTACACAATTAAATCGGAGTTATTACCAGCCTAAACAGGTAACAAGTACACAGTACTTTGTTGAGTTGATATTTAACAGTGGTGTTTTTTTCCCTGGTAGTTTCTCTGTAATTGCATACTAATCACCTTAAGTAATTACACACTAAAATACTATAATTTACCATATGCTTACCAGGTAAATACTTAGTAGTTTCTCTGCATTTACATACTTGTTACCTGTGGTAATTACCAATAACCAACTAAAACTTACCATATATTTACCAGGTAAATACCTAGTAATTAGTTTGTAGTTTCTCTGCATTTACATACTTGTTACCTGTGGTAATTACCAATAACCAACTATAACTTACCATATATTTACCAGGTAAATACCTAGTAATTAGGGGACTGTAAAAGAAAGGGTTACCAACTACGGTAAATAATGTGTTGAGTAATCGTACCATAATTAAAAATAATGTGAACTGTTGCAAGTCCTACCAATCACATTGTGAAGTTTTGTTCAATAAAAATGGTTTTAAAAGTGTGTCAGTGACCTCATAAAGCATTGTATGTGTCGTGTCATTATGACATACAGTTTGTGACTTTACTTTGTCCTGGATGGAGCTGTCCCTGGATTCCCCTTCCTCTTCAGATGGCACTGTTATTACCAACAGTGTATAGATTACTTTTACTAAGATGCAAACAGATGTCTTTCTTTAACAAGGTAATGTACAGGATTACATTTATAATCTTAGAAATCACATTACAGTTACTATTGTAATCAAATTATCTTTACTTCAGTTACATGAGCACTGGACTTTTGAAAGATATCATGAGAGCTGAGGTGTCTTTTGATCAAGGACCAGGTTTTAATATGTTTTTTTTTGTGAAACACCTTGAATCAGACCTCATGATTTGGTATCTTGGTCTGCTTGTGGTATAGGCTGGTGTGAGATTTCAAAGTAACACAAAAGTAATTAGTAAATCTAATTACTGTATTGCTCTTGCTATGGGAAGTGTAATAAAATTACATATGTAAGGTAAATTAGATGACAAATGTCTATGTAGCCACTTAGCCATATGACCACAGAATAAAAACACTTAATTATGAACTATAAAAGTATGGGATGGGAGGATGGACACTGGATATCTGTAATGATTTTTAATGTAACTCACCTCTGTATTTTAATTCATATTAAATCAGGTCACTCTGAAACACTCTTTTATTAGGTTAGGGTTTGCGAAAAAGAAACGTTCCAAGAGGCCCACAGTGACATCTGTGAGTCAAATAAGTCAAAATAAACATTTCATTAATGAATTTGGCTACTGTGTCCAACAAATACATTTTAATTAACATTTATACATTAGACCACTTCATGTGTCTTTGAAATGCATGCATGACACAAGCGATGAGTGGGCAGAGTGAATTTTTTTATTTTGTCGTATTTCATTATTATGATTAAACCAAACACATCACTGGAAAGGTGTTGATCAGCCGAGTAACAGCATTGCAATATGAAGGCTGTACCTGGCTCCTGCTTTGAAATATTGACCTCTGAACTTTGACATTGATGCATGTTGTGAGTCTTATAATTCAGCAACTGAATGGGCTACAATGATGAAACCAACTGTTATATAAAGCTCTTGAACTCTTCCATCATGAGGGCTACCGTTTGGTGCGATCACCAATAGGGGACATCACCAAAAATTGTAAAAACTGAATCTCACCTAGTTATTATTTATAATTTAAAATTTTGACCAAACTACTGTGTTTCACATCTACCCATACCCATGAGTGCACTCTCAGTTTTATAGTCCAGACATCCATTTACATGTTTTAGTAATTTACAAAAACAAAACTACAATTCCCTGCTGCAGCAGATTACAACGTGATAGACAGCCCGTTAAATATGTAGTTCTTCTGGTTGGCAAACTAGGGTTGTGAGTAAGTAGGGTTTCAAAAAGAACTAAAGTATAAAGTAACTTCCTAACAGACATGCTACTGCAAAAGCACAATACGTGTTGTATTAATTCAGCCCAAAAACATCGTCTTATGGTTATTATTATTAGCCAAAATTGCTTGTTTGGGAGATTCATACTAGTTGCTAAGGTAACCGTAATGGTGCAGGCGCGTAGCCTGACCACAGAAACGGAAGTAAAAAATAAATAAAAATGTGTTAGGCAAAGAAATATGAATAACTGATATTGCCAACAAATAATTTAAAAATATGTCATCCTTTATTAAAATTTGTGTTTTCATGTTGAAATCCAGGCACTAGATGCTAGGGGCGTTTTCGCTGACATTTTGGAGAGGCAGGGTACACTCTGGACTGGTCGCCAGTCCATCACACAACCACTCACACTCCCATTCACACCTAGGGCAATTTTAGAGTCTCCAATGAGCCTATTCTATTCGGTTTCTTTATGCTAAATATTTTCAACTTATGTTTTTATACAGAAAATAATGATAAAAAATAACATTATTTACATTAGCACTTTTTAAATTTTTTATGTAGGCCTAAAGAACAAAGTGATATGTGATACAAAGACCACAAGGACATTCATACATTAATTCATGTCTACTATTTTATACATACATATATTTAAGAAAATAGCCTATAATTGTAAGCTGATATTTACAACACCAGTTGTCTAGTGTTAATTCTTGTATCCAGAGCAAAGTTATTCAGCAGGATAATGAAAAACTTATCTTATTTATGGCTATAATTTAGTATTTACTAATTAATACAACACATAACTATATACCTACTTGACAATTAGCATGTAAAAAAATTATTTTGTGCGATTACACACCCTGTGTAATATACCCTGTGAACAACTGGCATACAATGTTAAGATGAAAATGAAAAATCAGTAATTTAACATCTTATTTTCAAGAAGACAAATCAAAACAACAGCTCAGCATGAACTAGTTTGCATGCATGTACAACATATTTTTATAGTTACCTCAAGTAATGCCATGGTAAATTAGTTCCTTTTCTTGGCAAGATAACAGCAGCAATAACAACAGGAAATACTACACTTAAGACTCAACTATGGGTATTGATCAGTCATTTCTGTAAAGTATTTAATGTAGTGACATGTACAGTAAATAGTTCATTCAAAAAGTATCCACAATCACTGTGAATAAAACAATCAAACTATTACATTAATGTAAGTGTAACATTTTTGTACAGTAAAGGTCATTATGTTGACAAGATGAAATGGGCAAAGCTTGGGAAAGTCACAACTGCAAGAGGCTGTTGTCATTCGCAAACTCTAGCACCACACTTGACTGTAGAAATAGTCCATGAAACATCGGAGGTGAAACTTAAAAACCGACCTGCTGTTTGTGAACTGAGGTAACAATAGTCCAAAATAAAAGCACTGTATAAGACATCCATTACACTTCAAAAAGTTTTTTTGTTTTCCTTGAAACACACCTGCAGTCCAGTCATAATTGACACACACGCAGTCTAAATGCATCCGACCAGTTAAGCACTCATTTACACTGCCTCAAAATCACTGTCATCTGAACTCTCAAAATCAACTTCTTCATGGTCCTCTGGTATCTCCTCGGGCCCATCCTCCAGCAGAGAAGCAGCATTTGGTCCTAAAGCCAGGCTGTAACTTGAGCAAACGACTTGGAACTTCTCCTCTACATCTGCAAGCCTTTTCTGAAGAAGACACCGGAGCCCGTGATGACCCTCTTCACTTAAACTGCCTAGAAGGAAAAATTAAAAGCGAGGCATGACAATACTTCCATTGTTGTTGAGCTATTCATTAACTGACTTTACTAAAGAACTACAGACCATTTTAGATCCAGCCACAAGGAATCCATAATGTAACACTTGAGGATCTCAAAATGAGTGGGGTTTTATAGGATGCCCAAAAGCATTACAGCAAGAATGTAATAAAAGTTAGCATCTTACCACTGTTTCTGCCAGAAGACATTTCTGATATCACTGTCCTAATGTTTCCAGACAGCTCTCTGAGATAGGTGCAGTGCTGTCTCATCTCCCTCATCACAATGATCTTTTCCTCTTGAAGCCGCACTTTTGACATGTACATGTCACGGTGTGACAAATGAGAGGGCGGAACTAAAGTTTGCTGCAATTGTGTCCCCTCCGGTACCATAACAAGGACACACCACCCCCCGTGTAAATGTGTATCTGTTGCCTTGCCAACCGGGATGAGGAAATCGACATCAGGTGTGGGAAATTAATCTAGAGCCATGACGAAGCCATGTGGGCATTGAGAAGGATATAAAAAGCCAGTGAAGAGAGACTGTTGTGTGGTTCTCTCCCGTGAGAAGTCGTTCTATTTGAGTGTTGCAGAGAAGAATTGTGGTGTGCAAAGGGAAGTGCTGCTGGAGGGGATTCGAGGAGTGTGGAAGAGTTGTGGAAACACACCGTTTGCCTGGAAGGGAGAGAGATAAGTAATCGACCATCGTATCTCGTACCTGCATGTTTCAACACTGAATTTGAGGTGGATTGGAGTGCTTTGATTGTGCTATCTAAACGTCACTGAGTGAATTATACTGATTCATGTTCGATCTCTTACCCTCTTCCCCCGTGTTGGAACGGTGATGTGAATCCGTCTATGTCTGTGGAGGAAAACCCTGAAACATCTTTTTCCCAACATTGGAGCTCGTTGCTTGTGGCACGGAGACCCCTGGGTGAGTGCTGGCCTTATCTGCACTTATTGAAGTGGATTGCAGTGCTTAAATTGACGTTTCCCCCCTCACGTTGCATGTTTGGAGTGAAATTGCCGTGTGTGTGTGGAAGATTTATTCTCTTTTGCCGTGCACTCCCCACGTGCCATGCTGGTCTACTGTCAGTAACTGGAGCTTAATAATATCGATCGGCCCCATCTGTTGAGGACTAGAAGGAATAGCATCTGTGAGTCAAACTAACCTCTCTGTTTTGAAGTAGTGATTCTGACTGTCTTAGAAGAAGCTTTGTCCAGCCTGTTGACTTAAGTTCGCTACTTGCCTGTCAACCCACCTGTATGGTGAGAAGGTTTGCCCCCCCTTGCAACACACGTGAGACTGCACACTCTATCTGCAATCTTGATTCTGTTTGTCTTAGCAGGAGCTCCGCTCAGCCTGTTGACTTTGAGTCTGCTGCAGCCCTAAGCCCATCTGCACGGTGTGAAGTTATCTGTCCCCTGCAACACGTGAGAACTGTATACTGTTGTTGAAGTTGATTCTGTCTGTCTTAGAGAAGTTCTGCTCAGCCTGCGACTTTGAGTCTGCTACAACCCCAAGCCCATCTGCATGGTGTGAAGTTATCTGTCCCCTGCAACACGTGTGAGAACTGTATATTGCTGTTGAAGTTGATTCTGTTTGTCTTAGAGGAGTTCCGCTCAGCCCGCGACTTGAGCCTGCTACAACCCCAAGTCCATCTGCATGGTGTGAAGTTATCTGTCCCCTGCAACACACGTGAGAACTGTATACTGCTGTTGAAGTTGATTCTGTCTGTCCTAGAGAAGCTCACCTCAGCCTGCGACTTGAGTCTGCTACAACCCCAAGTCCATTCTGCATGGTGTGAAGTCATCTGTCCCCTGCAACACACGTGAGAACTGTATACTGCTGTTGAAGTTGATTCTGTCTGTCCTAGAGAAGCTCACCTCAGCCTGCGACTTGAGTCTGCTACAACCCCAAGTCCATTCTGCATGGTGTGAAGTCATCTGTCCCCTGCAACACACGTGAGAATTGTATATTGCTGTTGAAGTTGATTCTGTCTGTTCTAGAGAAGCTCCACGCAGCCTGCGACTTGAATCTGCTATAGCCCCAGGTCCATCTGCATGGTGTGAAGTTATCTGTCCCCTGCAACACACGTAAGAACTGTATACTGTGGTGAAGTTGATTTTGTCTGTCTTAGAGCAGCTCTGCTCAGCTGCGACTTTGAGTCTGTTACAATCCCAAGTCCATCTGCATGGTGCGAAGTTAGCTGTCCCCCGCAACACACGTGAGAGTTGTATATTGCTGTTGAAGTTGATTCTGTCTGTCCAGGAGAAGCTCCGCTCGGCCTGCACCTTTGAGTCTGCTATAGCCCCCGGTCCATCTGCATGGTGTGGAGTCACCTGTCCCCGGCAACACACGTGAGGCCTATATACTGCTGTTGAAGCTGACTCTGTCTGTTCTAACTGTCTGTCCTAGAGAAGCTCCGTTCAGCCTGTTGACTCGAGTCTGCTGTAGCCCTAGAGTTCCAACTGTCTACTCACCTGTGGAAACTTACCTGTCCGTCGTAGGCCTCTGTGAACTTTGCATCAGTGTGGGAAGAGGATTAGCCCTGACTGTATACCCACCTGTAGAAACTCACCCGTCTGTCGTCGGTCCCTGTGAACCCTGCATCAGTGTGGGAAGAGGAAGGGCCCCGACTGTCTACTCACCTGTGGAAACTCACCTGTCTGTCGTCGGTCCTTGCGAACCCTGCATCAGTGTGGGAAGAGGAAGGGCCCCGACTGTCTACTCACCTGTGGAAACTCAACTGTCTGTCGTCGGTCCCTGTGAACCCTGCATCAGTGTGGGAAGAGGAACAGCCCGACTGTCTACTCACCTGTGGAAACTCACCTGTCCGTCGTAGGTCCCTGCGGACCCCGCATCAGTGTGGGAAGAGGAACAGCCCCGACCGCATACACACCTGTGGAAATCCATCGATCCATCTCAGGCCATTGCGAACCTTGTATCGGCGTGGGAGTGGGCCCCGGTCTGCTGCATTGCCTCGATTCCGGGGAAGAAGAGGAAAGGAAGATTTTAGCTTAGGTTATTCAAATTACTTTTAACTTTAATAAAAAGAACTGTTATTCCCTTGAATTCTGTTTCCGTCTCGTCTCTGACACGCTCCTCAGGGTGGTCCTGGTTCAGGGGTGGGCGCAGTCCGGCTTGGCCCATCCCGACCTGTGACATAAGCATGTTCACTTCAGGTTTGTAGATACCAAACAGTCACAGTTCATAAATACTTGTCTTTTCTCTTTCAGATGCAGTCAATAGTAAGCAAGCTTGGAGGAAACACTGGAAGCTCGGGAGAACAACAGATCACAGGCAATAGGAAAGCAAACAGGATTCCTGGAGACAGCAGAACAATGACACAGAGGTTAGTGTTTCACAGGTGAGTATACGTTACGTCTTGGAAGCATCAGAGGTTCAGGAGTCAACAGATCATGGTCTATTCCTGTTGGAGGAGACAACGGATCATGGTCTGTTCCTGTTGGAGGCTTGACGTTGAACTGAGGCTGTGGTGAGTATTTTATAGAGCTTGCTGATGAGGCTGCTGATTGTGAACAGATGCAGGTGATTATACTCAGGGGAGAGTAATTGCAGGTGCGCCAAAGAGGATCCCAGGTAATGTAGTGCAGAGATAGACGGTGAACGTGACACTTGCATACATATTCCTATTGGGGTTTATACATTTTTTAAATGCTTTTGAAAAAAGTCTCCTCTTATCTCCAAGGCTGCATTTATTTGATCAAAAATACATTAAAACCAGTAATATTGTGAAATATTATTACAATTAAAAATGGTTTTCTATGCCGTAATATATTTAAATATATTTAAAGTACCCCTATAGGTAATACTTTTATTCCTTAAGACTCACCTTTGATCACCAAAATGTAAATGTTTCCTGTGAAAAAAAAAGTATTTATGCCTTAAAATTGCTCGAATGTAACTAAATCCTTGCTTCATTTCGTATAGAACCATGAATATGCAAATGTGCCCCTTCCTCCACTCACTCACACCATGCTAAGAATACCTGATCCACTTGGTCAACATTAACGTAAACGCTGCACGATGGTATCGCACTATACAACGTCGGACACATAACGGCAATTAATATGATTAGCCTTTTGCTTGACTATGTTATCAAACAGATAATGTGTTGCTACAAACCATGTTCCCGTTCGCCATCTCAGTCTTTCTTCTGAATCATCAGAACCGCTTTAAACAACTCAGAACGTCACTGGAGAAAGGCATATAGTACATCATATACATAAGTCACCCGCTATTTTGCTAAACTACACGATTTTTATATCAACAGAAAAATATATATCGGGATAACCAGGCTTCTCTTGAGACTCCCCTGCTTCGCATCATAGTTAATGATATGCTAAAGCTCACCCGCACGTTGACTAGATTGGTTACAAGGTAGTTTGTGTCGTAAGAAAAAACGGCGATTTCAAACTGCGTTTTTGAGTCTTTTTTTCACTGCAGTTTTAAAGGTGCTCTAAGTGATGTTGGGTGACGTCGCTTCTTGTTGACGTTTAAAGTATTGTCAAACAAAACGGAGGCTAGCTCGACCCTCCCTCCTCCTCATCCACCCACTAACGCCCCAAATCCTTCTTGTCGGTTATTGGCTGGAACAGTTTATGGTGCGGGTTAGCCCAGTTTGTTTTTCTTGCTGTTTGTGGAGCCTGGGCTGTCTACAGAGGCCGCGATTTTTACATGTTTGTTCAGGGGACAGGCAGCTAGCGGATGGTGAAGAGATGTTTGCTGTATGTGACAAAAAAAATTTGGGCCTAAAAAACATGTGACATCGCTTAGAGCACCTTTAAGGATAAAATACTCAGCAATAGTGTTGACTAATGAATTTACACAGCAACATTGTTTCGGCCCGGATCCGGCCCACATCTGGCACTTGTGGAATGCGGATCTGGCCCACATGCAGCAGAGAATGACGGCACTTGGGCGGACCGCTCCTGTTTGCCAGATCTGGGCCACAAGCAGGCCATAGCAATGCCACATGTCAGCCAAGAGCAAAGAAATAAACCAGAACTGGACCTTATCTGAGCCACAAAGTCTGTGTATATTAAATATGAAGTCATCTCAGCCTTAATAAGCCTGTTAACAAGCAGAATCACTGAAGGAAAGAAGAGAACAGAAAAAGAGACGAGCAGAAACACAAGAACTACAACAGACTCGGACACAGCCTTAGAGGAAATCAACTGAAGAGAATAGAAGACATTAAATCTGTGAAGATCTCAGCAGAGGAGGATTAAACAACTCCACAAACAGCATTACCAGCTTCACTTATTACTAACCAGACTGAATTTATTTCTGTCAGACGTCTACAGAAGTTTTTATTGAGAATTAATAGAGTTTTAACTGTAATGTGTTTCTTTTTTAAGTCACCATAACAGTGATTAGTGTTTCCATTAGTTGGGCTCTTAACTCGTATTATATCTTTTGTCTTCTTTGGCCGCTGTGACAGTGTGTTTGTTAAACACATTTGCAGCAGCAAAGAAAGCTAAAGTAAAATGAGATCAGGTGATAATGGTTACCTGTTGATGGTTTTAATAATCATCATGAAATAACCTTTAATCACTGATGTTTTGTGGACTCTAACAATTGTGTTGATCCATTCATATTTTCACATCACAAACCCTGTTACTGCAGCACGAGATCCAGCAATATTATAACAATCAGTTAGAAGACATTATCAAACATGAGTACGAAAAAGTCAGTTTAATATGACACACACAGACATCAACAATCAGCGTATGAATCTCAACAATGGTGACAATCAAAAGTACCTTGCTGCAATGCATGCTGGGTACCAGCATAGTACAAAACTCCCAGCATGCATTGCAACATGAATAAATTATGCAGCTGAATTGTCCTATAATTTTGTTTGATTCTAAATATTTGCTTTTATTTGTTGCTGTTGTTTTTGTTATGAATTATTAGCTTTTCAGTGATGTTCTGAATTAATCTGTTTATCTAAATATTTGTGATTGTCACCATTGTTGAGATTCATACGCTGATTGTTGATGTCTGTGTGTGTCTTGTTGAACTGACTTTTTCGTGCTCATGTTTGATAAAGTCTTCTAACTTATTATTATATTGCTGGATCTCTTGCTGCAGTAACACAGGGTTTGTGATGTAACAATATTACTGGATCAACACAATTGTTAGATTCCAAAGACATCAGTGAAACAGGCTAATTCATGATGACTATAAAACCATCAACAGGTAACCATCATCACCTGATCTCATTTTACTTTAGCTTTCTTTGCTGCTGCAAATGTGTTTGACAAACACACTGTCACAACGGCCAAAGAAGACAAAAGATATAATAAGAGTTAAGAGCCCAACTAATAGAAACATGAATCACTGTTATGGTGATTTTAAATGAAACACATTAGAGTTAAACCTCTGTTAATTCTCAATAAACCTTCTGTAGATGTCTGACAGAAATAAAGTCAGTCTGGTTAGTAATAAGTGAAGCTGGTAATGCTGTTTGTGGAGTTGTTTAATCCTCCTCTGCTGAGATCACAGATTTAATGTCTTCTTTTCTCTTCAGTTGATTTCATCTGAGGCTGTGTCTGAAGTCAGTTGTAGTTCTTGTGTTTCTGCTCGTCTCTTTTTCTGTTCTCTTCTTTCCTTCAGTGATTCTGCTTGTTAACAGGCTTATTAAGGCTAAGATGACTTCATATTTAATATACACAGACTTTGTGGCTCAGATAAGGTCCAGTTCTGGTTTATTTCTTTGCTCTTGGCTGACATGTGGCATTGCTATGGCCTGCTTGTGGCCCAGATCTGGCAAACAGGAGTGGTCCGCCCAAGTGCCGTCATTCCACACCGCATGTGGGCCAGATCCGCATTCCACAAGTGCCAGATGTGGGCCGGATCCGGGCCGAAACAATGTTGCTATCTGGGATGGTTTGTCTTAAAGGGATAGTTCACCCAAATATGAAAATTCTGTCAGTAATCACTCACCCTCATGTTGTTCCAACCCCGTAAGGCTTTCGTTCATCTCTGGAACTCAAATTAAGATATTTTTGACGAAATCTGAGAGCTGATCACTCCTCCATAGGGTTCTATGGGATCAAAACTTGCCGGCCCAGAAAAATTATTAAAGACATCGTTACAATAGTCCAAGTGACTATAGTGGCTCAACCATAAGTTTATCAAGCGACGAGAATACTTTTTGTGCACAAAAAACAACAAAAATAACGACTTTATTCAACTATTCATTTTCGTCTGTGTGGGCCTGAATGAATTCACGTAGTGTAACAGCACAGCGCGTCTGGGTTTAACTACGTGAATTCATTCAGGCACACACAGACGAAAATGAATAGTTGAATAATATCGTTATTTTTGTTGTTTTTTGTGCACAAAAAAGTATTCTCGTCGTTTCAATCCCTAGAAGCCTATGGTGGAGTGATTCAGCTCTCAGATTTCATCAAAAATATCTTAATTTGTGTTCCAAAGATGAACGAAAGTCTTACGGGGTTGGAACAAGATGAGGGTGAGTAATTACTGACAGAATTTTCATTTTTGGGTGAACTAACCCTTTAAAGCAGGGGTGGGCAACAGTTTTAGTCTGAGGGCCACAGTTACTTTGGCAAAGTAAACGGAGGGCCACACTTTGGACAATTGCAATTAAACATAGTTACATGATTAAATGGTACAAATTAATGCAATGCAAAATATGTATAAGGCTACTCTACAGTTACTTTGACAGCCTATTTCAAGGCCTGATACTTATTTTTGCTAGGCCTGTCTGACCTAGGCTACTCTAAGGTTACAATAACTGGATTTACTTTCAAGGATTCATTTCCTACACTACCCTGCATATTGTTCAACTGTCATTCATACCAGCTGTAGCTTTTCAAGATAGAAAACTATTAACAAAACTGCAAATGTATGTGTGCAAGTTACATTAACATACAGACTCCAGGCAATCTGGCTTGGAATTATCAAATTTAATTGAGGTTATATATCAGAGGGAGACCTTCATCACTGAATAAAAAACATATTCAGTTTTCAGTTGTGATTATTAATTTTTTTTGTAATTTCTTTCACATATTTTGTTAAAATCTTTTATAAAATAGAACACAATTTAAGTGCAGATCAACTTCATCACACGTATGTTTGCTTGAAAGATATAAAGGGCCTATATAGGCCTATGCATCTCACAAAATTTAAATTTGATTTAGCTGTATCATCACTATCTACGGGACATGCATAAGAAATGGCAACATGAAACTGAACAATGTTGTAAAAAAGTAACTTAATGGAACTTTGGCTAGGCCTACTTTAGAAAAATGTATTTCGGCCTATGCAACTGAGATGAAGAGCTTTTTGTCGGTGTTCTGTAACTCAATGTGAACAATTGAGACGGTCGCCTTTCTTTACTAAGTCACCGAAATCTGGGGTCGTGTTCGACGTTGAGATGCGCAACACGGACGACAGGTGTGTGTCGGTTAGTCGTGATCTGTAGCGTGACTTGTTAAAGTTCATTACAGAGAAAGTCTGCTCGCATACATACGTGGACCCGAATAAAACGAGCATCCTTTGCGCATGCCTCCGCATGTTAGGAAACTTGCCCTCGTTCAATGCACCGTAAAACCTGTCCAATGACAACGAGGTGAATTTCTCCTTGAGAGTGGGATCGCACTGCATGTCAATCAACTCAAGCTGAGCTTCCGGAGGCGCTTGGTCGCTGTCAAAGGAAAAGGGGGCGGACACCAGCTCCATCTCTTTTTCAATTTTTCCGAAATCAGAGAAACGCCTGTTAAATTCAGTGTGCAGATCCTCGAGTGTAGTGGTGTATTTGACAGTGAGTCGGGATGGCACATGCTTCATTGTGGCGAGAGTTGGAAAATGTGTAAAGCTCTTGTTTGTCATTTGTCGGGAAAACAGGGTCAGCTTTGCTCTGAATGCTTGTACGTAGGAATACAGTTCGTGCACGAACACATCCTTCCCCTGCAGCTTCCGATTGAGGTCATTCAAATGGCCCATTAAATCCACAGCAAATGCAAAGTCAAGCATCCAATCAGAATCTTCAAGTTCTGGAAAGTCACCAGCCTTCCCGACATTCTCCAGAAACACCCCTATCTGATCTCTCAGGTCCCACACACGGCGTAGCACTGTGCCCAGGCTCAGCCAGCGGACGTTTGAGTGGTATGGGACATCAGTGTGTTCTGTCTCACTCTCCTCCAACAACTGGATAAACTGGCGGTGGTTAAGCGCCCGGGCCCTGATGAAATTGACAAGTTTCACCACAGTTTTGGTGACGTGATCAAGCTTTAACACCGACTTAGACAAGGCCTCCTGATGAATGATGCAGTGCAAGAAAATCAGAGTTGAGTTAGGGTCATCCTCTCTCACCCTGTCCTGTATCCTACACAATAGCCCAGTGTTCTTCCCGGTGAGGTTTGGACAGCCATCAGTGGTCACGTTCAGTAACTTCGCCCACGGTAGGTTCATTCTCTGCATGCATCCTGACACCGCATCATAGAGGTCTGAACCCCTTGTCGTCCCCTTCATTGATTCCATCGCAAGAAACTCCTCCACTATTTCAAATGTGTCAGTAATACCTCTGATGAATATAAGCAGCTGGGCAGTGTCTTTAATATCAGTGCTCTCATCCAGCGCTATTGAAAAGTATGTGAAATCGGTGGCCCTTTTTAGCAATGCAGATGTCAGCTCATCATCAATTACCTCGATGCGACGAGTAACTGTACGGCGAGACAGGCTCACATTTTCGAACTGACTTTTGCTGTCAGGGCACAGCACGCTAGCTGCCTCTACCATACAGTCTTTTACAAACTCACCATCTGAAAATGGTTTGCTGTGTTTGGCGATTTTGTGTGACACCATATAGCTCACTTTTGTTGCTGACTCCTGTGCATTAGACTGCTTGGTAAAAATATTCTGCCTGGCAGTTAAGTTGAAGGACAATCTCGTGGCTTTTTCTTCCCTCTCCTTTGCGGAGAAATTCACGGCATAATTAGCATGTTTAGCATTGAAGTGCCTGCTAATATTATATTCTTTAAAGACAGCGATGCTCTCCTGACATATCAGACAAATCACCTTTGAGCCGACGTTCGTGACGAAATATTTTGACGTCCATTCTTTATTGAATGCTCGACATTCAGAGTCAACTTTTCTCTTTTTTACTGCACTCATTTTGACAATTTTTTTATGCCGCCGGCCGTTTAGAATTTGTTACTTTGAGGAGTGAAGAAGAGAAGTAAAGGCGCAAATTGTAATTTCACACAGCGACATCTGTTGGATTGTTTTTAACCCCTTACGCGTCAAAGATCACAGATTATTGTTGTTCAAAATTCATTACTCGTCAAAACATCACACTATTACTTCTGGACAATCTGAGCATCATTTTAGAAACTTCAGAAAGGTTTAAGACTCCAGCTTCGATATTTGACCACTGTTTATGATTAAACTGGTTTGGAGTGACATTCACTTCTTAATTTATGCCAGGAGTGCAAAATAATTAATCTGTAACGATCGTTATTTTGAATAGAAATCATTACTCACACAACATTTATTCTCGTCTTCTCCGGTTTATTTGTGTTCAAATACATAAAAAATACAGCATCCGCCAGGCCTATTAGTCCAATGGTGCGCATATTTGGAGAAATAATGATTAGTTATCACATGTTAGTAAAATATTTCGTCATACAGAAAAACATTTCTTTTCATTTTCCACTGAATTATGCGATCTGAAGAGCTCAAACAGCGAACGGAGCTAGATGTGTCTCTTCCTGATTTGCGTCAGATTTGACCTGTCAATCATCTCACGTCACGTGGTTCATGACGCGTCCTGTATACACTTCCTCATTCTCATGCGTGATAACTAAGCTAAAGTGACATTTCTTCACTGAAACAAGAAGCTAATAAATGCACGATTTAAGTATTTGTACGATTATGTGTTTTGTGTGTGATTTTCATGCGATTTGGGGTTTTCATATAAATAATGAATGTCCAAATTGCGAGTGCATCGACCGCATCGCGGGGGCCGGATTGAAGCAATATGCGGGCCGGATCCGGCCCCCGGGCCGTATATTGCCCATGTATGCTTTAAAGCATATAAACATAAAACCGGGTTTCTACCAAGTTTTTCCCACTCTTCATTTCTGTCACCTGATGGAGTTACGGTTCCTTGCCACTATCGAGTTCTCCTTCCTGTTGAGCGACATTCCTTTTCAGAACACACTTGAGAGGGATCGTGTTGACATAGAAATGCATAAATCTGAGTCTGAGGAGGTGTTTGTGGCACGACTGTCAGTCTTACGTAAAGCGCTGATGACGTGTGATGTCTGTGCGTGTAGTTATGGAAGTTCGTAAGTTTACAGGCAGGTAGGACATTGTCTCATTCCATTTGTGAATGTGATGATTGGACGAAAATGTTTTGGTCCTAAGAATTCCACAGAAGATATATGTACATATTTGAATATTTAGACCACTTTTTGTCACAGTGTTTGGTTTGTGTTTCCCCGGGTGTCCACTAGAGGTCTCTTTCCCTTACTGTCACCATTACATTATGAACTACATTCCCCACAATCCTTGTCTGTACCCATCACTTCATGATTGCACTCAGCTGTTCCATATCACATTGTTAGTGTCTGTGTATAAATACCCTGTCTGTTTTAGGCCTTGGGCTCGTTCTTTGTACGTTGCTTATTACATCTGAGATCAAATGAAACATCCAAGATGATATCATCGTGCGAATCATGATCTGGCTAACTCGGTTCTTCGAACACACTTGCCGGATATGATTAGTATCGCTGGATTGAGTTATCTGAGATAATTGCGCGTTCATGCGCTGGGTGAAAAGGGGATATGTATCGATAGTAGAAACATTGATCAGCAACGCTGCTATTGGCTGTTCAGCGTGGCCAAAGAGCGCGCTCAGTTTTTCTCCTCAGCAGAGCAAGAACTAATAGTCGAAGTTTATTCTGAATTTTAATGTTTAATCAAAACGCCAGGGAACACCTCAAAGTCTGCAAAAGCCAGGAGAGAGGGCTGGCAAAAAGTAGCAGACAATTTAAATCCGTTAGAAGTGGCCATGTTAGATGTTTTTATCACTTATTAGCCTATATTTTTGTATTTTAATAATTGCATAATTACTTTGTTCATTGTAATGTCAGAGTCACCACACTAGAACATGGGAACTAATAAAAGTGAAGTACAAAAATATTCTACATAATGGTAATTTTTAGTTATAATAAGCCGCTTTCCGACCAAGTAGTTACAGGAACTTAGTTCTAGGAACTGTCCACTTCTAAACAGTTCTAAGAACTACTCTCCCCCAAACTCAGTTTTGCTGTTTGCGTTCGCACAGGCCAAGTGGCCATAGGAGCTGGTAGGAGGGGTAAGGGAGTGACGCAAGCATGGTGACTTTTATTTTGATGGCGCGACGGACCTTTATTTTGGCGGCGCTGAGAACGCCAGAGCAAACACTGCTCGCATTCTCTGTGTTTATTAGTTAGCGATCTGTCTAACAGTACTGTTTAATATCTTATCAGATAGAACTCTTATAGAAAGTAGACAGTATATGAAAAAAAGGTAATTAGCCTATGCCGTGTGGTTGATGTCCAGTGTTGCTAGCTGGGCAGATAAACATAATCATGTTTGGCTTGGTCCCCTCAAAGTTGCGTTGGATTTTCTCTTCAGCATAAAGGTTTAGAGACCCATCTATCACTGTTTTCCATGTTTGTATAGTTAGTTTATGGAGTAAATATATAGGCTATAATCTGTGTGTTTACATTCTAGCTGTTTTAAAAATGGCGGGTGCTGGTGCTCCGCGTGCGTTCGGTCAATCAGCGTACACTAACGTCACGGATAGTTCCTATAGTGCTGGTTTAGACCCTACTCTGAAGTAGGACCTAAATTAGTTCCTACAAATGGAGTTCCTAGAACTAAAATCGTTCCTAGTTCCTGCGGTGCGAACACGCCGACATCCGGGTACTTTAGCCAATAGTTCTAGGAACCGTGAAAAGGTTCCTCCGGTCGGAAAGCGGCTATAGTCTCTTTTATAAAAGGCACTGTTAAATAAATGGTTGTCTGTTTATAAAAGCAACCAAGAAAAAGGCAAAAAAAAAAAAAAAAAATTTGCTGCATTAAATTAATTTCAACTGTTAAATCTTGAGTAATGATGAATTGCTTTGACTTGTGAAAGTGAAAACTGATAAACTTATGTTAATGTAAAAATATTTTGCCATGAGTTATTGATCACATGTTTCCCGAGTGTAGTTCATTGTAATGACATTGTGTTTTCCTCTTTTGTGCACTTTTACATAATACACCAACACTTGTATCTGTTCCCAAGAAAGTGGTGGCTGAAATATGTGCAGTAAGTGACATTTTCTAACTTTCCAAAGGAAAGAAAGGATAAGACTTTGTAATGTCCATTTGTTTCCATTGCACTGGACAGTGAATAAACCCTCTCAGATAACTGTCATATGGAGGAACTAGCCTACCTGCAAGTGCATAAAGAACTTTACTTAATTTATACTTGTATGCTTTATGGCTGCAATATAAGTTGCAGGATTCCACATCTACAGAAAGGCCTACAGAAGAGTCTGCACACACAGAGGAGACATAGGCCTACAGGTGGGCAGTGGATAGCCAACTTTTCCTTTTTATTTGTTGCATGAGGCATGTGTCTACTATCTCTTGTTGCAGGCACTTGACCACTGGCTTTTCTTTACAAAGAACAATTGAAATAAAACTCAAGGAACTAAGCATATTTGTCTTTTATTAAACATTTAATGAAAAGTTTTTTTTTTTTGGCAGTGTTGTGTAATATGGCACATGCAACAATGTCACAGGCCCTGTCAGGTGTGCAACCCTCAGACTTTTCAGACACTGAAATCTTCCATTTAGTTAGCCAAAGTTCATTTCACTGTGTGCCCTTGTCCTGGCTAGAGCTGCACTGTAACTGGTTTGGGTCAGGGAATGGGGTCATAAAACACCTGTCTGCAGGCAGGAACATGTCATAATCACCTATGAACAAATGCAGTTCTGTTAGGATCAGCATAAGTGTATGTAATACAGTGAGCTTGATATTTAATTGTGGAACTTTCCTTACCACTTTCAAATAATGTGCATAAATGTGAATCTCTGAAAATTCTTAAGTCATGCACAGATCCTTGCCATTTTGCTTTCACATTTGTGATATGGAAGATTTGTCAACTGCCTTTTTTTTATTTGATATAATATTATTAATCTGGAATATTAAGAATCACAATAGTAACTGGGCTGCACATTTACATTGTGAACCCCCTTTCTGTTCACATAATCCCCTTCATTGAGGCCTTGATGGCAGTCTATGGTCTAGCCTATAAGCCTGAGGGCCTTGAAGTTCTATCACACCACATGTAGCCACTTACATGTATGCTTACTTGGTAAATGTAACTCTTTAGGTATTTACGACACCACTGGTCACTATATGATAAAAGTGTGAAAATTAATCATAAGAAGAAGTTTATATTAGTTCAAGTTTGCTCTGTGTGGATGTATTGCTCTGTTCCAGTGATTTTCTATGACTAAACCTTGAAGGGAAAATATATCACCTATGGGGTCAAAGCCTTTTCCCCAATGGTATCTGCTGAAGCCTTTGCAAGAGGCATATATTCCACTCGGGTCGCAGCATGTTTTCACCAAGGTGGTAGGACCCAGCGATCCTTTGCTCCACTTTGCATACCTTGTTTATTCGTGTAACCTGCCGTCCAGATAATAAAGATGGACTTGCTTTGCAATTCATCCATTCCGTTATTATGGAATCAAACTAATCAAGAGTTCTAGACTTTGACGGGTTCTTCTTATTTGCTTTCATGTTGCTTTTCTCATGATTGCTGTTTGAGATTTTTATAGACAACTATGCCTAGAGCCTTGAAGTTCTATCACACCACATGTAGCCACTTATATGTTTTCTTACTTGGCATATGTAACTCTGTAGGTATTTACAACACCATTGGTCACTATATGATAAAAGTGTGAAAATTAATCGTGAGAAGAAGTTTATATTAGTTCATGTTTACTCTGTGTGGATGTATCGTTCTGTTCCAGTGATTTTGGGTAGGGCTGAGCGATATATCGCACGATTTTGTTATGCGCATCTCGTCAGTAAAGCCGGTTCCTTGATTAGTAGTAAATCGCCTTCACCTGCTTTCAGATGGAGCTGTGTTAAATTAACACTCCTGGGGCTGGGAGTGTATATGAGTCCACACTCAAGATTGTAAAGTGTTAAAATATGAGTGTTAAATTAACACTCAAGAGTGTTAAAGTTAATGAGATAATTAAGTGATTAATTTAGTGATGATTGAGCATTATTGAAGACACCTGATGTTAACAAGCAGAATCACTGAAGGAGAAAATCTCAGATTGTAAGCCACCGTTATGGCGATGGGTGTTTGCTTTAGTTGGGCTCTTGACCCTTATATATTTACTTTAAATTTTACTGTTGTTTGTCTGCTGTTATTGATGTATAACAGTTAAATGAACAAAGTAAAGTGTGATCTGATAGTGTTGGTTATTTTTTGACTTAGTCATGCTGTGATCTGAAAAATGAAACTTATTGAGATAGTTTGATTTAACTTGTTAGCAGCAGTTTTGAGTTTCTACAGCATATGATTATCAATACTTTACTTATAATCTAAAATATTTAATAATATTGTTCTGATCAAAACACTATCAAATGAATTTATTTAGAAACACAGACATCAATAATCAGCCTGTGAATCTCAACAATGGTGACAGTAATAAAGCATGTTGCAGTGGCTGCCTCCAATCACAACTCATTAATGGCTCCCATCATGCATTGCGGTATGAATAAATTATGATCTGAATTGTCTATGTAATTTACTTTTCCTAAATGAATATTCTGCTCGTCACCAATGTTGAGATGCATAGACTGAATCTTGACGTCTTTGTGTGCCTAAATTGTTTTTTTTTTTTTTACAACTTTTAAGAAATCCTTTATATTATATCAAAAAATTCTGGCCATTTATGCAGATTCACAGTTATGCTGTAACCAACAACATAAATATAAGTCAGAAAGAATTGGATCTTAATGAGTTCAGTGATCAAGTTCAAATGATAAATGTCATAATATAACCAACATCATCAGATCATTTTATTCTTTGTTCATCTGGCAGTTATAACTCAGATACAGCAGCCAAACAAAAGCTAAAGTAAACATATAAGGGTCAAGAGCCCAACTAAAGCAAACAATGATCGCCATAACGGTGGCTTACAATTTGTGATTTTCTCCTTCAGTGATTCTTCTTGTTAACATGAGGTGTCTTCAATAATGATCAATCATCACTAAATCAATCACTTAATTATCTCATTAACTTCAACACTCTTGAGTGTTCATATACACTCCCAGGAGTGTTAATTTAACACTGGAGTTTTTGCTGTGTACAAAGAGCCATAGTTAACTGACAAGCTGAGCTATATCGCATTAATTATCGCTGGCGATATGTCCGCAATATTGATGCGATATAGCTCATCTTGTCAGTTAACTACGGCTCTTTGTAGTAAATAGGGGTGTCGCAATATACCGGTATTGACGATAATCGTGATATTCAAAGCATGAAATATCGACATCGTGTTAATTTAGAGCAATACAATATACCGGTATTGGCGATATTGGCGTTTTCTAGACGCAGCGCTCGTCCGCGCCCGCGCAGCTAGAGTGAAACACTCTGTCCACACCCGAAAAAAGTAAGCTGAGCTCGCCAGTATTAACAACAGAGTTCTTCGGCTTCAAAGAAAACAGCACCTTAGAGGTGGTCGCACACCGGACGAGAAGCACAGCGCGGTTCTATTCGGCGTCTGTCCGCGTCGCCCAGCAACGGCTCAGGACCTTGTTCAAAATCCTGCCGCGACACAGAGCGCAGAAAAAAGTGTTCAGATCACAGACTCAGCAACTATTGTATTTAATTGTACAGTATAATCATAACATAGTACAGACATTATCTCAATTCCATAATGTCCTTAAACATAATGATATTGCTGGCCATAAACTGAGAAAGTGCGTGTCCGGTGTGCAATACCTGGAGTTGTCATAGACGCGACACGGCTATTATTTTACTAGTCATCATGGAATGGGAAACGTGACATTAACTGTTAACAGGGTGTTTCTGTGTTCATATATTTAATAAAGGGTGATTATTAAAATTAAGAACCCCGTTTTCTTTACTCATCTTATTTTTGTATTTGTATTTGCACTTGATTTTTTTATTCAAATCTTCTATCTGCATGACTTTGCGCGCCAGTGCAACAACAGGTTTAAGAGCTTTTCAGTTCTTCAGGAAACCTTCAGACAGTGTTTGGCTTCAGTTTGAAACCAGATAAACTTCACATGCTTGTCTTCCTTCACAAAAATTTGCCATAGATTCTATAGATATCGCGATATATCGATATCGTGAATTCTTTTGGCCACAATAACCGTGGTGTGAAAAATCTAACATCGTGACAGCCCTAGTAGTAAATGCCGCTCCATCTGAAAGCAGGTGAAGGCGATTTACTACTAATCAAGGAACCGGCTTTACTGATGAGATGCGCATAACAATATCGTGCGATATATCGCCCAGCCCTACCTATACCCCAAAGCCTGTTCCCCAATGGTAGCAAGACCCTATTGCTTTGCAAGAGACATATATACCACTCGGGTCCCAGCAAGTTTTCACCAAGGTGGTAGGACCCAGCGATCCATTGCACCACTTTGCATACCTTGTTTATTCGTGTAGCCTGCCGTCCAGATAGTAAATATGCACTTGCTTTGCAATTCATCCATTGGGTTATTATGGAATCGAACTAATCAAGAGTTCTAGACGGGTTCTTCTTATTTGTTTTCATGTTGCTGTTCTCATGATTGCTGTATGAGATTTTTATAGACAACTGTGCCTAGGGTCTTGAAGTTCTATCACACCACATGTAGCCACTTATATGTTTTCTTACGTGGCATATGTAACTTTTTAGGTATTTATAACACCACTGGTCACTATATGATAAAAGTGTGAAAATCCCAGCAAGTTTTCACCAAGGTGGTAGGATCCATCGGTCCATTTCGCCCCTTTGCATACATTGTTTATTCGTGTAACCTGCCTTTCAGAGAATAAATATGCACTTGGTTTGCAATTCATCCATTGGGTTAAATCGACTGATGCGATCCCTTGATCAAAGCACAAGCACAGCGAGTTATACAATACTCGTTCCCTCTTTTCAGGGAACCGAGGTTGCGTTAGTAACCAAGACCTTCCCTTTCGAGAGGTCTCTATTGCATAAGTAGCTTATGCTATGGGAAAAACTCCTTTTCTCGAGAATATTGAATGGCGACTTTACTGGGGCATTGGATGACATGTGATATAGGAACTATTTTACACCAGGGTACCCTTTACACAGTACAGCTTATTGTGACTGTACTGGGGCATTAGGACACATTAAGGCCACAGGTTGCTAGCCTCTCTAACATCTCTTGCAGCAGCTATCCAGTCTGGTCTCCCATCCAGATAAAGACTAGGATCAATCCTACTTCGCTTCAATGGGAGCGCATGTGGAAGCTTTAGATTGATCACTGCTGGCTGCTATTGCTTTTTTTACAAGAGTTATGAGACCAACTAATGGAAACAGTAATCAACATTATGGTGATTTCAAATTAAACAGATTAGAGTTAAACCCCTGTTAATTTTCAGAAACAACTTCTGTAGACATCTGACAGAAATTAATTCTGGTTAGTAATAAGTGAAGGTGGTAATGCTTTTTGTGGAGTTGTTTAATCCACTTCTGAGGACATCTTGAGAGATTTAATGTTGTCTTTTATCTTCAGTTGATTTCATCTAAGACTGTGGCTGAAGTCAGTTGTAGTTCTTGTGTTTTAGGGATGGGCGATATATCGCACGATATTGTTATGCGCATCTCGTCAGTAAAGCCGGTTCCCTTGATTAGTAGTAAATCGCCATCACCTGCTTTCAGATGGAGCGGTGTTAAATTAACACTCCTGGTGCTGGGAGTGTATATGAGTCCACACTCAAGAGTGTTAAAGTTAATGAGATAATTAAGTGATTAATTAAGTGACTATTGAGCATTATTGAAAATACCTGATGTTAACAAGCAGAATCACTGAAGGAGAAAATCACAAATTGTAAGTTACCATTAAGGTGATGGGTGTTTGCTTTAGTTGGGCTCTTGACCATTATATATGTTTAATTTTTACTGTTGTTTGTCTGCGGTTATTGATTTATAACAGTTAAATGAACAAAGTAAAATGTGATCTGATAGTGTTGGTTATGTTTTGACATAATCATGCGTGATCTGAACAAGGAAACTTATTGAGATAATTTGGTGTAACTTGTTAGCAGCAATTTTGTGATTCTTCAGCCTATGATTATCAGTACTTTACTAATAATCCAAAATATTTAATAAACATTGTTCTGATCAATAGATGTTCAGATTACTTCATTTAAAACACAGACATTAATAATCAGCCTGTGAATCTCAACAATGGTGACAATAATAAAGCATGTTGCAGTGGCTGCCACCAATCACAACTCATTAATGGCTCCCATCATGCATTGCGGTATGAATAAATTATGTTAAGTTATAACGATGTTACAGTTACTGCACTTGCCACCCAGAACAAAAGAGAACATCCCAATCGAGTGAAGGGATTGCTGAAACTGAAATGGAAGCACACTCTTACCTAATTCAGACTAAAACACATCTATTTAGCCTCACATACTGACTTTATTTGTAGGTCATACTGTTTTAATACCCTGTATTTTCTGTCTCATTTTTAGGAAAAGCACTTAATTACCATTGTTTATTTCTATACCAATACACTTGCAATGAAGCTAAAAATATAAACAACTACATCATTATGTTGATATCCTATATTTTTTACAATAAAACTTTCGACAAACATGTGTTCTAATATCCTCAGTTGTTGCGTATACCGAGCTGCATCAAACACATTTGTAAATTACTTTTCTTGAACCCATTGTGCGAGGTCACTTTAATACCACGTGCTTTATATACATGTTGCTGCTGATTGGACTGCAGTTCTGACACACCCACCAAACAAGATCAAACGTATCTCAAACCCCGTTGCACAACGGTGCACGCTGTTTCCAGGAAACATGACCTTCAACCCGGAAACCGTAGCAAAACGTTGCGCACCGTTTTGAACTTGAACATGCCCCTGATGTTAACAAGCAGAATCACTGAAGGAGAAAACCGTAATTTTAAGTTGCCATTCTGGTGATCAGTGTTTGTTTTAGTTGGGCTCTTGACCCTTAAATTGTTTATTTTAGATTTTGTTTGGCTGCTGTTCCTGAGTTATAACAGCCAGATGAACATTGAGAAAAGGTGATTTGATGGTGTTGGTTATGTTTTAACATAATCATTATTTCACAGTCATTTAACCAGAATCACTGAACTCATATAGATCCCAAATTCTGAGTTAGGTTTACTTTATTAATTATAGCAGCGCTGTCCTTGTACAGCATAGTATTTTTAGCCTTTTCAATGAAATGCATATGATCAAATCAATAAAAAAAAATAATGTAGTAGTGATGTTACGTTCGTGAACGAATCGTTCTTTTTGAGATCTTATCGTTTGTGAACGAGTTGAACAAACTGGTACATGTCGTTCATGAGCGAAAATAACCAGTTGTTTGAACGATAATGATGGCGAACCGATAGAGCTAGGTTTGTGTAGTTAGCATGTTTGCATCAAAGAAAGAAATTTACACTTTACCATTGTAATGAAAACAGGTTATAACGCAAGCTAATGGTTAAATATAACAAAGACAAATTAACATCGTAATTTTTTTACTTGGTTTGAGCACTTGACTGTTTACTTGATTTAAATTTACACTTCTCGTTACCTGCTTTTCTTATTTATTTTTTTGTGTGTTTTAGTCTTAGTTTTGTGGTATTTTGCACTTTGAACAATTTACTTGAGTACTTGTGAACATTTTGTATTATCAAAAATGAATTCATTACGTTTTATTCATGTCATATGCACTTCTCTAAAAACTAAAACAAACCAAAAAAATCTGACAGTATTGGTTAGGTCTCATTTGCGTAACGTCAGCAAATAGCATTTCAGTTCGGGCTGTGAAGTGGCATGTATTTGGTTGGATCTACTGAACGAATATGTCTATGCCTTATTTATGTAACATGAAGAAATTATCACTGAACGAATCAGTGAACGAATCTGAACGAATCATTTTGGTGAACGAACTGAAAATGAACGAGTCTCTGGAAAGAATCAAAATTTCTACCACTGTTATGTAGGCACACACAGACATCAAGAATTCGTGTATGAATCTCAGCAATGGTGACAAACAGATCACCGCTGATCATAAGCTCATTATTTATTCATGCAGCAATGTATGATGGGAGCCATGAATGAGTTTTGATAGGTGGCACCCAGAATGCACTGCAACATGCTTTATAATTGTTACCATTGTTGAGATTCACAGGCTGGTTATTCATGTCAGTGTCTAAAAACTAAATAAAATAAAAATCTCCTTTGTATATGAGACACGTTTAATTTGAACTCTGCTATAATTAGAAACCTAAGTTAGGTTCCCAAGTAAATTGGGATCTATATGAGTTCAGAGATTCAGGTCAAATGATTGTGAAATAATGATTATGTTAAAACACAACCAACACCATCAGACCACATTTTCTCTTTGTTCATCTGGCTGTTATAACTCAGGTACAACAACCAAACAAAATCTAAAATCAATGATTTAAGGTCAAGAGCCCAACTAAAACAAACACTTATCACCATAATGGTGACTTAAAATTACGGTTTTCTCCTTCAGTGATTCTGCTTGCTGACATCAAGTGTCTTCAATGTTGGCAATAAAAAAAAAATTTGTTTAAAAAAAATGTTGTACATTTTACTCATTTTAAATGGTTACCTCATCAATTCTAATTTGTTAAATTTAATTAATAATATTGCTTGTAATCTGTTGCCACAATTTTATTGATTAGATATAGCGTATTCATTTTTACAGTGACTTCAGCCACAACCTTAGATTAAATCAAATGAAGATAACCGACGACAATAAATCTCTCAAGATTTCATCAGAAGAGGATTAAACAACTCCACAATTACTTATTACTAACCAGAATTACTTTATTTCTGTCAGATGTCCACAGAAGTTGTTACTGAGAATTAACAGGGGTTTAACTCTCTGTTTCATTCAATGGTGATTATTGTTTCCATTAGTTGGTCTATTTAACTCTTGCAAAGAAAGTAGTATCAGCCAGCAGTGGTCAACCTAAAGCTTCCACATGCACTCCCATCAAAGCTAAGTAGGGTTGAGCCTGGTCTTTATCTGGATGGGAGACCTCCTGAGAGACTGGGTAGCTGCTGGAAGAGGTGTTAGAGAGGCTAGCAGGTCTGATCAACCTGTGGCCTTAGTGGGTCCTAACGCCCCAGTACAGTCACAATAAGCTGTACTGTATAAAGGGTACCCCTGGTGTAAAATAGTCCCTATATCACATAACATCCAACGCCCCAGTACAGTCGCCATAAACTGCACTGAATAAAGGGTTAAAATAAACCCCAGAAAATAAGGGGTGTAACCCTGGGGCAAAAATAATCCCTAGCATTATTATTATTTTTCTGGCTGGTGTGACTGTGTGTTTGTATGGCATGTTTGTTATGGATAAGAAAGCCTCTCACCATCCAATGGCAGTGCGCAGGCACAAAATGGAGTGCCAAAAGCCCATCAAGTTCCTCTAAAGCAGGGATGGGCAAACTCTGTCATGGAGGGTCACAGCTCTGCAGAGTTTAGCTCCAACCCTGATAAACTCTTCTGCCTGTAGCTTTCCAGTAATCCTGAAGACTTTAGCCGTTTCTCAATATGCGTTCTTGTCTGTACTTGTGTTCTTGTGGACTTGTGAAACGTCATCAGTCGCTGCCCCTAGTACTGTTCCAATTCAAAGTTCACATCTAGCCAAGTCCAGTTCGAATCCCCGGATGTGTTCTTGATCTGCCCCTTTTACCGAGGATGCATCAAGAGGTGACTTGTGCGGACTTGACAAGCCAGGTATCCCAGAATGCATCTCACACCACCAGCACCAACCAGCAAGCATCAATAGCAGATGAGAAACCCCGCGTAATTTAAAAATACTGCTATAAATGTGTCACGAAATGTAGTTTTAAGAGTATTTCAGGCGAGAATGTAGTTGTTTAAAGCTCAAATCTTTGGTTTATTTATAAAGATAGCGCCTATTTGGAAATTTGATCTGACGTTTTCGGAGTTGTGAGAACCAGGAAATCGGACGCTCGGCGCTCGTACCCCGCCGAGAACAGCCTTTCCTCGGCTTCTGCTGCTGACTTGCCGTTGGCTCGGATGTCTCTAGTCTAGTGGTATAACCTTTTACAGTCTATGGGTATAACATGAGATAAATCGTCTTGTGTATATCCAACAGGCGATTTATTTATTTTATTGGTCTCATTAATGTATTATTTGTTCCCTTCCAAAACGTTTTAGCTGAGGGCAAAGTGAAGTTATAGCTTTATTTAACGTTAGTCTATTTAACTATGTAGCCTAGAGAGCTGACTTATGTTTGACTGAATCGTTGGCTTTATTATTGTATAGCTTCTTATACCTTTTAGGCTACCCAGCCAGCAATGACATGTGGGGCCCAGATGAGGGCTTCATGGGCGGCAAATATGGGCCCCATTATGGGCTTGCACCCAGGATCCACATTGGGGCAAGCCGTGGAAGCCCAGACGTACTAAAAGTGGGACATGTCATACCCATTTGGGCCCCACATGTCATTGCTGGCTGGGTGGTGACTATTGTGACTTGAAATGTATTGAGTTACAATTACACTGTAAAAAAAAAAATCGTAAAAAAAACGGTCAATGACTGTCAGCTGCGGCTGCCAAACAAAAACCGCAAAAATAAAGTAAATTATCCTAATTTAAATAAGTGCAAAATACTTTTACAGAAATCTTCATAAATCTTTTTTAACAGAAACACACAGTTAAAACACAGTTATTTCACATTTATTTTCTGAAATTTTTTACTGAAAAACATGCAGTTAATTATATGCATGATTTGCTGTGACTATACGTCACTACATCAGCAACTACACAATTACTGTCTGTTAAATAAAGCAACATGCAGCATTTCATCAGTGCTTCGCTGCTCATCCTGGACTGAAGATCAGGCTCTACTCTTCAACACAATGGTGACACACAAAACACACCATACAGAAACACTTTAAACCCCAACAGAACATTAAACACTAACAGATCTCTCAGGATCTCAGCATCTTCACTTATTACAATCCAGACTTTATTTCTTTCATACTAACATTCTTATTGAGAATTAACAGTGGTTTAGAAGTTGAAGCTTTATTGAAAAGAATAAAGTTTGATGTCACCATGATGGAGATCAGTGTTTGCTTTAGTTGGGCTCATGACCTTTTAGTGTTTAACTTTAATGTTTTTCTGGCTGCTTTAACTGTGTATTTGATACACATTTGTTTTAGCAATAATTGCAGGAGAAACCATCAGATGATCTTGGTCATTCATTGATGGTGTTATAATCATCATATGAGGATCTGATTCACTGATGTGTCAGTCAAATCCCTGAACATATTAGCTTAGATTACATAATATGTAGATGGAGTTTAGTTTTATACAAAATCTACAATAATGTCATAATTTTTCACACAACCTTTGACATATTGTTGCATCAGTATTATAACAATCTGAAAAAAAAAATATATATATATATATATGTATTGTACAGAAAAAGTTTTGAGCTGGTTCATTTTTTTAGTAGTATAGAGACATCAAGAATCAACATATGAATCTCAACTATGGTGACAACCAACAAAGCCTTTTTGTGACTTTATAGTAGGTCAGATTTTTTTTTTTCATTGTCACCATTGTTGCGATTCATACGCTGATTCTTGATGTCTGGGTGAGTTTATATGATCCTGTCAAAACATCTTCCGTATAATGACTTCATAAAATCATAAAATCTGAGTATCACAGCACTGCAGGATCTTCTATAGCATTTTTATAATGCAGAATGAACAACTAATATTTAATTACTTAATCAGATATTTCACTTCAGGTGGTATTAATAAAGCAGGACACTACATGATGACTATTATCACTAATAAGTGATCAACATCATCTGATCTGAGCTTCTCTTGGATTCCTGCAATAGCAACTATGCATCAAAGACACATAGTTAAAGCAACCAGAGAAACATTAAAGTTAAACACTAAAAGGTCAAGAGCCCAACTAAAGCAAACACTGATCTCCATCATGGTGACATCAAACTTTATTCTTTTCAATAAAACTTCAAATTCTAAACCTCTGTTAATTCTCAATAAGAATGTTAGTATGAAAGAAATAAAGTCTGGATTGTAATAAGTGAAGATGCTGAGATCCTGAGAGATCTGTTAGTGTTTAATGTTCTGTTGGGGTTTAAAGTGTTTCTGTATGGTGTGTGTTGTGTGTCACCATTGTGTTGAAGAGTAGAGCCTGAGCTCCAGTCCAGGATGAGCAGCAAAACACTGATGAAATGCTGCATGTTGCTTTAATTAACTGACAGTAACTGTGTAGTTGCTGATGCAGTGACGTATAGTCACAACAAATCATGCATATAATTAACTGCATGTTTTTCAGTAAAAAAAAATCAGAAAATAAATGTGAAATAACTGTGTTTTAACTGTGTGTTTCTGTTAAAAAAGATTTATGAAGATTTCTGTAAAAGTATTTTGCACTTATTTAAATTAGGATAATTTACTTTATTTTTACGGTTTTTGTTTGGCAGCCGCAGCTGACAGTCATTGACCGTTTTTTTACGATTTTTTTTTTTTACAGTGTAATTGTAACTCAATACATTTCAAGTCACAATAGTCACCACCCAGCCAGCAATGACATGTGGGGCCCAAATGGGTCTGACATGTCCCACTTTTAGTACGTCTGGGCTTCCACGGCTTGCCCCAATGTGGATCCCGGGTGCAAGCCCATAATGGGGCCCATATTTGCCGCCTATGAAGCCCTCATCTGGGCCCCACATGTCATTGCTGGCTGGGTACTAATACTTTTAGAATGGCTATTATTGATCATTATAACTGACATTTAGCAAAAAAGGTTATGTCATTTTATTTTATATATTTAAAACATAAAATATTTTATTATAATAGCCTACATGTTGCCTACATTCTCTTCACTGTATATACATATATGACACAACCCTGTCTCTTTTTGCTAAATGTTCGTTTTAATGATCAATATTATAATGTTTTTTATTCAGCATATTTTTAAAATGAAAACAAAAAGAGTCAGGGTTGTGCTTTATATTTTGTGTTGTTATAAATATGCAGTGAAGATAATCAATTGCGTTGCCTGAACCTCATTTGTGTGGCCATTATGTTAAAGATCTTTTTTAAATGAAAATGAAAAGAGGCAAAGTGGTGGTTTATAACATATTTTGTTTTATTTGTAGCCTATAAAGAGATAACCGGAGTAGCCAGAGCAAGCTTAGCTGAGTGACGCTATCAAGTACGCCGCTGTTCCATTTGCAGAATTATCGGACTCGCGTCCTCCCGTCCTCGGGAGTTCGTTCTCCTGAGTCGAACTTGTCAGTCCGAACTACCAAGGACTCAAGTCCGAACTTTGCGTACTTGGTATTGAGAAACGGCTATTGATTAGCTGGTTCAGGTGCATTTGATTAGGGTCCCAGATAGATAGCAACCATCAACATAATATTAATGTGTCAATGTTAACTGCACTGAATCAACATCTCTGTTGCTCCTGTAATTAATATTGAGAAAATGTTGAAATTTCATCCATAAATCAATAGTAATGGTATTGAGTCAGTGTTACAATGTGATGTTGGTTCAACATCATGCTTGCACTCTCAGAATATGAAACCAAAAACCTTTGTAGACGTCTGACAGAAATAAAGTAATTCTGGTTAGTAATAAGTGAAGGTGGTAATGCTGTTTGTGGAGTTGTTTAATCCTCTTCTGATGAGATCTTGAGAGATTTAATGTCTTCTTTTCTCTTCAGTTTATTTCATCTTAGACTTTGTCTGGAAGTCAGTTGTAGTTCGGGTGTTTCTACTCGTCTCTTTTTCTGTTCTCTTTTTTCCTTCAGCGATTCTGCTTGTTAACAGGCTTATTAAGACTGAGATGACTCCATATTTACAGTTTTTCTCAGTCGCTTTGGTACATTTCTCGAATCATTCTCGACATTTGCAAAACAGTAATTGCATTTCTCAAAACAAATCGTCCAAATAGCAAAACACCATGGATTACCTGCAAAAGCCAGTCTCTTGCTCAAAATCCGTAGTTCATCTCTCAAAAGTAAATATCTGTGTCAATGAACATGTCAGTGCAATCAGAATGGCAAGTCTTTGTGTCATTGTGTACGGATAAGACAGTCAAATTGCTTAGTCATGTTGTCAGTATAACTGTAGGTGCCAGGTTTGGGTTAATGTCTTTTATTTTGAAATTTTATTTTGGTTTGTTACGTCACTTGTTTCAGGTGCATATTACCTGTTAGTTTGCGTGTGGTTGGTATGGAGGAAGGGGGTGAGTAGCTGGGACGCTCACTTTCTGTTGACCGTTTTCATTTTATTTAGATTTATTTCATTTCTTTTCCTTTTGTTTACTTTACCGTCATCATCATCATGTTACTGTCCTTTTCAATGTTATAATAAATCACCTGGATCAACAATGGAAACGCGTCAATCTTTAATCCCTCTACTCAGCCTCTTAGCGGTTACTGGCTGCCGCTATAATAACAGTGTACTCAGGAGGGATGTTCTGATGTAAACTATGGCTAAAGTTTTGATGACAATTATTGTAAATTGTTGGTTACACCTGTGTATGTGGGAGTTTGATTGCAAGAAACTGGACAAGATTCACATTTATGCTTTTACTGTTTGTACTGTAATTTGTTGAAAGACCATGTCATTGTGATACAGAAAGGAAAAGTCAGCACTGCATAGCACATAGAAAAAAAAGAAAGAAAAAAACTAAAGTAGAAATGTGAACATAGGACAGTCTCCTTGGGGAAAACTGTACATGCACTGCCTTAGGAATTACAGTGCAGTCTTCCTACACCTCCTGACGTTCCTGTCTGTTGGGCCACAAATTCTCATCCACATCACAACAAATATCTTCTCTTGCGATGCAGCATGGAAATAATATTTTAGAGTGTCTTATCCAGCCTCTGCTGTGATGTCATCACACGCTGCATCCATCCCAGATAGCTACATTGTTTCGGCCCAGATCCGGCCCACATCTGGCACTTGTGACCACCAAATCACATTTTCTCTTTGTTCATTTGGTAGTTATAACTCAGTTACAGCAGCCAAACTAAATCTAAAGTTAAAAATTTAAGGATCAAGAGCCCAACTAAAGCAAACACTGATCTCAATAATGGTGACTTACAATTTGTGATTTTCTCCTTCAGTGATTCTGCTTGTTAACATCAGGTGTCTTCAATAATGCTCAATCATCACTCAATGAATCGCTTAATTATCTCATTAACTTCAACACTGTTTCAGTGTTACTTATAACACTGACCCCCGGTTTCACAGACAAGGTTTAAGCCTAGTCTTAGACTAAAATGCATGTTTGAGTAGTTTCAACCGAAAGCAACTCGCACTGATATATCTTAAAATATGTCAATGCCATTGCTTTGTCTCAAGATGCACACCAGTAATGTTTTTTTCAAAGGCAAGTTTATAAAAGCTACTTAAATGCCCTAATTGAACTAAGGCCTAATCCTGGCTTAATCTAAACCCTGTCTGTGAAACCGGGCCTGAGTGAGTGTGGATTACATAAACACTGAGCAGTGTTAATTTAACACTGGGGATTTTGCTGTGGGGCAACATCTTTGAAAGCATCTCAACCATTGACAGGGTGCTGAAAAGACACCAAATGAATATGAAGCAGCTGTACACTGTTCCATTTGAAAGAAATGGTGAAAGAGTGAAGGAGCTGCGCTACCAATATGTACAGGTAAAACATGTATGAGCATGCAGCAACTGTACCTCACAGTAAACAGTACAACATCGTATAGCGATATACAGTACAGTAAGTGTGACCTTTGCACATTTGCTATAGAAAAGAAGATGCAAAATGTGCTGTGTACATTTGATGTAACTGTATCTTGCCCAAAATGAAAATGCATGTAATTCATAAAACTCATTTTATGTCTTCTGGATGTAGCGTATAATGGAACTGGAAGCAAGTGAACCACCGCACAGCTTCATCAACATGGATGAGGCTGGCTTCAACCTAACGAAACGCAGAAGGCGTGGGCGAAATCTCATCGGCCACAGAGCTACAGTTGATGTGCCAGGCCAACGGGGCGGGAACATAACCATGGGTGCTGCTATCTCTGAGAATGGTGTGCTAACGCATATTCCCATTATTGGGCCATACAATACAGAGCGTCTTGTCACCTTTTTAGACACTCTCTACAGGGGTTTCTCATCCCTGAACAAGATATAGCTTCCTTAACCAATTTGTTTTGATTGCATCCTGCGTTTTTATTATTTTTTTTATTATTATATTTCTATACTCCTATTCATTGATTGTTATGAAAGTTAAATCTTCCTTCCCGGAACAACTGTCTCCCATCCCGTCTGTCTGGGAGAAAGTGTGAAAGAAAGAGGCATCCCAAAATATGACAGCTCAATTCTGACACCATCTGAAGATTACAGGTAATGAGAAAATTGTGCCAATGTTTGTATACTGTATCGACAAAAGTTTTTAAAGATTACAGTGTTTTAAATAACCTATTTGATATTTTTCTATTATTTAATAGTTTATTAGTTATAGTGATGATTAAATGGCTCTGTACTGTTTGTTTTATTTTCAGATGGTTAACATTGAAATATAGTAAAGCTGTATACTTTTCACTATCGGATTAAACTAACCTAAAATGTATCTAAAATTACATCACAGATCTTGTAATAGCTAAAAATGTATCAACAAACAGAGATAAAACATTAAATCTCTACAATGTTTGCTGGTTTAACTTTTTATTTGCTAATTACTACTGGGTTAAAAAACAATTTAAACAACTTTAGTTATACAAATAAGTGATAGTTGATAAAGTTTCGTTGTACATCTTTGACATTTTTTACTCCATAAGTTAGAAAGTTAATAAGGCTCTTGTGCATAAAAAAAATAATATATATATATATATATATATATATATATTCTAATCAATTATATAATAACATAAGGTTATATATGAAACACACACACACACACACACACACACATCGGTTGAGTAAAATATGATATATAATATATTTTAAATGAAATGATTATAAATAAAACATAAAAATAAACATCTTACTAAAATTTACTAAACCAATTATTATAGTTTTAGCTAAATTAATATATAAAAAGCACCTTACATTTATGTAAGATCTCCTTACACAGCAATGACCACACCATGAATTATTATTCACAAAAATGCAATAAGTAGAGATATAAAATCTCTTGAGTGTTGCTTAGAGAGACAGAGGTGTGTGTTTTAACCAAAATGGTGTGACAGTCACAGCAGTGGGCGTAGGGTAGAGACAGGCATGGGGATTTCCATAGACATTATGATTTTAACTGTATATTATATCCCACACACCTAAACAAGACCCTCACATTCTGCATTTCTACATTTTCAAATAATATAAATGAATAAATAAATAAATATAATTTATAAGCTGTTTTGTTCGGGGCAAAAATGTCTGGTATTATTACTCTTTTGACCATATTTTGTCCACACAACGTTGTGGAATACCTGAAAAAAAACACACACACACACACACACACACACACACACACACACACACACACACACACACACACACACACACACACACACACACACACACACACACACACACACACACACACACACACACACACACACCGACTACCTATAATAGCAGACAGAGCACAGTACTTCGCTAGCCGTTTAGCCCTCTTTTTAGGCATCCCTAGTTGTTGAAGCCCTTTTACAACCAGCCTGTGTGCATGTCCCAAACTACCAAATATGAACACAAGTAGTCGGCTCTGATAACCTAATTCTGAGATGATATTTAGGAGTGGTTGATATTTAATAATTTTAGTCATAAAAGCTTCTTCCATACTAGAATCAAAGGTACATGCAACCTCCACAACGAACACCTCGCTGATCTCCTCATTAACCACAACAACATCTGGTGTATTAGCAGACAGCAGAAAGTTTCAGAGCTATTACAATTCTGAAACATGGATGGTTTTACACAAGAATGTTTGTACATTTTTACTGAAGATGAGAGATGACTTGATATGTCCTTCACTATAAGATCCACTATTCTGTCGAGGTGTAGGAAACCAAATAGAAAGGTTGAATCTGGTTGGAAGAACTTGTAGTCTGGCTTTCACTGTAAAAATAACAATGTCCTCACTGAGTGCATTATTCTTAAGAAATGAGTGAGAAAGAGAGTGATCAGCAGAGGAAAGACACACACACACACACACACACACACACACACACACACACACACACACACACACACACACACACACACACACACACACACACACACACAAAATGGCCAGTTGCTGTGTTTGTAAAAACGAAACCCCTGACATATCTCTTCTTTTTAGAAATTAAAGTGTGTGTCTGTGGGTGTTATCCAGCTATAGAGACAAAAAAGACATCCTCATGTCAATGATGTTCTCATACTCTTCAACTCATGTTTAAAAGCTTAAAACTAACTTTAAAATACTTATACTTAATATACCTTAACAATTATATTTAAATTGTGCTTTATTGGACATACTTAATATATTTAAATGATACTATACTAAGTGCATATTAAAAGTATTGTTTTGAAACAACTTCAAGTATATTAAGAGTATTTCAATATACTGTATAGGCCTACTTAAGAAAAATGTTAAGCTATTTGCAATATATTTTAATATATTAAATTGTGCTAAAATGGAACCACTTCAAGTGCATTTGGTGCATTTCTTTACAGTTCATTTAAAATATACTTTCATATTTCTTATTCTACAGTTAGAATATATTTGAAGCTTCATTTGAATGTAGTTCAAGAACATTTCAATAGCATTTCAGCTCATTAAAAATGTATTAGCATTACACTAATAGTTTATTATAAAGCTGTTTTATTCAGTATTCAAAATGGTATTAAAAGTGTAAAAATAATTCAATATAAATGATAAGACACACACACTTTAAAATCAGGAAAACTTTAAAATACTATCTTGTGTACATTACAAAATAAATACATAAGAGTACATTAGAAAAGTACAGCAGCATATAAATCTCTTGAACAAAATACATTATAACAAAGATCAGTGAAATGATATGGCAGAGCATTTATAAAAATAAATTATACCTGCATTACTGAAAAGTACACTGAATCTTACATCACTAAATAAAAAGCATCACCATGCAATTTTCTGAAAAAGAAAAGGTAAAGTTATGGAAAAACAATGTGCGGAAGCGAAAAGCATTTCAAACTTTGTGTCACATCTTCATCTTCAAGTGGACGATCACTTCTTTGAGTTTGACTCAAATTTTCCACAACTGAGAGTTGTGTTTCAGACACTGTAGTGTGTGAAGACTGCTTTATCACAGGATATGTGAAAGGGAAGAAGAATGCATATTAAATTAACCAATGATTAACATTTTTGTATCCATGTTTGTATTATAACTAGCATAGAAATGCATTAGAATTCCATTGACTTCTCAGTTTACCTTTCAAAGCTTTGGCTATATCCTCATCAACCTGGACATGAGTGTCTTTTATCCTCTCGCCTGTCGTCTATACAGCACTCTATGAGTTACACTGAACATGAGATTAGAAGAAGCCCAACACAACTTACAGTGAGCAAAGTTCAATCAAAAACTCACTGATATAGTTATTTGCAGCAGTAAAGCACCCTGTGAGGTGTGTTGTATATTGATAATTGTGGTTTATTTAAACCGAGGGTATTTCCTATGAACGTGTCTATTGAGGTCATGCTAACATGCACTCTCTTCACCACTGTTGCAAAGATTTAAGGAAATTAGAAGTTGTGCAAAATATTGTATGCCAGGGCTGTACAACAAACTAGGACGAGTGACTTGCAGCTTTACTAAAAAAACAATTAAATAAACTGATTTTTACATGAATGACTCTAAGGAAGCACAAATTAGACACTGAAATGGACACGTTGCTAACATTTTCCTACCAAGACTGACAGAATCACCTTTCATTAGGCCTGACTGAAACATAAATCTCTATAACAGAGGTGATATGAGATTAAACCATACTCGCTCGTCTCTGCACTCAGATTTCTGTTTTTCTTCTATAGACATATTCCTGGATCAACATATAACAAAAAGGTCGATCCAGGAACATGTCTTACTTGGCAAAATCACGGTGATCGTCTTGTGTAGTGTCTTTTAACACTCTATTTTTTTTTATACTGTGTATTTTATAATAGAACCAACGGTCAATGTAACCTCACCTATACCATGTTTGGTCTCTATAAATTGGTTCTTTGAAGATCGAAATGATCGTGTACATGTTATGCAGATAGCTGCGCAACATATTAGTATTACAAGAATCTTTCTTAGTTTCTTCATCAGTTTCTTTGGCCATGAAAAATATGCTTTTCTTAGAATAAATGAATAATCAAAAGAGTTTGTTGAATGAACTGATTAATTGATTGTAATATTAATTTAGCTACATCAAGTTAAGTCAGTTAACTAACCCAAATATTCATAATTAATCATAACAAGTTATGAGTTATTATTAATATTTCCCCTTTGAGCTAACTCGTTACATAATACACAAAAGTACACTTAACACACTTAAAGTTATGCTTTACTACAATTGAATAACAAATATACACTGTAAAAAGTAAATTAAGCTTGAACAAAAAAAAAAAATCTTAGTACTAATTTCCCCTAGCTTTTTCTTGTTGACTCCACTTAAATAAATAACAGTTATACGAACTGAAAATAAATTGTCTGTGACACAAAAAAGAAAAAACGTTTACTTGAGTCAACTTGACATTTATTTGTTTTCTGAAGTGGTGCAACTATTCTGTAACAAATCTTTTGCAGTTGAGCCAGTTCAACATTTTTTGTCTATAGGAAGTCATTTGCTAGTTGAGCGTTTCCTTTGGTGATGAGTGTTTCCTTTGGTTGGGCAGCTTGACTCTTGGAGTTTGTGGTTAATGTAACAGTGTTTAGCAAAACACTTAATTTGTTGCTAAGAAAAAAGAAACCAAGATGATCATGTTTTCAGCCTCATAAACTAGAATAAATCACCAATCTGTGACCAAAAAGTATTAATTTTGTATTAATATTTTATCAGCAAAACTTTCTTGGAGCAGATAAGACATTATGTATTCTGATTTAAAAATGTATTTTGACACAGACATCAAGAATCAGCATATGAATCTCAACAATGGTGACATGCTTCATGCCGCAATGCATGCTGGGAGCCACCTTAGTATTAACATCATGGCTCCCAGCATGCATTGCGGAATGATGCATGTCACCATTGTTGAGATTCATATGCTGATTCTTGATGTCTGTGTTTCTAAAAAAATTCCCACAATGTATTTAAAAATATAAATTCAGTATGTCTGACTTGTTGCATTAAAGTTTTGTTGGTAAATATAATATATTATTCATAAATAATTACTTTTCAGGAATAAGAGTAGTGACCTATTCCCCTTTGTGATGCTGTTATCTAGATCTGCTGATCAATTTTGTTTATGGCTTTCTTTGCAACAAATTATGCGTTTTGTTAAACACTGTTGCAAAGACCACAAACTCACATTAAATGCCAGTAGTCAAACTGGCCAACCAAAGGCAATGCTCTTCACTTCACCAAAATGGTGACCAAACATTTTCAATAAAAAATCTACATCTGAACCTTATTCTTAATAAGAACTTCTGTTTCCAATAGACACTTGTTTTTGAACTGGCTCAACTACAAAAGATTTGTTACAGAATAGTTGCACCTCTCCAGAAAACAAATAATGTCAAGTTGACTCAACTAAACTTTTTTTTTGTGTGTATCATCACAGACAACTTATTTTCAGTTTGTATAACTGTTATTTACAAAAGTTGAGTCAACAAGAAAAAGCTAGGGGAAATTAGTACTAAGTGCTTTTTTTTTTTTTTTTTTTACTGAACCAACTAAATCAGTCATTTCAACTTTTCTCAAGTTGTGTTTTTTACAGGGTACTTAGTACAAAATTAGTTGTTTCAAAATAGCACACTTCAAGTAAACTAGTCTGGCTGCAAGTACATTAAGCTTCTTTTTTTTTCACTAGTGAAAAAAGAATACTTTACTGTACTTGACAGATTCCTTTTTTTTTCAATAGTACATTGCAAATATACTTACAAAAAATATTTTTATCTTTAAATATATTAAAATTATATTAGTATCATGCTTTTGCCTATTTTCACAATGCACTTCAAAATAATTATACTTTAATATATTTTAGAAAAATATACTTGAAGTGAAAACTCTGTTTATTTTTTTAAAAGTGTATTTATTTGCACTTTACTTAAAATATATATTTTAGGTATATTTGTAACTATGTGTTGAAAATGATAATTGTAACAATGCAAACTAGGGGTAACGCGGATATTACGTCATGGACAGGTGACAAGGGACGGGCACTATTTAAAAATGTGAATTTCTTTGAATTTACAAAGTCTTGGAAACATTTAGGATAATGTAAGTCTATAATGTAATATAGATATATAGATATATAGATATAGATATATATAGATATAGATAGATATAGATATATATAGATATAGACATATATATGGGTCATTCTACAGAAACGTCCACTTTTGGTATGGCAAGATGTCTTAAAATTGATTTCTTTTTCTAACATTTAAACTTACACCACATTATTAGACTACCCTTTGACTTTATGAATACGCATAAATGACAGCTTAATGATTTTTAATATATTTTTTGTGCATTTATTTAGACCGCATGAACCATTTTTTTTGTCACTGCTATTACCTTACTTCTTTGGCAATATTAAAGGTTTTTATGTAATATTATTTCAAATTTTTTTCAGCACATGTAGTCAGAATTACCAAAAAATAATAATGCACCAAATAAGGAGATTATGTTTTATTCATTTTAATCAGGTTTGTTAAAAGTGTGCTTGAATGAGGTCAGTTCGTTTGCGCAACCGTGTGTTTGCTATAACAATGAAAATATTTGAAAACCAGTTAAAATCAAGTAATGATGCAATCCTTTAAATCTTAACTTTTGAGTGTAGCAGAATTAAATGGATGTAACATTATTATTAGGCCTTTGTCACATGTAACATTGTATTTAATGTGACAGAAAAAAAAAAAGACAGTAACACCAGTGACACGATGAATCACCAGTGACATACATAAGATCAAAGATCCTTACCCTTCAATTAAGTAGATGAGACTAAATTGTTACATTTGGCATATAATCTAAATGAATAGCTTTGAATAAAGTTTATCTATAAATGGGAGTCACTGATGTTACTGGTGTTGTTACCCATAAGGAAGGTGACAGTAACACCAGTGACAATTTTCATGAAAAATTCATTTTACAAAATGGCTGCTGCAAGGTATCAAACCACATGTTACCAATCAAGGTATACTAACTAAATTAAGTAGTTTAATCCATTTGTATTCTAGTTTTTTTTTACAATTCCCTAACAGTAAAGTAGGTCATACCAGTGAGTTCAACTAAAAGTTTCATATGAAATCATGAGATAACAGAGAAGATGTCTGCTAACTGAAAACAGACAGTGGATCTACCATGTGCTTTTCTTCATATTCAGGAAATTGGAAGAAGGAAGTCAAGTGATGTCATCAGTGTGATTTTATTTTTGTTTAACGGTAACACCAGTGACACAACTACAGGGGACCACTGCTTTCATTATACATTTTATAATATTTATTCTGCATTTTTTAAATATAATTTACATAATATATTTGATAGTTATGTATACAATATTGTATTTTAAATGGTGTAAAAACCTGTTATTGACCTAAAAATAAAGCATTTTCCCTGTGGGGATCAAATCAAATATTGCCACATTGATGGCTCAAGAAGGTGTAATTGTTCAAATAACATATTGTTTTATTTTAAAATGTAAAGACATTGTAACCCTAAAGTGTTTTTTAAGTGTAAAATTTCTGTAAAGGCTAGGGACAGAAAAATTGACATTTCCATAGTTTGGAGTCAATAAGATTTTTTTATGTTTTTATGTTTTGCTCACCAAGGCTGCATTTATTTGATAAAAAACAATTAAAAAAAACAGTAATATTGTGAAATATTATGACAATTTAAAATGACTGTTTTCTATGTGAATATACAGTAAAGTGTAATTTATTCCTGTGATCAAAGCTGAATGATCAGCATCATTACTTCAGTGTCACATGATCCTTCAGAAATCACTCTAATATGAGGATTTGATGCTCAAGAAACATTTATGATTATTATCAGTGTTGAAAACAGTTGTGTACAATTTTTTTTTTCACAATTCTTTGATGAATAGAAAGTTAAAGAACAGCATTTATTTAAAATAGAATATTTTCTAACATTATAAATGTCTTTACTGTAACTTTTGATCAGTTTAACTCATCCTTGATGAATAAAAGTATTGATTTATTTTATTTATTTCCCCAAAAAATAAAATGAAAATTCTTACTGACCCCAAACTTTTGAAGGGTAGTGTTTAATGTTACAAAAGCTTTAGATTTCAGATAAATGCTGTTCTTTTGAACTTTCTATTCATCATAGCATCCTGAAATAAAAATGTATATATATATATATATATATATATACACTGTAAAAAATAAAATCGTAAAAAAACGGTCAATGACTGTCAGCTACGGCTGCCAAACAAAAACCGTAAAAATAAAGTAAAATATCCTAATGTAAACGAAGTGCAAAAAACTTTTACAGAAATTTTCCTTAAATGTTTTACAGAAAAACACTGTTATTTTACAGCTATTTCCTGAATTATTACGATCAAACTCCTTCACTGTAAAAAAAATCCCATAAAAAAAACAGTCAAATGACTGTCAGCAATGGTTGCCATACAAAAAAAACATAAAATTAATGAAAAATATCCTAATTTAAATAAGTGCAAAATACTTTTACAGAACTCTTCATTCATCTTTTTTAACAAAAACACAGTTATTTCACATTTATTTTCTGAATTTTTTACTGAAAAACATGCAGTTAACTGCATGCATGATTTGCTGTGACTATATGTCACTGCATCAGCAACTACACAGTTACTGTCTGTTAAATAAAGCAACATGCAGCATATCATCAGTGTTTCTCTGCTCATCCTGGACTGAAGCTCAGGCTCTGCTCTTCAACACAATGGTGACACACAAAACACACCATACAGAAACACTTTAAACCCCAACAGAACATTAAACACTACCAGATCTCTCAGGATCTCAGCATCTTCACTTATTATAATCCAGACTTTATTTCTTTCATACTAACATTCTTATTGAGAATTAACAGAGGTTTAGAAGTTGAAGCTTTATTGAAAACAATAAAGTTTGATGTCACCATGATGGAGATCAGTGTTTGCTTTAGTTGGGCTCTTGACCTTTTAGGTTTTGACATGAGTTTTTCTCTGGCTGCTTTAACTGTGTGTCTCTGATGCATATTAGTTATGGTAGGAATCCAAGAGAAACTCAGATCAGATGATGCTGGTCACTTTTTAGTAGTAATAGTCATCATGTAGTGCCCTGCTTCATGATACCATCTGAAGTGTAATATCTTTTTAAGTCTTTAAATATTAATTGTTCATTTTGCATGATAAAACTGCTATAGAAGATCCTGCAGTGCTGTGATACTCAGTTTTTATGAAGTCATTATACAGAAAATGTTTTGACAGGATCATATAGACTCACTCAGACATCAAGAATCAGCGTATAAATTGCAACAATGGTGACAATGAAAAAAAAATCTGAATTACTATAAAGTCACAAAAAGGCTTTGTTGGTTGTCACCATTGTTGAGATTCATACGTTGACTCTTGATGTCTCTATACTACAACAAAAATGAACCAGCTCAAAACTTTTTCTGTATAATATATATATATTTTTTTTTAAATTCAGATTGTTATAATACTGATGCCACAATATTTAAAGGGTCATGTGAAAAATTATGTCATTATTTAAAGGCTCTGTATAAAGCTAAATTCCATTTATATATTATGTAATTATATTCAGCGATTCGTCATATCAGTGAATCAGATCATCAATGAATGACCAAGATCATCTGATATTTTCTCCTGCATTTATTGCTATAACAATTGTGTATCTAATACACAGTTAAAGCAGCCAGAGAAAAACAAAAGTTAAAAACTCAAGGGTCATGAGCCCAACTAAAGCAGACACTGATCTCAATCATGGTGACATCAAATTTATTTTAAAGTTTTTTACACTTTATTTAATTTAGGATGTTTTACTTTAATTTTATGGTTTTTGTTTGGCAGCCGCAGCTTCCAGTCATTTGACCCTTTTTTAAAGATTTTTTTACAATGAAGGTATATGACCATAATAATGCAGGAAATACCTGTGAAATAACAGTGTTTTTTTCGGTTTATTTAAATTAGAATATTTTACTTTCATTTTATGTTTTTTGTTTGGCAGCTGCAGCTGCCAGTCATTTGACCCTTTTTTTAAGATTTTTTTTACAATAAAGGTATATGATCGTGATAATTCAGGAAATATCTGTAAAATAACAGTGTTTTTCAGTTTATTTAATTTAGGATGTTTTACAGTTTTTTGGGGGTCTGACAGTCATTTGACCATTTTATCATTTAACTGTTTTGTTTCTGGTAAATTACAGATTATATTAGTAATTTTACATACATTTTTATGTAATTTAAGAAAACAGAAAAAATACTATATGAAAAATACAATCAATTTTCTGTATAAAAAATGTGAATTACTGTAATTTGTCATTTATGTCACAATACCTAAAATAACAGCTGAATTTTTATTTTACAGATATTATTTGTAATTGTACAGTGTTTTGAGAACAATTTAAAATAAAAGAAAATGATCGTCAAAAAATCACAGTTATTTTCTGTAAAATTAGGATTTTTTTTTTACAGTGTATTTAGAGGTGCAGATTAATTCAGGTAGGACTCTGTGTAGACTTATTTTATTATGTGTATTATGAGGCGGTCCGCGAAAATTCTTGATTACAAATAGTGGTCCACACACACAAAAGTTTGAAAACCCCTGCTCTAAACTGTGATGAGGTGTCATTTGGAAAGTACCGTGAAAAAAGCATTCAAATTTCTTGGGTGTTTTTTTCATGGGTGCGACCGTTGTTATAACCCTAATGATCTCAATCCGTTATCAAAAGTACCTTATGGTATTCTGAAAAGGAAATGTGATGACAAGCTTGAAATTCAGGTCGAGGTGGTTTGGGAGTGTGACTGGGTCCATGCTAAACAGACCGACACAGCAGTGATGGACTTCATGGCTACTTACAATCACCCTGAAAGATTGAAACCACGTGAAGCTTTATTCGGGGGTCGAACTAATGTGTTAAAACTGTACCACAAAGTCGCGGAGGGCGAGCGTATTAAGTATGTAGACTTTACTTCTCTCTATTCCTACTGCCAGGCGCGAAAATGCTACCCAATTGGCCATCCTGAAATAATATATAAGGATTTTCAAAACCTTGAAGATTACTATGGCCTACAAGGCTACGGTCCTTCCGCTGCGGAAGCTGCTTCATCCTGTATTGCCTTACAGGTCAGGGGGAAGTTAATGTTTCCACTTTGTAGGTCCTGTGCTGAACAACAAAACCAGACACATCCGGAAAGGGCTATTCACGGTTGTTGGGTTAGCATCGAGTTGTTAAATGCATTTGAGAAGGGTTATGTAGTGACAAAAATCGATGAGGTCTGGCATTCTCCCCAAAGATCTGAAACGTTGTTTTGTGATTATGTTAAAACATTTTTACAGTTCAAACAGGAGAGTTCAGGTTTTCCAAAAGATGTTGTGACTGATGCCGATAAAGAATCTTATGTTAGAGATTACTTTGAGAAAGAAGGGATTAGGCTGAATCTGGACAAGATCGAGTTTAATGCCGCACACAGATCCATTATGAAGCTCGTTCTGAATTCACTTTGGGGCCGGTTCTCTATGCGTGAACAGCTCCCGACAACTGAAATACTTACAGACCCTGAACAGTTTGCTCAACACATTTTTGGCACTGAGTATGACGTCAAGCATTTCTCATTTGTGTCAGACACCGTTGCGATCGTTCAGTGGTCTTACGCAGATGGGAAAGGAGCTCAGACTTGTGACATTAATGTTTTTCTCAGTGCCTTTACGACAGCCCATGCACGGTTGGAACTTTATGATCTTATGGAGAGGTTGGGGGACAGATTGATTTATTGCGATATCGATAGTGTTGTGTAAATATCTAAAGACGGTGAATACAAACCCCCACTAGGCCCATACCTCGGCGACCTTACTGATGAAGTTGGGGATGTAGAACATATTGTGGAGTTTTCTTCAAGTGGCCCTAAGAGTTATGGGTATCATACTGCCAAGGGTAAGGTCTGTATGAAGGCCAAAGGTATCACTCTGAATGCTGTAAACTCTGAGGCCATTAGGCTAGACTCATTAATAGGGCTTGTTGATCAGTATGTGAGGGGGCGGGGCAACAGCAATTATATTCTTGCACACGCCGACAGTATAGTGAGGTACAAAAAGCAGTTCACATTACACAAGAAGTCAGTTGTGAAAAAATTCCAAGTTGTGTACAATAAGCGTGTTTTGCTACCTGACCTAACCACATTACCATATGGCTACTGACAACGTTTTTGGTCATCGAGGGGCGGTAGACACAGTTGGATTCGATTTCAGATTGCAACACCCATTTTCATGTGTGTTAAGTGGTCCTTCTAGCTCAGGAAAAAAAATGTTTTGTAAAAATGTTGTTGGAAAATGCTACAAGTGTAATTTCTAAAAATGTTGAAAACATTGTATACATTTATAATTGCTGGCAATCTTTATATGACGAATTGTTGAAACTGTATGATATTAAATTTATTGAAGGTATCCCCCTGACTCTGAATGACGATCGTTTGTTTCCCCCCGACAAGAATAATTTTTTGATTCTAGATGATGTTATGGATGATGCTAGTAACAATTCTGAAATCCAACGTGTATTCACGATGTATGTGCACCACAAAAACCTGAGTGCATTGTATATTGTACAAAACTTATTTTTTCAAGGTAAATCCAGCAGGACCATCAGCTTGAACACCAATTATCTGGTGCTGTTCAAAAACCCCAGAGACAATACACAAATAAATGTATTAGCACGCCAAATGTACCAAATGTACCCCAGTTTTATGAAAATGCGACCAGCATTCCTTTCGGGTACCTTTTGATTGACTTTAAAGCAAAAACACCAGAGCAGTACCGTCTCAGAACAGACATTCTGTCACAATATCCAGTTGTGTACATTCAGAAAAGAAAACTTTGACTTTGTTAGACGGAATTTGAAAATGTCTGCAAGACTTTTAAGAAACCTGCCTCTTTTAAAATTATTAAAAGCCACACCTAAACAAAGACGCTTTATTTCAGAGGCCGCTACAGACGAACTCATTGTGTCGTTGTGTGAAGTAGCTCTCAACGTAGTCCATGGTAATATTCCACTATCACCACAACAATATCAGAAACTAAAGAGAAAAAGAAACGAGATCAAAATTGTTGCAGATAAAAAGGTTGGCGTTAGACGTAAAAGATGGTTAATCAACCAACAAAGAGGATTTCTATTACCGTTGTTAAGTGTCGCAATTCCCTTTATAACCAGTTTAATTACATCTAAATAAGCTGGTGATGGAGTACGCTGAGAAGATGTTTTTAATCCCGCAAAACCAGTTGGATAAACTGAAATCCTCTAACACCCGTGAGTCTATTCACCTTATTCCGCCCCGCCCACTTTTACTTCTGTCCAGTACTTCCGTTGTAAACCAACTTCCGGTTTAGCGGACCCTCATTCAATTTCGAGGAGAACTGCAGAGAAGTCTCACTGATAAAATGTCACATAAGATAAGCTAATTTGTGCCAAATGTGCTATGTACGTGTGTACCAACAGCACAGCAATGCACTGTTTCTCGGGGTAATTTTTAAACGACTTTTAGGTGTTTATATGACCCGTCGGCCGTCTGCCTGTCTGATCGCAGCCCGGCCGATGTGTAACGTTAGTGTTTAGCCTACATTAGCGACAAACATCTAATGTTGTAATGGTCTCACTACAGGACACATACACATGCTATAACTTACCTGGTTTGAAAGCTATGGTCCTCTAGAATTCAGTCGCTGGATTTATTTTACAGCCATTACTTGTGTTAGAGATCAAACCATAAGAAATTGCAGTTAGCTAAGCTAACGTTACCCTCTTGTTCATCTAGTTGAGGCTCTACTTTCTTTCTACACCAGATCGTGGCTATTTTTTTCTCATCTGTTGGCTATACACTGCAAATGTATCTGGTGATTAAGCAAACAAACTGTGGTGTAATAATGTTTCAAACTTTACATGTAGTAGTGTTTGTGCACATCTTCATAACTAAGTAATAGCTATTGTAAGACACAGCTATTAAATAATTTGATTGTGGCATTGTTTCAAAAGCTTCAAGTGAAATGTACTTTAGTACGTTGCAGCAGTTGTTAATAACCATAGGCCAACGCATTTGGCTATAATATTATAGTCTATCTACTTATATCAAGACAGATAACAGATTGGACCAGGGCAAACAAAGCGCTAAGTAGCTAAACCAGGAAGTGAGATTACGCGGATGGCGCCACCCAGTGCTACTTCCGGAATAAGGTGAATACAGCATGTTGTGGAGAACGATTTAGATGCGACTATAAGAAATATATTGCAAAAGTCTGACATAGATCACCACGAAAAAGCTAAGATGTACACCGGTGTTTTGCAGAGGTTTTTAACACTCACTAGACAGGGGGATAGGGAATCCGCCACATTAACATTAAGTCTTCCACAGCCTGGCAGCATTGTAAAAGAAGATCAACCCCCAACAGGCCGCGTTACTGGCCGCGATGGTTTAGATGATTTTGCAGATGAGATTTTAAAGAATATTCCACAGAGGAGTGTGAAAAATGTCTGTTACATTTTTTTATCGGCTTCAGGTAAAATGTCTAAAACTAAAGATATTACATCGTGGACTGAGTCGGGAGAGTTTGTGTTTAAAGGCAGAACAATACCTGGTTCACACATGCTTGACTTAATTAAAAGCGTAACGGCTCCACAGAATATTACTGATGAGAGGAGACCTGGTAGGTGGCACGAGTTTCTGGAGGCTTTTGCTAGTTTAAATCTGCCATACTCTGTGGTACCAAACCACTATGTCAGACATGCATTTACAGTTTTTTTCAGTCGCTAACAAGCGTTTGTCCAGCCAGTTGTCACATTTTCAAAACTCTAAACACAATTAGCACAGCATCGGTCTTTTGTGGCCATACCATTCACACATTTCTTGTCGTTTTCACACAATATGCAGTCAGTGAACACATTTCCATAATGCTTACATTTTCTTAAAAGACAAGCTATACCTCCCAACAAAATGATGGATTGTTTTTGTACAATCAATATTCCAAACCTTAGATAGGCTACAGTATGGACTGCATTTATTTATTTACCATTTACATTAACTTTTACCATTTTTGTAAATTTCATGATTTTAGCAAAATGTGATTTTGATTGCTAGCAAAATGTGTTGCTTTTGAACAATGTCATGAAGAAACAAGCTTTTCGAGTCCATATGCATCTTCCTGGAGTAATGATGCTGAAAATTCAGCTTTTCATCACAGGAATAAATTACATTTTACACTATTTATTACATGACATACATATTTTTAAACAGAAATCAGTTATTTCAAATTGTACTAATATTTCACAATATGAAAGTTTATAAAAACCTCTGCTTCTGCAATGATATCAGTTCAAAAACAATATATCAGTGAGAGTCAAGGAGCTACAACGACAATATGTCCAGGTATAGTGTATCTGTATATTCAATTCAATGTCCAGTTCTATAAGCTTTGCACTTTGCAAGTAGGTAACCTACACAGTAATAGGTTACAGTATAGTATACAGTAATGACATGATTTACATAAACTTTGTTTTGAGAGTTATGGAATTGGAGGCCAGCCATGCCCCTCATGAATTCATATACATAGATGAGGCAGGATTCAATCTGGCCAAATGGCGTCAACCTGGACAAAATGTAATGTGAAGGTGGAAGGTTTATGACCATCAGCCACATGACCAGATGTCCCTCCTTGAAGCCATGGATGCTGGCTCCAAGGGTGGATCCGACATACCAAGCAGTTTTATCCCAGGTGCATCACCTTGGATGATATCAGATGTGATCTTGATGAAAACATGTGGCTTAACCCTAAAGATCGCAGAGATTAGATACAGTAATTTTGTGGGGGGTTTTGTGGGTGTGTTTTTTTGTTCAGAATGATCTTGTGTGTTTCATGGATATTTTGTTCACTGTAAGCAATACTGTAAAACTTTTTCTGTTCTATCAATCCGTGTTTCTACTGTACCTCCTGTAGTAAACAGTAAAGAAATAAAAAATGATTTGCTTTTTACTGGAATGCTTATGAATGTGAACAGTACTGTACATGTGGACAGTTCCCAACCAAGAAATTTAGTGTAAAAACGGTGGATTGCATATTTTGCATGCAAATACCTGTAAAACTGAAACATAAAAGTCTATGCAGTTTTAGTAATGTCAACAATAGCCAGTATTTTGAAACCTGGTGTACTTTGATTGAGTGCATGTACCTTGTGAAGTGAAAACAAGTGTTATTCTTTGACAGAATAATTTCATTTTGAGTCAGATTTCCAGTGTTTTGGTAAAGTTAGTGTGTGCAGAGAAACATGTGTTCTGTTTTGAAATGAAGAGTTAGTATATATTTAACTAAATGTGTTTTTGAGAAGACAATTAACCATTTGGCCAATTGTGTTTTGTAGGTGTGAGTCTGTGTTAAGAGTTTAGAAAAAGTATCTGAAGTATGGGTAAGCGCTTGTTAGCGATTGAAAAAAACTGTAACAGTGCCTTTTATAAAAGAGACTATATAACAAAAAATACCATTATGTAGAATATTTTTGTACTTCACTTTTATTTGTTCCCATATTCTAGTGTGGTGACTCTGACATTACAATGAACAAAGTAATTATGCAATTATTAAAATACAAAAATATAGGCTAATAAGTGATAAAAACATCTAACATGGCCACTTCTAACGGATTTAAATTGTCTGCTACTTTTTGCCAGCCCTCTCTCCTGGCTTTTGCAGACTTTGAGGTGTTCCCTGGCGTTTTAATTAAACATTAAAATTCCGAATAAACTTTGACTATTAGTTCTTGCTCTGCTAAGGAGAAAAACTGAGCGCGCTCTTTGGCCACGCCTATGCTGAGCAGCCAATAGCAGCGTTGCTGATCAATGTTTCTACTATCGATACATATCCCCTTTTAACCAGCGCATGAACGCGCAATTATCTACTAATCATATCCGGCAAGTGTGTTCGAAGAACCGAGTTAGCCAGATCATGATTAGCACAATGATATCATCTTGGATGTCTCATTTGATCTCGGATGTTTTAAGCAACGTACGAAGAACAGGCCCCAGGTTTCAAAATACTGGCTATTGTTGACATTACAAAAACTGCATAGACTTTTATGTTTCAGTTTTACAGGTATTTGCATGCAAAACGTGCAATCCACCGTTTTTACACTAAGGCCACGTCCACACGAAGCCGATGCGTTCCCGATCCGATATTTTTTTTTCCTCGTTCTAAAAAAAAATTCCGTAAACACGGCGTCGTCTCAAGAAATATCTGCGTACACACGAAACCACTGAAACCAACTGAAAACGGTGTAATATATATGCCAGACCAGTATGGGGCACTGTAATTCTGCCACAGAGATACACTATACACGGAGAAGAAGACTTTGAGCATGCGCATAACCTTGCGCGCTGTATACGAACCAAGAAGAAGAAGACAAAGATTATCGCTTTTTGCTCACCACAGTTGCAGAGAAGCAATAGATTTTGCTGTAATAAAGCTAGTAGGCTTAGTAGCTTCTGCAGCACGAATACAATCATATAAGTCCGCCATTATTGTTGTTGCTGTTACTCGTGACACAGACGACACGTGATGTGATGACATCATCGTTTCACAAAATATACGGATTGGCTGTACACACGAAACCGCAAGGGTGTCGGTTTCAGATTTATCCACTTTGGGACCCGGTTTCAAAAAATAGCGGTTTCAGTCTCCCAAAACGCCAATACGATAAAAAATGTATACGTATACAGCGAAACGCGTCTCCGTGTGGACGGGCCCTAAATTTATTGGTTGGGAACTGTATGTCCACATGTACAGTACAGTCACATTCATAAGCATTCCAGTAAAAAGCAAATCAGTTTTTATTTCTTTACTGTTTACTACAGGAGGTACAGTAGAAACACGGTTTGATAGAACAGAAAATTAAAAAACAAAGAAACAAGAAAACAAAAAAAACATAAAATTACTGTATCTAATCTCTGAACAAAGATTATGTAAATTATGTCATTACTGTATACTATACTGTACTGTGTAGGTTACCTACTTGCAAAGTGCAAAGCTTATAGAACTGGACATTGAATTGGATATACAGTACACTATACCTGGACATATTGTCGTTGTAGCTCCTTGACTCTCTCACTGATATATTGTTTTTGAACTGATATCATTGCAGAAGCAGAGGTTTTTATAAACTTTCATATTGTAAAATATTAGTACAATTTGAAATAACTGATTTCTGTTTAAAAATATGTATGTCATGTAACAAATTGTGTAAAATGTAATTTATTCCTGTGATGAAAAGCTGAATTTTCAGCATCATTACTCCAGGAAGATGCATATGGACTCGAAAAGCTTGTTTCTTCATGACATTGTTCAAAAGCAACACATTTTGCTAGCAATCAAAATCACATTTTGCTAAAATCAATGGTAAAAGTTTCATGTAAATGGTAAATACAGTAAATATATGCAGTCCATACTGTATCTAAGGTTTGGAATATTGTTTTTGCTATTGTGGGATGTTGTGTGTTAACATTTGTAAATACTACAAAAACAATCCATCATTTTGTTGGGAGGTATAGATTGTCTGTTAAGAAAATTTAAGCATTATGGAAATGTGTTCACTGACTGCATATTGTGTGAAAACGACAAGAAATGTGTGAATGGTATGGCCACAAAAGACCGATGCTGTGCTAATTGTGTTTAGAGTTTTGAAAATGTGACAACTGATTGGACAAACGCTTGTTAGCGACTGAAAAAAACTGTAAATAAATGGTTGTCAGATTATAAAAGCAACCAAGAAAAAGGCTGAGAAAAGAAAAGATCTTAGTAGCCTACACTGTAAAATAATTTTTGCTGCATTAAATTAAGGCCGTATAGTCATTTCAACTGTTAAATCTTGAATGATGAATTGCTTTGACTTGTGAAAGTGAAAACTGATAAACTTATGTTATGTTAATGTAAAAATATTAACACTTGTATCTGTTCCCAAGAAAGTGGTGGCTGAAATATGTGCAGTAAGTGGACATTTTCTAACTTTCCAAAATAAATAAAGTATAAGACTTTATAATGTCCATTTGTTTCCATTGCACTGGACAGTGAATAAACCCTCTCAGATAACTGTCATATGGAGGAACTAGCCTACCTGCAAGCGCATAAATAACTTTACTTAATATATACTTGTATGCTTTATGGCTGCAATATAAGTAGCAGGATTCCACATCTACAGAAAGGCCTACAGAAGAGTCTGCACAGACTGAGGAGACATAGGCCTACAGGTGGGCAGTGTATAGCCAACTTTTCCTTTTTATTTGTTGCATGAGGCATGTGTCTAATATCACTTGTTGCAGGCACTTGACCACTGGCTTTTCTTTACAAAGAACAACTGAAATAAAACTCAAGGAACTAAGCATATTTGTATTTTATTAAACATTTAATGAAAAGTGTGTTTTTTTGGCAATGTTGTGTAATATGGCACATGCAACAATGTCACAGGCCCTGTCAGGTGTGCAACCCTCAGACTTTTCAGACACTGACATCTTCCCTTTAGTTAGCCAAAGTTCATTTCATTGTGTGCCCTTGTCCTGGCAAGAGCTGCATTGTAACTGGTTTGGGTCAGGGAATGGGGTCATAAAACACCTGTCTGCAGGCAGGAACATGTCATAATCACCTATGAAAAAATGCAGTTCTGTTAGGATCAGCATAAGTGTATGTAATACCGTGAGCTTGATATTTAATTGTGTAACTTTTCTTACCACTTTCAAATAATGTGCATAAATGTGAATCTCTGAAAATGCTTAAGTCATGCACAGACCCTGGCCATTTTGCTTTCACATTTGTGATATGGAAGATTTTAGTCAACTGCCTTCTTTCTTTTTTTTTATATAATATTACTAATCTGGAATATTAAGAATCACAATAGTAACTGGGCTGCACATTTACATTGTGAACCCTCTTTCTGTTCACATAATCCCCTTATTGAGGCCTTGATGGCAGTCTATAGCCTATAGTCTACCAATCACGTTAGTGAAGCCTGAGTGACATAGGCCTACTGTAATCGGCATGGACTATGGTCATGATTGCATGATCTTCATAAAAAATTATGATAGCCTAAAAAAAAAAATGCTTTAAAAAAAATGCTTTACAACATTGGGTCTTCAGTGGCTTGGAAATTCCACAAAAAAAAAAAAAAAACCTAAAACTGTTTCTTAAACCTAAAAGCGCCAGGTAAACTCCGAATGACACGACAGACAGCACTTTCCATCAAGTTCTCCGCATCTCCAATAGTGTAAAGGAAAGCCACTCGCAAATAATCTTAGGGCAATGCAAACAGTTTGTGCTGTAGCCTAGTTAAAGCCCGACTCCGACAAGTCGAAAATAAATGTGCGTTTCCAACAAATTAATAATGTAAACGACAATCTCACGAGTCCCGAGAAAAAATATATATCTCGGAGAGTGCACTATCGCGCTGCGCTGGACTTCCCGTATCAGCTCCGCTTATGAAGCCGCAGTCTAATCCTGTTAACATGAAACAAGTCTAGGATGAGCGTCGAAGAACCAAACAATCCAAGATCATGCCAAATCCCCAACAATCAAATCCAGCTAACTGAGTTAGCGACGTACGAAGAACGGGCCCCTGGTGTACTTTGATTGAGTGCATGTACCTTGTGAAGTGAAAACAAGTGTTATTCTTTGACAGAATTATTTTATTTTGAGTCAGATTTCCAGTGTTTTGGTAAAGTTAGTGTGTGCAGAGAAACATGTGTTCTGTTTTGAAATGAAGAGTTAGTATATATTTAACAAAATGTGTTTTTGAGAAGACAATTAACCATTTGGCCAATTGTGTTTTGTAGGTGTGAGTCTGTGTTAAAAGGAACCCCGATTATTAAGACACATAGCCCTAAATATGCTACAATTGCTCTCTCCTACAAAATACATAGTTATAAATATATAAAATATTTTCGTTATTTAAAAAATCCTCAAAGTGTTTTACAGAATTTGAGCTACGAAGGCAGCCATTATTTTTGCGCGCGCAGTGCATTCTGGGTCGATGACGTGTATTGGTTGCGTTCAGAGCAGAGAGAAGTGAGCTAATGGCGCTGTAAAGTGTAGCTACATCGTAAACGTTAATATAATGCCACATTGCGCAGCGTTTGGTTGCAATTTCCAATCCAAAGGAAATAAGGGGAGTGATGTAAGCCTCCACTGCTTTCCAAAGGAGAAAAAAATACGAAAAGAGTGGGAAGTTGCTTGTGGACGAGTACAACTCCCTAAAGACCCACGGCTGTGTTCCCGTCACTTCAGCCCTGATGCATTTGAGGCATTTAGTCGGCTAAAAGAGTTCACAGGTGCAGCTGGTTACAAGCGAAGGCTAACACCAAATGCCGTGCCTTCAATTTTCCCCCACAAGGAGCATAAACGTCCGCGTGTAGCGAGTGAAAGCCGCGCTAACAAGCGTCAAAGGCAAGAGACTCTGGACACTCTCCTGCTAAGATGTAAACAACCCGCTCCTTTCGTCGCGGAAGACGAATCATCGGACACTACGCCGATCATGGAGGTAACCGACAATCCACCAGATGCTGTTAATAAATTCGTAACTGTAGGCCTACAGTGTTCTCCAAGTATGACCGATGCAGCAACGCAGACGGATGTTTACAAGTCGGATGCAGCGGAAACGTTACAGTGGTCAGCTGATGTGGACTACTCGGTAAAAAAGGACCATACTTACACAGGTAAACATGAAATTGAGTTGGGCAAACCTGTACAGGAGGATGACGTTGATAACTCACAGGATCTGTTCCTCTCAGATGATGAATTTAGTGAACAGAGTCAACCACAGTACAGTCACTGTGATCCGGAATACATTGCAAGTTCATCTGAGTTTTCTCAAAGCACCCAGGGATCACAAGCTTCAACTAACACACATAAAGAAAATAGGCTTTTTCTAGTTTTTGAGGAACAGTTAAACCAATTGCTTCAGCGTTGTTTAAAGTGTGGCTCCCTGATTGTCCAGGAAGAAGTGAAAGAGCTAAAAAATGAAGGATCACAGTTGACACTAGAGCTCACATGTGCTAACAACTGTAGTTACAGATGGCAGTCTCAGCCTACTCTGAGCGGGACTAAAGGGACAGGAAACCTGCTTTTAACAGCATCTGTTTTCTTCAGTGGCATCCATTTTGCTAAATTTGAGCGTTTCTGTAGTAACATGAACCTCAAAACAATAAGTGAAGACACATACACATCACTGAGGAAGAAGTTTGTGTTTCCTGTCATTGAAAAAATGTGGATTAAAGAGCAGAGTACAGTGTTAACTAACATGAAATCGCAAGAAGTTGTTGAACTCTGTGGAGATGGCCGGTGTGACTCTCCGGGGCACTCAGCAAAATACTGTACATACACTTTTTTAGATGCACAGAGTGAAAAGGTTGTGGACTTCAAGGTAATAAGCTGCACCCAAGTTTCGAGCTCTAATACCATGGAAATCAAAGGTTTTAAAGATGCTCTCAAAACCATAGAAGAAAATGGAGTGAAGGTCTCAACCATCTCCACTGACAGACATCCACAAATCATCAAAGAAATGAGGGTCAGTAATCCAGAAAAACACCATGAATTTGACCCTTGGCATGTGGCAAAAGGAGTGTCCAAAAAATTGGCAACTGAAGCTAAGAGAAGGGAATGTGAAGGCCTGGGACAGTGGATTCCATCCATTATAAATCATTTCTGGTGGAGTGCACAAACCTGTGAGGGTAATGCCGAAGTGTTGAAAGAGAAGTGGATATCTGTAATACACCATGTTACCAACCGACACGACTGGCCAGGGAACAGGCACTATCACCAATGTGCTCATGAGCCCCTTGATGAGACGAACCAGAGAAGAAAGCTTTGGTTAAAGCCAGGATCTGAAGCCCACAACGCACTTGTGAAGGTTGTGAAACACAAGCGGCTTTTGAAAGACCTGGATCATCTGACAAAGTGCATCCACACAACAAAACTAGAGGTATGATCAAATACAGACATATTTAATAAATATGCCATTCATTATGATGTGACTCACATATTTTAATAGTTTAATTTCAAATTCAAATTTGTTTCAGGTGTATCACTCCATGTACCTGAAATACCTCCCAAAGAGAACACATTTTGGATATGATGTGATGATCCATGCCTCCATGCTTGCTGCTCTGGATCATAACAACAATGTGAACAGGGAACAGGTGTGTGAACTGTAATAAATCCTATCATTTGCAAGCACTATGGCTGCGTTTACACTTGGCATTAACATGGGATCACCGTGATCCGATCATTAGCCAATCAGTACACGGTGCGTTTACATTTAATCATATAAAGTAGCCTCTGTATCTGGATAACGATCGGATTTCTGTTTCCTGACTAATATTTAAAGGGATACTCCACCGTTTTTTCATATTAAACTATGTTATTCCCTTAAAGGGATAGTTCACTTTGAAATAAAATTTTGGTATGTTTTAGCTTACCTTAAGGGCATCCAAGATGTAGGTGTCTTTGTTTCCGCAGTAGTTTCAATTTTGATATTTTTAGGTCAAACCGTTCTTGTCTGTCAGTCATATAATGCAGGTCGATGGTCACTGTCTCAAAACACAAGCACAGAGTCCAAATTAAAACAATTCCCCATCGTCCAAATTAAACAATTCCCCATCATAAGTACACATTGATGGCCTAAGACACGAAACGAGCGGTTTGTGTGAGAAAACGAACAGTATATCGTTGTTATCTCTTGAACACAGCACACGTCCAAATGATCTGACGGCGCGGGCGGGTATAGATATATACATAGATGTCGCCTTGGCTACTGCAGTTCATTGGAACGAAACCGTAGCCAAGGTGACATCTAGTGTATACATCTATACCCGCCCGCGCCGTCAGATCATTTGGACGTGTGCTGTGTTCAAGAGATAACAACGATATACTGTTCGTTTTCTCACACAAACCGCTCGTTTCGTGTCTTAGGCCATCAATGTGTACTTATGATGGGGAATTGTTTAATTTGGACGATGGGGAATTGTTTTAATTTGGACTCTGTGCTTGTGTTTTGAGACAGTGACCATCGACCTGCATTATATGACTGACAGACAAGAACGGTTTGACCTAAAAATATCAAAATTGAAACTACTGCGGAAACAAAGACACCTACATCTTGGATGCCCTTGAGGTAAGCTAAAACATATCAAAAATTAATTTCAAAGTGAACTATCCCTTTAACTAAGACAAGTTGATGCATACCTCTCTCATCTCAGTGCGTGCACTTAATCGCTCTAGCGCGCGCCGAAACTTTGATAGCACTTAGCTTACCCAAGTATATTCAGTGGTATCTAACAGCAATGAATTTAGAAGTGACCAAACACATCAACGTTTTTCCTATTTAAAAACAGTTACACGAGTAGTTATACGACCAAGTATGGTGACACAAAATAAAACGCGACGCTTTTCTAATCGGGTTAAAAAGGATAACTATAATGTATGGCGGAATAGCACTTTGCGAGTACTTCGACTGGCGCAGTAAAAAGTCACGCCTGATCCTCTTCCCACTATTGACAGAAGTGAGAGGAAGAGGATCAGGCGTGACTTTTTACTGCGCCAGTCGAAGTACTCGCAAAGTGCTATTCCGCCATACATTATAGTTATCCTTTTGTTTTTAAATAGGAAATACGTTGATGTGTCTGGTCACTTCTAAATTCATTGCTGTTATATTACTGGGCTAAGCTAAGTGCTATCAAAGTTTCGGCGCGCGCTAGAGCGATTAAAGGGATAGTTCACCCAAAAATGAAAATTCTGTCATCATTTACTCACCCTCAAGTTGTTCCAAACCTGTATGAGTTTCTTTGTTCTGCTGAACACAAAGGAAGATATTTGGGAGAATGTTTGTAATCAACAGATCTTGGTCCCCATTGACTACCATAAGCCGCGTTTCCACCGCAGGAACTTTCCCCAGGAACTAGGAACTTTGGGCTGGTACTCGATGTGTTTACACCGCAGGAACCAGGGTCTAAATGAAGTTCCGGGTAAATATTTCCCCCTCCGATAGTCCCTGCTCACGAGGTAGTACTTTTTCAAAGTTCAGGAACTTTCAGGGGTGGGACTTGTGCGCTGCACAAGCTGATTGGTTGTGTTCACGCCGCATTTTGGTTGGATGACTCCACGCAGCATTTTCTTTATTTTTAACCTCCCTTTTAAAAAGTGGCTTCATGCAGTAAAGTTGTCTGTCTGCAAATATGGAATTTAATAAAAAAAACTGGGGGACTGGCGACGAGTTTCAGGCTTTATTATTTGGGTATTTGTGGAAGAGGAAACTTTCTGCGCGTTCGTCACAGCCATCTCACGGCCAATGTCCGCAATAGCTGATAACATACAATTTTATATCTAACGTTAGCATTACGAGCTCTGAACACGCTTTATCAGTGCTCGTCTCTTTTCTGCCACAGCTTTTAATATTAAGTCATTATGTTTACACATTGTCATCTATTGCAAGGCAAACCATGTTACAAATTTACTATAACAGGATTGAAATAGCGCTTTGAGGTTGGTAACAAACAACTATTTACAAGACTGTCACTATTTATGATTGATAGACGGGGTTCAGGCTTTTTTTAAGCGTATTTGCGCAACAGGAAATTTTTGCGCGTTCGTCCCAGTCATCTCACAACATACCTTGTCTAATTTTATACGCATACGAGCTTTCTGAACACGCTTTAGTATCAGTGCTCGTCTATTTTGTTATGTTAATTACCTCGTTAGTAAACCAATAACTGCAGCACAGTTTGAATCTCCTCCATACTTATAAATGTGGCGCTCAAAACTGATTACTGTCCGCCGCAGACTGGGAGGAGCAGTTGCGCGCAGTTTACCTTCCCGGTACTTTAGACCGCGGTGTAAACGCAGAAAGCAACCGGTCTGGGGCAAAAAAGGTTCCTGGGAAAAAAGTTCCTGGGACAAATTGTTCCGGGTAATTTCGGTGGAAAAGCGGCTATAGTAGGAAAAAATATATACTATGGTAGTCAATGGGGACCGAGATCTGTTTGGTTATAAACATTCTTCCAAATATCTTCCTTTGTGTTCACCAGAACAAAGAAACTCATACAGGTTTGGAACAACTTGAGGGTGAGTAAATGATGACAGAATTTTCATTTTTGGGTGAACTATCCCTTTAAGGGAATAACATAGTTTAATATGAAAAAACGGTGGAGTATCCCTTTAAATATTAGTCAGGAAACAGAAATCCGATCGTTATCCAGATACAGAGGCTACTTTATATGATCAAATGTAAACGCACCGTGTCCTGATTGGCTAATGTTAATGCCAAGTGAAAATGCAGCCATAGTGACACTGGATATTGCACATCAAACTGTTCCTATCACCTTGTATCTATTTTCCATTTTTCTGTTTTTGAAAAGGCTGTTTTTCAAGATGGGGAGAGTGTTGGAGAACCCAAGTTCAAAATCGCATGGAGCAAAGTCCACAAGGCATTCAGAGCAAGACCAGTGCCTGTTGAAAAGGACTATAGCTACATGACAGCTATGATTGCAGATGTTCTCTCCTCTGTATTAGATTCAAAACAAGTCATGGGCATGAGAGTTAATCCAACACACGTCATGGCTCCACAAGACAGACTATCCAGGGCCCGGTTTCCCAAAGCGTTCTTATCTCTAAGTAGTTCTTAACCTATTCCTTAACCTCTCTCTTAACCTTATGGGACGGTTCTCGAAACGTTCGTACGCTAAGTATATCTTTTGTAAGTCACACTTTCGTAAGGTTGGTCTGGACCATTCGTAGCTCTCTCTTAGCGTTGTTGCAGGTCTAAATGAATATAATTCTGAAGTTTTAATACACCCAGACAGTATTAAATTAGGCTAATTCAAGTGTTTTCATGCAAAGAATAAAATTGTCATTACACTGATTGTTGTTAAATTTTTAATTATATTATTTTACAATATTATTAATTGAATTAAAACGCTCTTTTAAAGGCCAGTGAAAGCATAGGCTACTGTCAGTTAAGTCCTATTCGGACGCTAATATTGTTTCTCATGGGCTCGTCCGGTATTTTAAACATTTACAGGGGTAAGTCGGTGATTTTAGTGCCGTCCGAATCCATAATATCAGTGTTTTTCTCACCCAATCCGCGTAAAAATCCCTGGCCAAATTAGTACCTTCTGTTTTTTGACAAACAGGTCGTGTGATAATTTAATTGCCGTCTGAATCCACATCTCCGAGTTTACAAGAGATTCAAAATTCACGGTTTAAATCCTTTTTGATCACTGCCGAGCACCGTACATGATGTACACTTTTATTACTGAAATGCTGGAAAGTATTTACAAGAACAATATTTCATCGCAGCTCCACCTCAGCGAACAAACATGGGAAAGAAAAGGCGGCACGTAACTTTTTGAAAAGGTTATTGTGGCAGCAATAGGCTATATGTTACAATTTTAAAATATGTAGGCTAGGCTATTATAGGCTATTATAGTTTGAATTATTTTTTTATAATATCCAATAATCATAATAAATTGAAATTTCAACTATTTCTGAAGTGCTTCTTTTATAAAGATGACCGCTTTTTCACATAAACAGCCCCTGCACGAGAGAATAATTGATTCTCGAGCAATCGATTTCAAACAATTCAGCACCATTGGCACGGACAGCGCCGGGTAACGTCCCACGTAAGAAGGTATATCTTAAGCGGCTTCCTAAGGTATAGTTCGGGGAACACACTTAGGAAAATAAACAAATTTGGTAAGATATATCTTTCGAGTCTTCTTAGCAGGCTAAGAGTGAGCGTTATCGGGAAACCGGGCCCAGATCACAGATCATTTTTGAAACACAGCAGTTTTCACGTTTCAAGTAGCTGCATCATTACGAACACATGACGTACACACCAGCATAGTTCAAATGTACAATATCTTTAATTTTGTATTCTAGTCAAGCACATGTAGTACTTCAAACAAACATTTTAATGTTGGAGTACATGCAACATTTATATTTAAACCATAAACATTTGGTATGATACCCTATTTTGTTGCAAGCATAGCTTGTGCTCTTGCCAAAATGCCTTCAAATGTCAACTATCCAGCTATATGTTATTAAAATCCCTCCATGCCTCATCTACTTCTGCACGATCATTGTCTTCATATTCAAACCCTGTATAGATTCCACTTGGTTCAGAGTAGACATTCCTTATTTTGTTAACAGCACATGATGGAATGACTCTGCGGACTCTTCTCCCTAGCCAGCCATGCATCCACCATGTAAACTGACGATATGAAGCATATCTGTAAGACCTAAAAGGCAGAATTTTGAAAACAATTATACTATTACGTTATGAAATAATGATTTAAGCTGCTTGTCTTAACCAATAAAACAACTGAAGCCTTCACTGAAAGCGCATAGTCCAGTTAACTTTTGTTTTCCACTATTTGTAGGCTACAGTGTAGGTAGGCTACTATGTAGGCATACTCAGATAACCATGTTCACGTTTGACTTGCCTATTAGTGACCTGGTTACGATTTGGTAGACCAGCACTATGCCGGTCATGGAGGCTGACGAGGGCCGCCCATAAAACATCTTTATTGAGGCAAACTGCATTAAAGTTTTCATGTGCTGTGATACACGGAGTATCTGTAAATACAATCAAAGCATGTTGTTATAGCATTTTACTTCATGTTTTCATCAGAATCACAATCAGCTTTATTGGCCAGGTTTGTGCAAACAAACAAGGAATTTGACTGGTAATATTTGCTCTAAAAGTGCAACACTCACTTAACATATAAAGAATAAAAACATAAAGGTCAGTATGAAATATAATAATGAAAAAAATGAAGTACGCACTATAACAATACTATAAAATTTAGAAATGTACCAAAAAAGATACGGTAACACAGTGTCCTTGTTACATGTAGCCTAATTACCATAGTAATAACAGTAAATTATGCATAATTACATGCAACTAACCCTCAACCAAATCCTAATCCTATAACCCTATAGTAAGTACATGCAGTTACTTAATATTACTCAGTACTTAAATGTTTAATTACACTGTAACAATGACACCTTAAAATAAAGTGTAACCAAATATACAATAACAATTAGAGAGGGAAGGAATAGTGCATATCAGTATAGTCTTGAGATTTAAGTTTTTTAATATGTAGTGCAAGGCAATTCAGTGCAATTGTAATTTTTAATAACTATCGTAATTGTAAGATTTTAAATGTACATGACGTAGATGAGCAAAATAGTGTTGACTTTGTTCAGTGTAAGGGGGGAGAGGGTATTTTTGCGCGTTCAACATAGTGACTGCTTGGGGAAAATAAAGCAAACGAGGGCGGTAAGACTTATTCAATTATTTATACTGATAGTACGATTGTCTGATCTAGCCTGGGCTTCTATACTCTTTGCCTATACTTAGCCTACCCTGGACAGCTGCTGACAAAAAGTGAAGCTCTTTACAGCAAACGCTCTCGTTCTCGCTTGGCATTGGCAAGCAGTTGCCGCACAGACACCATCTGTTTTGCCCCACTCTCGCTTCCTCAACTCTCTGATAATCTTCAGGCCTATCGTCTTCCGCGCTATTCTCCTGATTTAAGCCTACGGTGAGCTCGGGTTCAAACTGAAAAGGCTGAACGGCAGACGTGTTCATCTCGCTAGTCGCTACTGTCAAAACAGCTAGCTAGCCGGTACTGCTGCAATCCATTGACAGTAAGCAACCTTTACACGTCACTACCCAGAATGCATTGAGACGTAAATAACTATGGCGGCCTACGAGTGAACGGATTTTAGTCTTTTTTTAATAAAAATAAAACCATTTGAAGTGTTTTTGTATCACCTTTTTATAGCTGACGCCTACGTTAAACTTATAAGGCCAACATGCCGCACTAGTCGGGGTTCCTTTTAAGAGTTTAGAAAAAGTATCTGAAGTATGGGTAAGCGCTTGTTAGCGATTGAAAAAAACTGTAATATTTTGGAAACTATGATACATTTTTTCATGATTCTTTGATGAATAAAAAAATTCAAAAGAACAGCATTTATTTGAAACAGAAATCCTTTGTAACATTACACGTTTTAGGGTCATTTTTGATCACTTTAATGCATCCTTACTGAAAAACAATTCTGACTAACCAACAATTTTTTGAACGGCAGTGTACATTCAGTTGGTCATTATTGTAATATAAACACTGTCAGACTGATCGACAAGGTATCTCTTCATTTACCAGTCGAAGACGGAACAACTTTCTGCTCTTATGTTTACTCCATGCACTGTCAAGGTCTTCATCATATCTGTCGTGTACCGGTCTTTGCAGCAATTTTTTTTACCGCAAATTTACTGCATCGCGCGCTGTTGGCATCGAGCCTGGAGAAATGTAGCCACACTTTTGATGGACTTATCCACATCTTTAGGGTATTGTGTGTGTGTGTGTGTGTGTGTGTGTGTGTGTGCGAGCGCGCTCGCGTCTCATAGGAGTATGTGCGTGGAGAGTTTGTGTGTGCTCGCGTCTCATTGAGAATGTGCGCGAGTTTGTGTGAGCGCGCGCCTCTCATATGAGTATGTGCGCGGAGATTTCCGCAGCATCTCGTGTGTGTAGAGTTTGCGTGTATGTGCATGAGCGACTTTAGGTGTGTCGTTGTGCATTTCATGTATTTGTTTGAGCACTGACGTTGACGAGTTAACCCCTTAGGTATCGAAATCTGGTACCGAACAATAGGTCATTTTTCGATACTCGATAGTATCGAGGCAATTCGGTCGGTACCTAAAAAGTATCGAACTCGGTACCCAGCCCTACATCTGTGAAGGAGTAATCCTGCATTTGCCATTGCTGCACACATGGTAATGTTTGCCCCTCTCTGTCCTGGCACATCAACTGTGGCCCTTTTTCCAATTACATTTCGTCCACGTCGACGCCTTTTGGCCAGATTGAATCCTGCCTCATCTATGTAAATGAATTCATGAGGGGCCTGGTTGGCCTCCAATTCCATAACTCTCTGAAACAAAGTTTATGTATATCATGTCATTACTGTATACCATACTGTACTGTAACCTATTACTGTGTAGGTTACCTGCTTGCAAAGTGCAAAGCTTATAGAACTGGACATTGAATTGAATATACACTATACCTGGACATATTGTCGTCGTAGCTCCTTGACTCTCTCACTGTTCCTCTCAAAGGGAACAGTGTAGAGCTGCTTCATCCGCACTCTGTGTTTGGACAATGTCCGTGTAATGGTTGTGAGGCTGATGCTTTCTATATTGCCAAATATCTCATGGTCCTCCACAATTCTAGTTTTAATTTCATGCAGTTTTATTGCATTATTTGCAACAACCATTTCTACAATGGCAAGCTCTTGGTCATTATTGAGGAGCTTTCCTCTTCCCCCAGAGGGTGGAAGACGTTGCATTCTTTAGAGGAAAAAAAAAAAATCAACATACGCATTACTGTATGACCTTATTGACATGTCAAGTGAGAATAGAAACAATCCATGTAAAATGCAATACTTACCTGTTGGTTTGTTGAAAGATGCGAATAATGGAGGCAACCGTTGACCGCCTCAAATTGGGTTGCACTCTTTCACCAGCCTCTCTTAGTGAGAGACCGTGGTTGATTACATGGTCAATGATAGTGGCACGAATTTCATCACTGACTACTGTTCTTGCAGCCCTTGGAATGCCACCACCACGCATCCTTACACCTCTACCTTGCCCTCTCCTTGGGCCTGCTCCTCTTCCTGCACCTGCTCCTCCTTCTGCATCTCTCACTGCATCTCTCACTGCATCTCTCCCTGGCCCTGCACCTCTCACTGCTCCTGCACCTCCTTCTGCATCTCTCACTGCATCTCTCCCTGGCCCTGCACCTCTCACTGCTCCTGCACCTCCTTCTGCATCTCTCACTGCATCTCTCCCTCGCCCTGCACCTCTCACTGCTCCTGCACCTCCTTCTGCATCTCTCACTGCATCTCTCCCTGGCCCTGCACCTCTCACTGCTCCTGCACCTCCTTCTGCATCTCTCATTGCATCTCTCCCTGGCCCTGCACCTCTCACTGCTCCTGCACCTCCTTCTGCATCTCTCACTGCATCTCTCCCTGGCCCTGCACCTCTCACTGCTCCTGCACCTCCTTCTGCATCTCTCACTGCATCTCTCCCTGGCCCTGCACCTCTCACTGCTCCTGCACCTCCTTCTGCATCTCTCACTGCATCTCTCCCTGGCCCTGCACCTCTCACTGCTCCTGCACCTCCTTCTGCATCTCTCATTGCATCTCTCCCTGGCCCTGCACCTCTCACTGCTCCTGCACCTCCTTCTGCATCTCTCACTGCATCTCTCCCTGGCCCTGCACCTCTCACTGCTCCTGCACCTCCTTCTGCATCTCTCACTGCATCTCTCCCTGGCCCTGCACCTCTCACTGCTCCTGCACCTCCTTCTGCATCTCTCACTGCATCTCTCCCTGGCCCTGCACCTCTCACTGCTCCTGCACCTCCTTCTGCATCTCTCATTGCATCTCTCCCTGGCCCTGCACCTCTCACTGCTCCTGCACCTCCTTCTGCATCTCTCACTGCTCCTGCATCTCTCACTGCTCCTCTCACTGCTCCTCTCACTGCACCTGCACCTCCTTCTGCATCTCTCACTGGACATGGTCTTCTCCCTGGGCCCCTTGCTCTTCCTCTTCCTCGTCCAGACATTACAGTGTTTGTCTTTTTCTGTTTCTGTTTCCAAAAACATCACTCCTCAAAGTCCTCCTTTTATAGTAATAGTAAAAAATAACCCCTGCCACTGAGTCTAAGCCAGACTGGAATCAGCTGTGGTTGGCCCAATTTACCCAACATAAATCAGCTGTATGTCAATTATTAAATTGTTTGTTTATTATCAGCTGAGATATATTGTTTTTGAACTGATATCATTGCAGAAGCAGAGGTTTTTATACTGTATCTAAGGTTTGGAATATTGTTTTTGCAATTGTGGGATGTTGTGTGTTAACATTCGTAAATACTACAAAAACAATCCATAATTTTGTTGGGAGGTATAGCTTGTCTGTTAAGAAAATGTTAAGCATTGTGGAAATGTGTTCACTGACTGCATATTGTGTGAAAACGACATGAAATGTGTGAATGGTATGGCCACAAAAGACTGATGCTGTGCTAATTGTGTTTAGAATTTTGAAAATGTGACAACTGTTTGGACGCTTGTTAGCGACTGAAAAAAACTGTAATAAGCCCTACGGGATCGCCGTCTCTAGTTTCCGTTCCATCTGCATATGTGATTTTGAGACGCATAAACAACAATGTGTTGTTTAGATCCACGTAATCCTCTCCATTCCCCGCAATAAAAAATTCCAGAGGGGATGTGTCAGATATCGCTGATAATGGGGGTATTTCTGTATAAGTGTTTTTTTCAATAGCGGTTTGTGTCAGTGGTACAGTAAACAGATACAGTTCGGTTTTTAAACACTCTTCTGACATGTTGTGTAGTAACGCCGTGATCTAAAATATTGTTTTAACAGAACTCCTTGATCTTTTTGAAGCAGTACGCTTAGCTGTCTCTGTGCGCTTGCGTTTTACAACTGATGTTTTCTTGAGGGGCTGTTTTGTTTTCTTCTGCTTCTGGCCACACCTCCGCACCCCCGGCGGCCTAGGTACACTCTTGCGTGCCATCACCATTAACCCGGATCCGTCTTGAGTATCGTGATTGTTAAAGATTGTGATAACGTATTACTAACAACATCACTTAGTATGTTTTTTGCTGCTGATTTAAGATGTGGCTTGGCTATGCTAAATCCACGTCTTAGTAGTGGTATAGCCATTCTAAAGAGACCCCTAAAAAGTCTGCCCAAACCAGCGCCATACATAACCCCACCTCCTGCATACCCCAGAAGCCCATTGCCTGCTTGATTCTGGGAATAGGCCACATAACGCATGGGATCAACACTGTGATTGTTGAAATATACAATTTTAATGAAAATTTTTACTGGCCTAAAATGTAGTTTAATGCAAACTTTCCCGTAAGAAAATGGGACGTGCTGATTTTGATCGTCCTTCACTTCTATAGCAATATCTGCGTTGACCGATTTGTTGATAGACACGTAGTGTGGTTTGTCGTATCGGACACTGACTGTGTTATTGTTATCACCTGTTATTTGTACACACTCCAGGAGTGGTACGAAGGCATCACCTACTGACTGGTATCGGATAATATCTGTGTATATATAAAGAGTATAGAAACCTCAGTGTATGTCTGCCTGATGCATTGCATATGTTACAACATCCTTTTCAAAATTAGTTTTCCAGGGTTTGTTTTTTGTCGCATAGAATCTCCTATCGGGACGCCTGGTTTCAACCCTAAAATAATGGCTAGTTTTCCATGGAAGGTTATTTAAATGTTAGGTTTTGCTTTCAGAAATACTTGGATATTTCCGAATGACCCATGAGGGGCTAGTAAATCATTTATCACACTAACTATGAATGGGACATTGTCGTAATAACCTGTTTTTATCGGTATGCGTAGTCTCGATAAGTCAGTCTTCTTCACATCTACATCACGGCGTATGCTGTTAGTGTTTTTTCCATCATCGACAGTGGTGGGTTCGATGTTTATCTCAAAAATGGCATCTTTGGTGTTAAAGGTGTACCAATTTCTAGGATATTCAATTTGAACAAGGCCCACCTCCCATTCTCCTTTTATATTTATAGGGGTAGCCAACCTTGTTCTATAATTAGAGATTGTACACAGCAAAATCTCCAGTGTTAAATTAACACTCCTGGGAGTGTATATGAGTCCACACTCAAGAGTGTAAAGTGTTAAAATATGAGTGTTAAATTAACACTCAAGAGTGTTAAAGTTAATGAGATAATTAAGTGATTAATTGAGTGATGATTGATCATTATTGAAGACACCTGATGATAACAAGCAGAATCACTGAAGGAGAAAATCATAAATTGTAAGTTACCATTATGGTGATCAGTGTTTGCTTTAGTTGGGCTCTTGACCCTTATATGTTTGCTTTAGATTTTGCTTGGCTGTTGTATCTGAGTTATAACTGCCAGATGAACAAAGAAAACAAGTGATCTGATGGTGTTGGTTAAATTATGACAATCATCATTTGAACTTGATCACTGAACTCATTAAGATCTTTATTTCTGACTTAGATTTATGTTGTTGATTACAGAATAACTGTGATTCTGCATAAATATCCAGAATTTTTTATATAATACAAAGGATTTCTTAAAAGTTGTTTTGAAAACAAAAACAAAAAATCATTCTTTTAGGCACACACAGACATCAAGATTCAGTCTATGCATCTCAACAATGGTGACGAGCAGAATATTCAATTAGGAAAAGTAAATTACATAGACAATTCAGATCATTATTTATTCATACCGCAATGCATGATGGGAGCCATTAATGAGTTGTGATTGGTGGCAGCCACTGCAACATGCTTTATTATTGTCACCATTGTTGATATTCACAGGCTGATTATTGATGTATGTGTTTCTAAATAAATTCATTTTAAGTCTTTTGATCAGAACAATGTTTATTAAATATTTTGGATTATATAAAAAATACTGAAAATCATATGATGTAGAATCACAGAGCTGCTGTAATTAACAAGTTAAACCAAACTATCTCAATAAGTTCGTTTTTCAGATCACAACATGATTATGTCAAAACATAACCAACACCATCATATCACGTGTCTCTTTGTTCATCTGACTGTTATAAATCAATAACAGCAGACAAGCAAAATTTGAAGTAAACATATAAGGGTCAAGAGCCCAACTAAAGCAAACACTGATCACCATAATGGCAACTTACTGTTTGTGATTTTCTCCTTCAGTGATTCTGCTTGTTAACATCAGGTGTGTTCAATAATGCTCAATCATCACTAAATTAATCACTTAATTATCTCATTAACTTTAACACTCTTGAGTGTTAATTTAACACTCATATTTTAACACTTTACACTCTTGAGTGTGGACTCATATACACTCCCAGGAGTGTTAATTTAACACTGGAGTTTTTGCTGTGTATTATCAGGGTATACAGACAGTGAAGCATTGCATGGTAGTGTGACATAAAAACCACCCTCTGCCATGTCTGTTTTTATACAACTGCAGACAGTCTGTGCTTGTCCTTTGTTTTTATGGCACCTGTACGTCGACTAATTCTTTCTGATCGATCCATGATGCGAATTTTGCAGGCCATCCGAGCCACTGTACCAGTACTAATGTTTTGCGACTCGTTGTCTTCTTATCCAAAATCTTTTCAACTTTAAATGTCTTGTTTTTACTGACAAATATTTTTTGCAATTCTTCAGCATAAAAAACACCGTTGATAACATCCCCATCATAATCACTCAATCTGTAAACAGGGGGGTCTTGTGGAATACACGCTGATACAGTAAAATACTCTTGTGTGTAGTTTTCCTCATACCCTTTTGCAAACGGGCCTCTGACTTTAGAAATTCGAACCACGTCACCGATCTTGTATTTAAATATGGGGTTAACATCGCGAGGTTTGGTATCTCCATATAGGTTATGTTTTGAAAGTGTTTGTTAAAAAACTCCTTTCCTTTATCTGTCTGTAATTTCTGTGGTACGCGACCCTCTTTCAGTATGGATTCAAAAGCTTTAGAGACCTCTACACCACTCTTGTTTTTTAATGCACGTGTCCATGCGTACTCACTAAACAAATCAATACATGTCAACAGAAAGTGGTTGTTGTCATTTACCTTGCCATATGCAGACATATCTACTAGATCGGCTTGGAACTGCATATCAACACCATAGACAAAAAACAGATTCCTTTTATATTTTAGTGGTGCACTTCTGTGTAGTGTATATGTAGTGTATACGTCTCTTTTAAAACAGCTTCTTTTAAACGTTTTTTTTACCACCTAAAGAACCAGGGTTAGAAGGTGTGTAATAAATCTTTTTCATTCCGTCTGACATATTGACACTTCACGCTCCACAAAAGAATAACACGGATGGTTTAAGTGGTTCGGGTTTTATTTCTTAAACATTAGAAGGATACAAAAGGTACAGGATACAGCATCAATGTAGTGTAGAAATTTTATACACATCACAATGTTTTTCTCAAGATTTAATCAACCAGTGTTTCAACAATTTCACATACATCAGTCTGATTGTTTCTTGTCAACATGTCCACACATAGATCCGACACATATGTACACAAACACAATATATCAGCTATTCTAATAAAGCTACCACATTCAGTCATCAGGTCTAAAACTTTTCTGATGGTTACACAAACTGGATCACCAGCATTAACGCATAATCGCATCATATCTGACCATTCATTTGACACATTTCTCACAACAGACATTTGTTTCTTAAAGTTTGTAAAACGTTTGGCATCAACACCACATCTGTTTACAGTAACCGATACATTGGGACATTCATTAATGTAGTTATACAACAAGGTGGTCATCTCACATCAAATACGTTGTCTAAGTAGACACTTAGCCAGTCCAGTTGCAAAACAAGTGTTCCCCATGCTGTTGTCACAAACAGTCAACTTGGACAATACCTTTCCAGCTGTCCACAGCGTCATAGACAATTTGTTCACTGCTGCCGTCCACAACTTTCTCTCTGACTTCACAAAGCTTCTCCACAATGAAAACCTCATCACGCAGTACGTGTAAAATAGCATCCACTGACCCCTGAATCCTCTGGGGATGAACCCTTAAACCACAACGGCTCAGTGCTTGAGCAACGATGTGCTTAAGGTCTGGTCTCACCAGATTACGTGTCAGTTCCTCAAAGTAGGAGTCAAAGAAATAGGGGTCCGGTTCAAACAAACAGGAATGTCTAATTTGACTGGGGTGATCCACTTCACAACCCAAACAGATTTCTTTCAGTTTTTTGTTGATGACGTGTTCCAGAAGGACCACAACAGTTGCTTTTATGATTTTGAACCCGTCAGAACGGATACAACTGTCTGTGTCGTCAATTCCTGCTAAGGCCGCAGCTCCAGCTATTGCACCGGTGTTGCCGTATGGAGTTGTAAGGAAGGTCAGGTTGTGATATCCTAGATCCATGCAAAATTTATCCAACCAACTGTTGTCGCATGTTTGGGGGTGGGGTTCCAGCGGTGTGGCATTGTCATCAGGCATCGCAGGGACAGTCTCGGGGGTGTTGCTGTAGCAGTAGACAGGTGTAGATCCTTGAGACATGGTGAATGAATGTAGCGATTGTACCGATCCGTACGCATTTTTAATGACTATAATATGTGGGAGGGCTTTTAAGAGGCGGTCTTCAGGGTTGGTAGCGCCATTCTCAGGTTGAAACAATTGCATCTTTACAGAACTATAACGATCATACATGTCACACCATCTAAACATCTTGTCTATGCTTGTAAATATATTGTGAAGCATACGAACATCCTTCCACTGAAACAGAAATTTCATGTCGTAGCACGTGTGATGCTCAGATTCTCGAATAGGCCATGCATGTACGTTGAGCTTTGTCTTGTCGTTGCAGCAAAACATATAAGGGTGTTTCTGCAACTACGGGCACTTTTAAGTCCCAGGAGTGAAATTTTAGATTTATGTTAAAATTTGTCATTTGATGTTTCATAAATATAAACGTAGTGTCAATACACACCTTGACATAAAAAATGATGAATAAATAATATGATTTAATGTAAAATTATGAAGCATTTATAGGTCCAAACACCATTTTTGCTCATGTCCCACACCCGTGGTTTCAATGTTGAGATACTTAAAATTAGCTCATTCTTTTACAATATGACATTATTTCAAATGGAATTGTTTAATATATAGATTAATTTACAGCATCTTAAAATTCTTTGTATTATTTACTGATCATTTTTATGATTTTTTTAACTAAATGTGCCTGTCCCACACTTTTGAGTCCTTACCGCAACAATGAAAAAAAGCTTTTATTATGACATTTTATCGAACACAAACAAGTCTAGTTTCTATGGAAACAGAAATTATCACATGAGCACATTGCTGACAGACTGGACCACCACACTACCTCACTCACAAGATACCAAAAAAATAAGGTAAACATCATCTTTTCTGCTCTAGTATTTATTGTGCGTCCTTACCATTCAGCTTAATAATTGTGTATTTATAACTACATTTTAAAAATAAATGTATATTACTGTTGAATTCACATATATTAAGATGTTAAGAGTCAAAACTAATGTGGTAGGCCTTGCTAGCTGCCAATTAGCTAAAATATTTAGCAAAAATGTCATTTCCGCAACATGTCTTTACCGCAGCAAATTTGGGTGTTGCGGTAAAGACTTTTTGTTGCGGTAGAGACAAATTCAAGGTTTACTGTATATTAAATTACAAATATTTAGTATATTATTAGTACTTAAGTATATATTAGTATTTATATTATATAAACATGCCATTTTTTACATTAAAAATTTAATTTTGTCCTTACCAACACAAGATGTCATTACCGCAGCACTGCTCTATTTTCTTTTTTTTCACATTTTCATTTGCAAAAAAAAATATTTTCACACTTAAGTTGAGATGATTAACACATTGAAATTGCAACATCTGTCATAAAAAGTTAATTATGTTATCTTTTGTGTGTATGGAAACAATTGACATCTAAGGTTACTGTAAATTTTTTACATGGCATAGAAAAAAACATGAAATTCCCTATTTTGTATACTATTTTTTTATATCAGTATTTACAAAACTGCATCAAATTTGAAAAAGCTATTTAAATATATTAAATTTTTTATAGAAATTACTAAAGAAAAATGTATAAAATGAACGTTATTGTAACATTGCGGTAAGGACACTTTTTAAGAAGATGACCCGAAAAACATAAAAAATAAACATGTTCCAGATTAAAATCTTAACAAATACATTCTATTTTGTGTAAATCTTTATATGTATTACAGACTGTGATGGTTAAAATTGAAATTCATAGAGGTTTATTTTTTTAAATTAGGATAGTCAAAAGTGCCCGTAGTTGCAGAAACACCCATAAACACATGCAGTCGTCTGGTAGCTTTTTACTGTGATCCCCGACCACACGAAATCTTGTGTTAGGAGTTGATCCATCCCACTCGGCGACGTATAAGGGATCATCACCACAGTCGTTCAAATCTCTCCAAACGTAGTTGAAAAACAGAAACCAGTCTTTGTCTTGAAAAATCAGACATGGAGTATGCCATGTAAATTCGTCTCCAACATCAGCAGTGTAGAGTTTCACAATACGCAACACCTTGTCAAACGCATATCTCAGCACGCGTTAACCAGACATTGGGAAATCGCATTTCACATTAGCTATGTCTTCATGAAGAAACTTTGTCAAGCTAACATTTTGCTTTTTCCTAGGTGCAAAAGTTAGTTCCTCTCTCATTTCAACAGGTCCTCTTGTTGGCGAAATACACATGACCTTTCTAGGGGTTTTAGGAGTTCCTGGAGCAGCCATTGTAACAGGAAAAGATGCAGAAAGACAGTCTTCTGTGTCTAACACTGCAGCCCCTAACCTTATTTAATCCATGGTGTAGGTAGTGACGTAGGTGTGAAAAGGCAGACCAGGGAGGACCATATCATAAAAACTTCATTGGCATATGGTGAGGTGCGAGTATTCACATGTCAATCAGGACGCAAATCTCAGTCAGCTTGGCACTGTAAATCAGAGACCCTGTTTGAGTGACACCTAGATTAGGCTACCTGGCAGCCACGTGTGAAGGGTCATAAATCAACCAAAAGTGACACATGGTATATGTTAATAAAACTCAAACTTAGCAAACTTGAACTTATATAAACTTCTTCTTACGATCAATTTTCACACTTTTATCATATAGTGACCAGTGGTGTTGTAAATACATAAAGAGTTACATATGCCAAGTAAGAAAACATGTAAGTGGCTACATGTGGTGTGATAGAACTTCAAGACCCTAGGCATAGTTGTCTAACAAGCAGAATCAACTGAAGATAAAAGACAATAATAAATCTCTCATATGTCATTCACCTATTCAAATCAATAATATCATATAATAACATCAACATAAAAACACACACCACACACACACCGGTTGAGTAAAATATGATATATAATATATTTTAAATGAAATGATTAAAAATAAAATCTATAATATAAAATAAACATCTTATTAAAATTGACTGAACCAGTTATTATAGTTTTAGCTAAATTAATATATAAAAAGCACCTTACATTTACAGCAATGACCACACCATGAATTATGATTCACAAAAATGCAATAAGTAGAGATATAAAATCTCTTGAGTGTTTCTTAGAAAGACAGAGGTGTGTGTTTTAACCAAAATGGGGTGACAGTCACAGCAGTGGGCGTAGGGTAGAGACAGGCATGGGGATTTCCATAGACATTATGATTTTAACTGTATATTATATCCCACACACCTAAACAAGACCCTCACATTCTGCATTTCTACATTTTCAAATGATATAAATGAATAAATAAATAAATATGATTTATAAGCTGTTTTGCTCGGGGCAAAAATGTGTGTTATTACTATCCTTTTGACCATATTTTGTCCACTCAATGTTGTGTAATACCTGAACCACACACACACATTGGGTCTATAAAAGGAATTTATCTACTGTTTTTTATTTAAGGGGCTACCGGAGGAGTTTTGAGATCTGTAGTCAAAAAAAGACTTGACCCTCCCTTCGCCAGCAATACATTTTTCTGTGACCCTCCAAAATGATTGTGAAAAAAAGGCATGACCCTCCCCAATAATTTATTGATTACTTATTGTATGGTAAAAATGATTTTGCTGAATTTTAACCTAAAGAATAATTTTTTATTAAACAGCTTCTGTTAAAGTAGAAAGATTGAGGCAGTATTTTTGTCCATTCGACATGAAACATCCAAGGACATTTAAGAAATCCAAGGACTCGACATTGCTCATATTCAAAAATATAGTCCTTTCAGCTTAATAAGAGTCCGCAGTGAAACGAAGAGGAATTTTGTCACAATTTTGTCACACACACACACACACACACACACACACACACACACACACACACACACACACACACACACACACACACACACACACACACACACACACACACACACACACCACACACACACACACACACACACACACACAGACACACACACACTATGGCCAGTTGCTGTGCATTGTAAAAACGAAACCCCTGACATATCTGTCCTTCTCAGAAATTAAAGTGGGTGTCTGTGGGTGTTATCCAGCTATAGACAAAAACAAGACATCCTCATTTCAACGATGGTAAGTTCTCATACTCTTCAGATCATGTTTACTGTAAGATCAATTTTAAGTTAGATCAAAACAAGTTATGAGTTATTATTAATATCTCCCCTTTGAGCTAACTCATTACATAGTACACAAAAGTACACTAAACACACTTATGGTTATGCTTTACTACAATTTAATAAGAAATATACACTGTAAAAATAAAATTAAGCTTGAATAACAAAAAAAAAATTATTACTAATTTCCCCTAGCTTTTTTTTTGTTAACTCCACTTTTGTAGATAACAGTTATATGAACTGAAAATAAGTTGTCTGTGATACAAAAAACGTTGACTTGAGTCAACTTGACATTATTTGTTTTCTGGAGAGGTGCAACTATTCTGTAACAGATCTTTTGTAGTTGAGCAAGTTCAACATTTTGTGTCTATTGGAAATCATTTGGTAGTTGAGCGTTTCCTTTGGTTGGGCAGTTTGACTCTTGGATTTTTGTGTGAGTTTGTTGTCTTTGTAACAGTGTTTAGCATAACACATAATTTGTTGCTAAGAAAAAAGAAACCAAGATGATCAAGTTTTCAGCCTCATAAACTAGAATAAATCATTAATTTTATATCTGACCAAAATGTATTATTTTTGTATTAATACTTATCAGCAAAACTTTTTTGCAGCATATTAGACATTCTGAATACTGATTTTAAAATGTATTTTGACACACACAGACATCAAGAATCAGCATATGAATCTCAACAATGGTGACATGCTTCATGCCGCAATGCATGCTGGTATTAGTACTAAAATCTTACCTTAGTAAAAGCCACCTTAGTATTAACATCATGGCTCCCAGCATGCGTTGCGGCATGAAGCATGTCACCATTGTTGAGATTCATATGCTGATTCTTGATGTCTGTGTTTCAAAAAAAAAAAATGGCCACAATGTATTTAAAAATCAGAATTCAGAATCTCTGATCCATTGCATCAAAGTTTTGTTGGTAAATATAATAAATTACTCACAAATAATCACTTTTTCGATGTGTGAACTGGATTTGGCAACAATACAGTTAATTTATTGAATATTCTTCATAAATAATAATCTTAAAAATTATGCAAAAAAATGTATTTTCCCCAAATAAGGGTTGTAGTATGACCAACAGGACAGCAGTAATGTGTGAACTGAATTTGGCAAATATACAGTGAATTAAAGTGAAGTTATTAAATATTTTTCATAAATAATAATCAAACAATATGCAAAAATATATATTTTTTGAAAATAAGTGTTGTAGTATGACCAACAGGACAGCAGTGATGTGTAAACTGAATTTGGCAACAATACAGTGAATTACAGTGAAGTTATTGAATATTTTTCATAAATAATAATCAAACAATATGCAAAAATATATATATTTTGAAAATAAGTGTTGTAGAATGACCAACAGGACAGCAGTGATGTGTGAACTGAATTTGGCAACAATACAGTGAATTACAGATAAGTTATTGAATATTTTTCATAATAAAAATCCTAAAAATTATACAAAAATAGTATTTTCCCCAAATAAGTGTTGTAGTATAACCAACAGGACAGCAGTAATGTGTGAACTGAATTTGGCAAATATACAGTGAATTAAAGTGAAGTTATTAAATATTTTTCATAAATAATAATCAAACAATATGCAAAAATATATATTTTTTGAAAATAAGTGTTGTAGTATGACCAACAGGACAGCAGTGATGTGTAAACTGAATTTGGCAACAATACAGTGAATTACAGTGAAGTTATTGAATATTTTTCATAAATAATAATCAAACAATATGCAAAAATATATATATTTTGAAAATAAGTGTTGTAGTATGACCAACAGGACAGCAGTGATGTGTAAACTGAATTTGGCAACAATACAGTGAATTACAGATAAGTTATTGAATATTTTTCATAATAAAAATCCTAAAAATTATACAAAAATAGTATTTTCACAAAATACGTGTTGTAATATAACCATCAGGACAGCAGTGATGTGTGAACTGGATTTGGCAACAATACAGTTAATTTATTGAATATTCTTCATAAATAATAATCTTAAAAATTATGCAAAAAATATATTTATCCAAAATACGTGTTGTATTATAACCAACAGGACAGCAGTGATGTGTGAACTGAATCTGGCAACAATACAGTGAATTACAGTGAAGTTATTGAATATTTTTCATAAATAATAATCATAAAAAATTATTCAAAAAGACTTTTATACCAAAATACGTGTTGTATAACCAACAGGACAGCAGTGATGTGTGAACTGAATTTGATGACACTATAGTGAGTGACAGTGAAGTTATTGAATATTTTTCATAATAAAAATCCTAAAAATTATACAAAAAAAGTATTTTCCCAAAATAAGTGTTGTAGTATAACCATCAGGACAGCAGTGATGTGTGAACTGAATTTGATGACACTATAGTGAGTGACAGTGAAGTTATTGACTGTTTTCGTAGTAACGCTTTTCGGGTTGTGCACTTTGCAGACGGTCCCTTCGGATCTGCGTCTCTGCCGTCTGCGCATAGAGATCAATGAATTTTGTCCACTGCGAGGGAAAGCTCGTTTCGAGGAAAATTCGGTTGTAGCTGCTTGTCTACATTACTACAATTAAAAAGAGGTGTTATTTGTGTAATAACAACGTTTAGCTCACGAGTTATTGAGCCGGGAAGTTCGAATCTGTGAATCTGTTGCCAACTTTACTCAACTCTCTCAGTTTCTCACTCCCTCTTTCGCGCGCGCTGCCACCCCCATCATCGCCTAACCACCGATCCACGTGCACGGTGCAGGTATGATGACATTTATGTTATATATTTGATTAGAAAGTAAATTGTGAAAATAGCTCTTGAGAATTGGAAGAACAGGGGATATTGGCCAAATGTAATTGGAAAAAGGAAAATGTTTTACTCTAGCAGGATTTAAGTCTCTTAAATATGCAGTTTTTTTCTCAGCACAGCAGTCATGTACTTGTCCCTTGAATCCTATTATAAAAATTGAATTTGCTGTAGGCTATAACATGGAATAACAACTATTATTATTATTAGGGGTTCAAGCATGAAATTCGATTTTGATTTAGGCAGGGACCATTTTCTGCTATGTCGAATTTTGTCCAAAACCTACTTTTGCGAACTAGTCCCTGGTTTTTCGCCCGATCGGAACCAAACCAGTCTAGGACAATTCTCTGGACTCTCTAGATCAATAATTATCAAAAAAAGTTGAACTTTGGCATTTGGGTGGCTGTAACAGGGTCATTTAGAAAAGGGGCGTGGCAAAATACACTCAAAAGCCTATAAATCCCAAAGGAAAACTCAGAACTTCACAAAAATTGATGAGCATATGTGTCAGAACATGGTGAGGAAGCATGCAGAGTTTCATGGAGATCGGACCATAGGTGGCGCTATAACTGGCAAAAAGCCTTCCTTCTTATTAGGGGTTCAAGCATGAAATGCTGAAACCCTATTGTAATTGTAAGGATTTGTAAAACGCATCGTGCAGGCCAAGCCGTAAGGCCTAGAGACGTGAAACCTGGCCAGATGGTAGGCCTCAATTTGGGGACAACCTATCAGAGTATGACCCCGAATGGCCCATAGGTGGCGCTACAGCAACCAAAAGTTCAAAATCGCTCATAACTCGTAGACCGTTTGTCCCAGGATCAAGTGTCTTATATCGTTGGAATCCTTGGCTCAAGGCGGACAAAATGGCTGTCTCCGATTTGCTCGCCCTTCAGGCGCCAATTTCAGGTAATTGCAATTTTTGAAAAACCTATTTTTGCGAACTTCTCCTAGGTTTTTGGCCTGATCGGAACCAAACCACTGCAAGAATATTCTCTGGAGTCTGACAATCAATAATCATCCAAAAAATTCTAAATTTCAATTAACGGCCGATAAGGGGAACCAAAATATTTGATGGCCCCAAGGCCACTTTTACTAAACTTTTACTTGTATTATAACCAACAGGACAGCAGTAATGTGTGAACTGAATTTGGCAACAATACAGTGAATTACAGTGAAGTTATTTAATATTTTTCATAAATAATAATCATAAAAAATATTCAAAAAGACTTTTATACAAAAATACGTGTTGTAGTATAACCAACAGGACAGCAGTGATGTTTTAACTGAATTTGATGACACTATAGTGAGTGACAGTGAAGTTATTGAATATTTTTCATAATAAAAATCCAAAAAATTATACAAAAATAGTATTTTCACAAAATAAGTGTTGTAATATAACCATCTCAGGACAGCAGTGATGTGTGAACTGGATTTGGCAACAATACAGTTAATTTATTGAATATTCTTCATAAATAATAATCTTAAAAATTATGCAAAAAATATATATTTATCCAAAATACGTGTTGTATTATAACCAACAGGACAGCAGTGATGTGTGAACTGGATTTGGCAACAATACAGTTAATTTATTGAATATTCTTCATAAATAACAATCTTAAAAATTATGCAAAAAATTGTATTTTCCCCAAATAAGTGTTGTAGTTTAACCAACAGGACAGCAGTAATGTGTGAACTGAATTTGGCAAATATAAAGTGAATTAAAGTGAAGTTATTAAATATTTTTCATAAATAATAATCAAACAATATGCAAAAATATATATTTTTTGAAAATAAGTGTTGTAGTATGACCAACAGGACAGCAGTGATGTGTAAACTGAATTTGGCAACAATACAGTGAATTACAGTGAAGTTATTGAATATTTTTCATAAATAATAATCAAACAATATGCAAAAATATATATTTTTTGAAAATAAGTGTTGTAGTATGACCAACAGGACAGCAGTGATGTGTGAACTGAATTTGGCAACAATACAGTGAATTACAGATAAGTTATTGAATATTTTTCATAATAAAAATCCTAAAAATTATACAAAAATAGTATTTTCACAAAATAAGTGTTGTAATATAACCATCAGGACAGCAGTGATGTGTGAACTGGATTTGGCAACAATACAGTTAATTTATTGAATATTCTTCATAAATAATAATCTTAAAAATTATGCAAAAAATATATTTATCCAAAATACGTGTTGTATTATAACCAACAGGACAGCAGTGATGTGTGAACTGGATTTGGCAACAATACAGTTAATTTATTGAATATTCTTCATAAATAATAATCATAAAAAAATATTCAAAAAGACTTTTATACCAAAATACGTGTTGTAGTATAACCAACAGGACAGCAGTGATGTGTGAACTGAATTTGATGACACTATAGTGAGTGACAGTGAAGTTATTGAATATTTTTCATAATAAAAATCCTAAAAATTATACAAAAATAGTATTTTCCCCAAATAAGTGTTGTAGTTTAACCAACAGAACAGCAGTGATGTGTGAACTGAATTTGGCAACGATACAGTGAATTAAAGTGAAGTTATTAAATATTTGTTCATAAATAATAATCAAACAATATGCAAAAATGTATATTTTTTGAAAATAAGTGTTGTAGTATGACCACCAGGACAGCAGTGATGTGTGAACTGAATTTGGCAACAATACAGTGAATTACAGATAAGTTATTGAATATTTTTCATAAATAATAATCATAAAAATTATTCAAAAATACTTTTATACCAAAATACGTGTTGTAGTATAACCAACAGGACAGCAGTGATGAGTGAACTGAATTTGGCAACAATACAGTGAACTTATTGAATATTCTTCATAAATAATAATCTTAAAAATTATGCAAAAAATATATATTTATCCAAAATAGGTGTTGTAGTTTAACCATCAGGACAGCAGTGATGTGTGAACTGAATTTGATGACACTATAGTGAGTGACAGTGAAGTTATTGAATATTTTTCATAATAAAAATCCCAAAAAAATATACAAAAATAGTATTTTCCCAAAATAAGTGTTGTAGTATAACCAACAGGACAGCAGTAATATGTGAACTGAATTTGGCAACAATACAGTGAATTACAGTGAAGTTATTGAATATTTTTCATAAATAATAATCATAAAAAAATATTCAAAAAGACCTTTATACCAAAATACGTGTTGTAGTATAACCAACAGGACAGCAGTGATGTGTGAACTGAATTTGATGACACTATAGTGAGTGACAGTGAAGTTATTGAATATTTTTCATAATAAAAATCCCAAAAAAATATACAAAAATAGTATTTTCCCAAAATAAGTGTTGTAGTATAACCAACAGGACAGCAGTAATATGTGAACTGAATTTGGCAACAATACAGTGAATTACAGTGAAGTTATTGAATATTTTTCATAAATAATAATCATAAAAAATTATTCAAAAAGACTTTTATACCAAAATATGTGTTGTAGTATAACCAACAGGACAGCAGTGATGTGTGAACTGAATTTGATGACACTATAGTGAGTGACAGTGAAGTTATTGAATATTTTTCATAATAAAAATCCTAAAAATTATACAAAAATAGTATTTTCTCAAAATAAGTGTTGTAGTATAACCATCAGGACAGCAGTGATGTGTGAACTGAATTTGATGACACTATAGTGAGTGACAGTGAAGTTATTGAATATTTTTCATAATAAAAATCCTAAAAATTATACAAAAATAGTATTTTCCCAAAATAAGTGTTGTAGTATAACCAACAGGACAGCAGTGATGTGTGAACTGAATTTGATGACACTATAGTGAGTGACAGTGAAGTTATTGAATATTTTTCATAATAAAAATCCCAAAAAAATATACAAAAATAGTATTTTCCCAAAATAAGTGTTGTAGTATAACCAACAGGACAGCAGTAATATGTGAACTGAATTTGGCAACAATACAGTGAATTACAGTGAAGTTATTGAATATTTTTCATAAATAATAATCATAAAAAATTATTCAAAAAGACTTTTATACCAAAATACGTGTTGTAGTATAACCAACAGGACAGCAGTGATGTGTGAACTGAATTTGATGACACTATAGTGAGTGACAGTGAAGTTATTGAATATTTTTCATAATAAAAATCCTAAAAATTATACAAAAATAGTATTTTCTCAAAATAAGTGTTGTAGTATAACCAACAGGACAGCAGTGATGTGTGAACTGAATTTGATGACACTATAGTGAGTGACAGTGAAGTTATTGAATATTTTTCATAATAAAAATCCTAAAAATTATACAAAAATAGTATTTTCCCAAAATAAGTGTTGTAGTATAACCAACAGGACAGCAGTGATGTGTGAACTGAATTTGATGACACTATAGTGAGTGACAGTGAAGTTATTGAATATTTTTCATAATAAAAATCCCAAAAAAATATACAAAAATAGTATTTTCCCAAAATAAGTGTTGTAGTATAACCAACAGGACAGCAGTAATATGTGAACTGAATTTGGCAACAATACAGTGAATTACAGTGAAGTTATTGAATATTTTTCATAAATAATAATCATAAAAAATTATTCAAAAAGACTTTTATACCAAAATACGTGTTGTAATATAACCAACAGGACAGCAGTGATGTGTGAACTGAATTTGATGACACTATAGTGAGTGACAGTGAAGTTATTGAATATTTTTCATAATAAAAATCCTAAAAATTATACAAAAATAGTATTTTCCCCAAATAAGTGTTGTAGTTTAACCAACAGAACAACGATGAGTGAATTAAAGTGAAGTTATTAAATATTTGTTCATAAATAATAATCAAACAATATGCAAAAATGTATATTTTTTGAAAATAAGTGTTGTAGTATGACCACCAGGACAGCAGTGATGTGTGAACTGAATTTGGCAACAATACAGTGAATTACAGATAAGTTATTGAATATTTTTCATAAATAATAATCATAAAAATTATTCAAAAATACTTTTATACCAAAATACGTGTTGTAGTATAACCAACAGGACAGCAGTGATGAGTGAACTGAATTTGGCAACAATACAGTGAACTTATTGAATATTCTTCATAAATAATAATCTTAAAAATTATGCAAAAAAATATATTTATCCAAAATACGTGTTGTAGTATAACCAACAGGACAGCAGTGATGTGTGAACTGAATTTGATGACACTATAGTGAGTGACAGTGAAGTTATTGAATATTTTTCATAATAAAAATCCCCAAAAAATATACAAAAATAGTATTTTCCCAAAATAAGTGTTGTAGTATAACCAACAGGACAGCAGTAATATGTGAACTGAATTTGGCAACAATACAGTGAATTACAGTGAAGTTATTGAATAATTTTCATAAATAATAATCATAAAAAAATATTCAAAAGGACTTTTATACCAAAATACGTGTTGTAGTATAACCAACAGGACAGCAGTGATGTGTGAACTGAATTTGGCAACAATACAGTGAATTACAGTGAAGTTATTTAATATTTTTCATAAATAATAATCATAAAAAAATATTCAAAAAGACTTTTATACCAAAATACGTGTTGTAATATAACCAACAGGACAGCAGTGATGTGTGAACTGAATTTGATGACACTATAGTGAGTGACAGTGAAGTTATTGAATATTTTTTATAATAAAAATCCTAAAAATTATACAAAAATTGTATTTTCACAAAATACGTGTTGTATTATAACCAACAGGACAGCAGTAATGTGTGAACTGAATTTGGCAACAATACAGTGAATTACAGTGAAGTTATTGAATATTTTTCATAAATAATAATCATAAAAAAATATTCAAAAAGACTTTTATACCAAAATACGTGTTGTAATATAACCAACAGGACAGCAGTGATGTGTGAACTGAATTTGATGACACTATAGTGAGTGACAGTGAAGTTATTGAATATTTTTCATAATAAAAATCCTAAAAATTATACAAAAATAGTATTTTCCCAAAATAAGTGTTGTAGTATAACCATCAGGACAGCAGTGATGTGTGAACTGAATTTGATGACACTATAGTGAGTGACAGTGAAGTTATTGAATATTTTTCATAATAAAAATCCTAAAAATTATACAAAAATAGTATTTTCACAAAATAAGTGTTGTAATATAACCATCAGGACAGCAGTGATGTGTGAACTGGATTTGGCAACAATACAGTTAATTTATTGAATATTCTTCATAAATAATAATCTTAAAAATTATGCAAAAAATATATTTATCCAAAATACGTGTTGTATTAACAGGACAGCAGTGATGTGTGAACTGGATTTGGCAACAATACAGTTAATTTATTGAATATTCTTCATAAATAATATTCTTAAAAATTATGCAAAAAAAAATATTTTCCCCAAATAAGTGTTGTAGTTTAACCAACAGGACAGCAGTAATGTGTGAACTGAATTTGGCAAATATACAGTGAATTAAAGTGAAGTTATTAAATATTTTTCATAAATAATAATCAAACAATATGCAAAAATATATATTTTTTGAAAATAAGTGTTGTAGTATGACCAACAGGACAGCAGTGATGTGTAAACTGAATTTGGCAACAATACAGTGAATTACAGTGAAGTTATTGAATATTTTTCATAAATAATAATCAAACAATATGCAAAAATATATATATTTTGAAAATAAGTGTTGTAGTATGACCAACAGGACAGCAGTGATGTGTGAACTGAATTTGGCAACAATACAGTGAATTACAGATAAGTTATTGAATATTTTTCATAATTAAAATCCTAAAAATTATACAAAAATAGTATTTTCACAAAATACGTGTTGTAATATAACCATCAGGACAGCAGTGATGTGTGAACTGGATTTGGCAAGAATACAGTTAATTTATTGAATATTCTTCATAAATAATAATCTTAAAAATTATTCAAAAAGACTTTTATACCAAAATAAGTGTTGTAGTATAACCAACAGGACAGCAGTGATGTGTGAACTGAATTTGATGACACTTTAGTGAGTGACAGTGAAGTTATTGAATATTTTTCATAATAAAAATCCTAAAAATTATACAAAAAAAGTATTTTCCCAAAATAAGTGTTGTAGTATAACCAACAGGACAGCAGTGATGTGTGAACTGAATTTGATGACACTATAGTGAGTGACAGTGAAGTTATTGAATATTTTTCATAATAAAAATCCAAAAAATTATACAAAAAAAGTATTTTCCCAAAATAAGTGTTGTAGTATAACCATCAGGACAGCAGTGATGTGTGAACTGAATTTGATGACACTATAGTGTGTGACAGTGAAGTTATTGACTGTTTTCGTAGTAACGCTTTTCGGGTTGTGCACTTTGCAGACGGTCCCTTCGGATCTGCGTCTCTGCCGTCTGCGCATGGAGATCAATGAATTTTGTCCACTGCGAGGGAAAGCTCGTTTCGAGGAAAATTCGGTTGTAGCTGCTTGTCTACATTACTACAATTAAAAAGAGGTGTTATTTGTGTAATAACAACGTTTAGCTCACGAGTTATTGAGCCGGGAAGTTCGAATCTGTTGCCAACTTTTCTCAACTCTCTCAGTTTCTCACTCCCTCTTTCGCGCGCGCTGCCACCCCCATCATCGCCTAACCACCGATCCACGTGCACGGTGCAGGTATGATGACATTTATGTTATATATTTGATTAGAAAGTAAATTGTGAAAATAGCTCTTGAGAATTGGAAGAACAGGGGATATTGGCCAAATGTAATTGGTAAATGTAAAATGTTTTACTCTAGCAGGATTTAAGTCTCTTAAATATGCAGTTTTTTTCTCAGCACAGCAGTCATGTACTTGTCCCTTGAATCCTATTATAAAAATTGAATTTGCTGTAGGCTATAACATGGAATAACAACTATTATTATTATTAGGGGTTCAAGCATGAAATTCGATTTTGATTTAGGCAGGGACCATTTTCTGCTATGTCGAATTTTGTCCAAAACCTACTTTTGCGAACTAGTCCCTGGTTTTTCGCCCGATCGGAACCAAACCAGTCTAGGACAATTCTCTGGACTCTCTAGATCAATAATTATCAAAAAAAGTTGAACTTTGGCATTTGGGTGGCTGTAACAGGGTCATTTAGAAAAGGGGCGTGGCAAAATACACTCAAAAGCCTATAAATCCCAAAGGAAAACTCAGAACTTCACAAAAATTGATGAGCATATGTGTCAGAACATGGTGAGGAAGCATGCAGAGTTTCATGGAGATCGGACCATAGGTGGCGCTATAACTGGCAAAAAGCCTTCCTTCTTTTTAGGGGTTCAAGCATGAAATGCTGAAACCCTATTGTAATTGTAAGGATTTGTAAAACGCATCGTGCAGGCCAAGCCGTAAGGCCTAGAGACGTGAAACCTGGCCAGATGGTAGGCCTCAATTTGGGGACAACCTATCAGAGTATGACCCCGAATGGCCCATAGGTGGCGCTACAGCAACCAAAAGTTCAAAATCGCTCATAACTCGTAGACCGTTTGTCCCAGGATCAAGTGTCTTATATCGTTGGAATCCTTGGCTCAAGGCGGACAAAATGGCTATCTCCGATTTGCTCGCCCTTCAGGCGCCAATTTCGAGTAAATTGCAATTTTTGAAAAAACTATTTTTGCGAACTTCTCCTAGGTTTTTGGCCTGATCGGAACCAAACCACTGCAAGAATATTCTCTGGAGTCTGACAATCAATAATCATCCAAAAAATTCTAAATTTCAATTAACGGCCGATAAGGGGAACCAAAATATTTGATGGCCCCAAGGCCACTTTTACTAAACTTTTACTTGTATTATAACCAACAGGACAGCAGTAATGTGTGAACTGAATTTGGCAACAATACAGTGAATTACAGATAAGTTATTGAATATTTTTCATAAATAATAATCATAAAAATTATTCAAAAATACTTTTATACCAAAATACGTGTTGTAGTATAACCAACAGGACAGCAGTGATGAGTGAACTGAATTTGGCAACAATACAGTGAACTTATTGAATATTTTTCATAAATAATAATCTTAAAAATTATGCAAAAAAATATATTTATCCAAAATAGGTGTTGTAGTTTAACCATCAGGACAGCAGTGATGTGTGAACTGAATTTGATGACACTATAGTGAGTGACAGTGAAGTTATTGAATATTTTTCATAATAAAAATCCAAAAAAAATATACAAAAATAGTATTTTCCCAAAATAAGTGTTGTAGTATAACCAACAGGACAGCAGTAATATGTGAACTGAATTTGGCAACAATACAGTGAATTACAGTGAAGTTATTGAATATTTTTCATAAATAATAATCATAAAAAATTATTCAAAAAGACCTTTATACCAAAATACGTGTTGTAGTATAACCAACAGGACAGCAGTGATGTGTGAACTGAATTTGATGACACTATAGTGAGTGACAGTGAAGTTATTGAATATTTTTCATAATAAAAATCCTAAAAATTATACAAAAATAGTATTTTCCCAAAATAAGTGTTGTAGTATAACCATCAGGACAGCAGTGATGTGTGAACTGAATTTGATGACACTATAGTGAGTGACAGTGAAGTTATTGAATATTTTTCATAATAAAAATCCCCAAAAATATACAAAAATTGTATTTTCCCAAAATAAGTGTTGTAGTATAACCAACAGTACAGCAGTAATATGTGAACTGAATTTGGCAACAATACAGTGAATTACAGTGAAGTTATTGAATATTTTTCATAAATAATAATCATAAAAAATTATTCAAAAAGACTTTTATACCAAAATACGTGTTGTAGTATAACCAACAGGACAGCAGTGATGTGTGAACTGAATTTGATGACACTATAGTGAGTGACAGTGAAGTTATTGAATATTTTTCATAATAAAAATCCTAAAAATTATACAAAAATAGTATTTTCCCAAAATAAGTGTTGTAGTATAACCATCAGGACAGCAGTGATGTGTGAACTGAATTTGATGACACTATAGTGAGTGACAGTGAAGTTATTGAATATTTTTCATAATAAAAATCCTAAAAATTATACAAAAATAGTATTTTCCCAAAATAAGTGTTGTAGTATAACCATCAGGACAGCAGTGATGTGTGAACTGAATTTGATGACACTATAGTGTGTGACAGTGAAGTTATTGACTGTTTTCGTAGTAACGCTTTTCGGGTTGTGCACTTTGCAGACGGTCCCTTCGGATCTGCCTCTCTGCCGTCTGCGCATGGAGATCAATGAATTTTGTCCACTGCGAGGGAAAGCTCGTTTCGAGGAAAATTCGGTTGTAGCTGCTTGTCTACATTACTACAATTAAAAAGAGGTGTTATTTGTGTAATAACAACGTTTAGCTCACGAGTTATTGAGCCGGGAAGTTCGAATCTGTTGCCAACTTTTCTCAACTCTCTCAGTTTCTCACTCCCTCTTTCGCGCGCGCTGCCACCCCCATCATCGCCTAACCACCGATCCACGTGCACGGTGCAGGTATGATGACATTTATGTTATATATTTGATTAGAAAGTAAATTGTGAAAATAGCTCTTGAGAATTGGAAGAACAGGGGATATTGGCCAAATGTAATTGGTAAATGTAAAATGTTTTACTCTAGCAGGATTTAAGTCTCTTAAATATGCAGTTTTTTTCTCAGCACAGCAGTCATGTACTTGTCCCTTGAATCCTATTATAAAAATTGAATTTGCTGTAGGCTATAACATGGAATAACAACTATTATTATTATTAGGGGTTCAAGCATGAAATTCGATTTTGATTTAGGCAGGGACCATTTTCTGCTATGTCGAATTTTGTCCAAAACCTACTTTTGCGAACTAGTCCCTGGTTTTTCGCCCGATCGGAACCAAACCAGTCTAGGACAATTCTCTGGACTCTCTATCAATAATTATCAAAAAAAAAGTTGAACTTTGGCATTTGGGTGGCTGTAACAGGGTCATTTAGAAAAGGGGCGTGGCAAAATACACTCAAAAGCCTATAAATCCCAAAGGAAAACTCAGAACTTCACAAAAATTGATGAGCATATGTGTCAGAACATGGTGAGGAAGCATGCAGAGTTTCATGGAGATCGGACCATAGGTGGCGCTATAACTGGCAAAAAGCCTTCCTTCTTTTTAGGGGTTCAAGCATGAAATGCTGAAACCCTATTGTAATTGTAAGGATTTGTAAAACGCATCGTGCAGGCCAAGCCGTAAGGCCTAGAGACGTGAAACCTGGCCAGATGGTAGGCCTCAATTTGGGGACAACCTATCAGAGTATGACCCCGAATGGCCCATAGGTGGCGCTACAGCAACCAAAAGTTCAAAATCGCTCATAACTCGTAGACCGTTTGTCCCAGGATCAAGTGTCTTATATCGTTGGAATCCTTGGCTCAAGGCGGACAAAATGGCTATCTCCGATTTGCTCGCCCTTCAGGCGCCAATTTCGAGTAAATTGCATTTTTTTGAAAAACCTATTTTTGCGAACTTCTCCTAGGTTTTTGGCCTGATCGGAACCAAACCACTGCAGGAATATTCTCTGGAGTCTGACAATCAATAATCATCCAAAAAATTCTAAATTTCAATTAACGGCCGATAAGGGGAACCAAAATCTTTGATGGCCCCAAGGCCACTTTTACTAAAACGGTTATAAATTGTGAACGGAAAGAGATTTGCTAAAGAGAGATGCTAAACTAGGGATACATCTTCCTGAGCTCAACCTGAGATCACTTGAAAAAACTGCAACAATTGGCCACTAGGTAGCACTATAGAATGGTTATAACTTGTGAACGGAAAGAGATATTTTCGCAAAACTTGGGACACGTTCATGAGCTCATTCTGAGCTCACGTGAAAAAAAATCATGACAATTGGGCACTTGGTGGCACTATAAAATGGTTATAACTTGTGTATTTTCGCTAAACTTGGGACACATGTTCATAAACGCAATCTGTGTTGACATGAAAAAGTCCATACTGTCAATGACCATTCGCAAAGACCCGCCCACTTTAGTTACTGTTGCTATGTCTGACAAGCGACGCCACTCTCACACCACACCAAGTTCTCACGCAGTGAAAAATACATTGCGGATCAGAGAGGAGACTGCGCGCTGACAGACAAGTACTTTTGATATGAAACAAATGCTGCTTTTCCACTACACAGTACCAGCTCGCCTCGGCTCGGCTCGGCTCGACTCGGCTTTGTTTGGTTTTCCACTGTGTAAAAGTTGTACCTGTACCTGCTTCCAGGTACTTTTTTTCCTACCACCTCCGGCGAGGTTCTAAGCGAGCTGAGTCGATACTAAGGCCCCGTTTACACGATGGGAAAACGCATATATTTCCCTGCGTTTTGGCCTGTCATTTACACGAAAACGCCGTTTTTATCCAAGAAAACGATTATTTCTAAAAACTCCGGCCAAAGTGGAGATTTCTGAAAACGCCGGTTATGTGTTGCTGTGTCAACTGGGAGAAACGGGGTTTTAGGTTCTCAAATGTCACATTATGCGCCAGAAAATGCTTACGTCATGTGAGTCACGGGAGTTTCCTGCGGCGTCGCTATGACGACCAGGTACTATTGTGGAGGTACTATCTGCAATGGAAAACAGAGCGAAAAGCGAGCCGAGCCAAGTCGAGTCGAGCTGGTACTGGTAATGGAAAAGCGCCAAAAGTCTCACCTCTCAAATTTAGTCATTTTTTAGAGACATTTAAACAATAATTACCATTTTGTGACTCTTTAATGTGTCTGACAGATCACTGTAGACTCGAGGCTCAGTTAAAGCTGCTCGTGAACCGATCATCTCTTCCTTCTAGTTAATTTATAGCATTAAAATAAACATGCATGAACATTAAAAGAATGTTGTTTTAAAGTGCTAAGACGTCAGTACACTTTGTTTTTCAAATTTAAATCCTCCAATGTTAATCTACTAACTCTCCTGACTGCTTTGTGGGACAAAATGGCGGATTATGATTAGTCAGATCGCCTGTCAATCAAACTCCCTGCGAAGGGTCAATTGAGAATGCCCGTGCGCAAAATCCTGATCTAATCGAAAACTTTGCAGTTGCACATAGGAATGGCCGGAAAATCCCGCTATAATGTAAGAGAGCATCTTTTTTATGTATTTGGACCTAGGCCTAACAATGTGTTATGGTGCGCAGTCACCAGTGTTTTTTTTTTTGTTGTTGTTGTTTTTTTGGTGAGCGTAGGCTCCTCCTGATTTTGTTAGTCATCTCATCTCTTATATGCTGTGTATGATCATATCCTGCCCTATTCATGGTAGCCTACTCGCGGACATTGCGTCATCAATGTCATCAATTGCGTCATCAAGGGGCCCGCCTTGATAATCCTACTTAAGGGCTCGGTGTTGGCTCGTTACGCCACTGAATATAATTGTCTAAACTCCTTATCAAAATGACATATTTACAACAAATTTGACACACATATATGGGCACAGTTTGAGTACTACTAATAAAAGTGGTGGAGATCAGGCAAGACTATAAGAAGACTAGGCAAAAGGTGCTATAACTGTAAAAACGCTTTAAAACCATATATTTCCTATAGTAAACTGCCTGTATTGGCAGGTTATACTACAACACTTATTTTGGATAAATGTTTTTTTTGTATAATATTTATGATTTTTATTACAAAAAATATTAAATAACTTCACTGTAATACACTTTATTGTTGCCAAATTCAGTTCACACATCACTGCTGTTATACTACAACACTTATTTTGGGAAAATACTATTTTTGTATAATTTTTATGATTTTTATTATGAAAAATATTCAATGACTTCACTTTAATTCACTGCATTGTTGCCAAATTAAGTTCACACATCACTGCTGTCCTATTGGTTATAATACAACACTTATTTTCGAAAAAATAAAAATATATGTATATGTTTTTATATACATTTTATGATTTTTATTTAGTAAAATATTCAATAATAACTTCACTGTAATACACTGCATTGTTGCCAAATTCAGTTCACACATCACTGCTGTCCTGTTGGTTAAACTACAACACTTATTTTGGATACAGTAAATGTCTTTTTGTATAATTCTTATGATTTTTATTATGTAAAATATTCAATAACTTCACTGTGATTCACTGTACTGTTGCCAAATTCAGTTTACACATCACTGCTGTCCTATTGGTTAAACTACAACACTTATTTTCGAGGGAAAAAAATGTTTGTATAATTTTATGATTTTTATTATGAAAAATATTCAATAACTTTACTGTGATTCACTGCATTGTTGCCAAATTCAGTTCACACATCACTGCTGTCCTGTTGGTTAAACTACAACACTCTCACTTGTTTCACACATACTCTGTGTGCAGTGTATATGCACGCTCTATTGTGCTTTCACATTTATACGAGCGTAATGCATATGGGATGCTCAAAGGGTTCGGTTATGCACTATTGGAAATGGTTAGAGAAACTGGAGCAAGAGAGAGAGCGTATCAGCAGAAGGGTTTTATTCAGATTATTTCGGCATGTATGAAGTATTACAGGCATTTGCCCATAGTTATATGTGGTTTTTTAACCAATCACTCACGGGAACAACAAACATGCTGCAGTCTGCTTAGTGTAAGAAAGTAAGTCAGTCTCTCCACCTGTGTATATGGACTGCCCTCTGATACTAGTTCAGACATGCCCTGACTTGTCCACACAACAAAGTCACATATATAAAGAAACCTCCAAGGGGCATTGCTGGGCTTTCGTATAGCATTTATCAAAATTACAGGGTTCTCAAGTCTCACGCATTGGCCGTGAGACACACGCAATTCAACCAGTTCACACGCTCACACGCCACACCGTGTATTTCTCACGCTGAAAAGCCAATGCCAACCAAGTTGTCCTGCAAGCTTTATATATAATGTTGTATACGAGGCGCTGGCACACAAAGTGAAGTTTCCTGCCGCCAGCACGTATCTCGGCCAGATTGCGTTCGTTACTAGGCAACATAGATGCGCGAACACACGGAAGTTGACGGAACATTCTCGGCCACCATACGTTCGTTACTAGGTAACTAACAACATCGCGCGAACACACGTCGTGATGGAGAAGGTAAGTTGGAAGAAAGTTGGAAGAAAGCTCGTCTAACATTTTTAGGCTAGAACATTTAATATATAGCCCATCGTATACATTATTATTGATGCAGTCAAAAACTCTACAACTACTTTGCAACCAGGCCAGAAGCTTTGGCTCAGTTTGGCTAGCTTACATTATCTGAAACTAAGGGAAATGTTAGTGGGTATGAGAAGGAATGAAGATGTATTTCTTCATTTTATTTTATATTATATATTATACTGTATTAATAGTCTTTCTAGTTACATTAAGGCTACATTTATTAAAGCAGAGTGCTCTGGGTAATATTTTATATCCTGTCAAAACATACATTAATCATTGCCATTGCAACTTGTATTTTTCAAAGATGTCAGGGAAAAAGCAAAAAGATATTTTAACAAACACAAACACTTACAACACAAAACACATTTCATGTACACACACACACACACACACTCTAGTCTAATATGTCATTTGTTCACAATGTCCCACCACGCAATAAATCATCATACCATTTCGACTAGACACATTCAAAATGCAAAAAGATTTGTTTTTCCAAACTGTTTGGAGCAATTTGTTATATTTTTGTAATTTTTCTATATTTGTAATTTTGAAATATAACATTAAAGAGTATATTTGATGTGATGAATTGCTCTGTCATTTATCAGATTTACCAATTGTTATAATTTCAATTTGTGCTGGTTAATTATGAACAATGGGTAAAATGGTGGGGCGGGGCGCGGGCGGGGCTCCATTAGGGCTCCTCCCCTAACCGCATGTGATCTCACTCCAAGCTTTTGATAAAACTTGAGAACCTTGAAATTATTGAATATTTTTCATCATAAAAATCATACAAAATATATCCTATAAAAATACTATTTTTCCAAAATAAGTGTTGTATTATAACCAGCAAGACAGCAGTGATGTGTGAACTGAATTTGGCAAAAATGCAGTGTATTACAGTGAAGTTATTTAATATTTTTCGTAATAAAAATCATATTATTATACAAAAATATTTTTTTTCCAAAATAAGTGTTGTAGTTTAACCAACAGGACAGCAGTGATGTGTGAACCGAATTTGGTGACACTACTCTGTGTGACATTAGCCACGTTTCTATTACCCTTCAAATTGCGCAAATTGAAATTGCGAATTGAAAATACGCTTAATGGAAACACGTAATTTTCGCAAAAACTCCCATCTATCGCAAAAAAGTTTTTACGCTCGCATGAGGTGGTTTTTCAGGCAATTCGAAAAATAAATATTTTCGCTATGGATATTTTGCTATCGCTATATAAACTGCAACGGAAATAGTTTTTGCGCATTTATAGCTCAGCTGACGTAGCCTAGATGACGCGGTGTGTTTAGACAGAGTTCTTTATTAAATTCATATAAGGAATAATGAATTCTAAACCTCAAATAAATGCCACAATCAAGACCTGGAAGCAGATATGAGGGAGAAACACCTCATATGTGCCACTCACAAGTATAAGGGTCTTTCCCTTTCGTGGTAACTACGAGTTACGTCAGTGACAATGAATGGGGTTTCGCTTAGAAAGCCTATCACCTTCGAGCATATAAAACGAGCCAATGGCAATGAAATGCCAGAACACGGGGTTCGCATTCTGAACTATGTCGAAGACTGGCTGATCCTAGCTTACTCTCGAGACCAGGTTTGCGAACACAGGGACCTAGTGCTCCGACACCTAGCTCGTCTGGGCCTTCGGGTCAACTGGGAGAAGAGAAAACTCTGCCCTGTGCAGAGGATCTCTTTTCTCGGTATGGAAATCGACTCGATCGCCATGTGCGCGCAGCTGACGAGCGAGTGCGGGCAGTCACTGCTGACTTGCCTCCGTCAATTCGAGGGCAAGAGTGCGGTTCCACTGAAACTTTTTCAGAGGCTCCTGGGGCATATGGCATCCACAGCCGCAGTAACAGCTTCAGCTTTGGCTTTGCGATCAAGTCCTGAGGTGGTTATGGCAACACGGCACACTCCGAGTCCCAGTGACTCCGACCTGCCGTCGGACCTTCACCCCGTGGACGAACCTCAGTTTTCTACGGGCCGGAGTGCCCTTAGAACGAGTTTCTACAGAGCGTCTACTAATCGACACTTAATAAATAATAAAACTGTTGCGTCTACTCATCGACACAGAGCGTCTACAATCGACACTTAATAACCTTTATACTCTAGCTTTTGCGTCTTCAGTCGACAACTGGCCGAGTTTCTTACTCTAACTTACTTGATTCCCTAAACTGACCTGCTGCGCAGCAGAAATGAACAGACAGACTTTCAGCAAATGTCCTCTAAATGCTTTAATAACGGCCGGGAGAGTCTTCAAGCAGTTCTCAGAGAACTCTCCCAAGAAGAATCAAGGCCGGAGGATCTCAGACAAATTCCATTGAGACATCCCACCGTAAAACACAGATACAACAGTTTTTATAGTATAGAGGTATGACATAATGTCAGGCTGCATTACATAATTTCCCCACTATTTGATTGGTTCTTCATATGCAAACCCCTCTGTTACTAGGTAAAGCAAACTCTGATCTTGCGGTGACTTCATCTGTAATCACAAGATTCTAACAGACTGTCTAGTTTCATTTCCCAAAACTAAGTTATTTTTACATACATACGCACACAGTCAAAGACACAAGTTTTCCATTGGTTTCGTACAGTACATCCTGTTCCAATGTTAGATGTTAAATAAGGTTAGATGTTAGAAACATGGTTAGTTTAATATACAGTTTAAAATTTCTACGACAGTCGCTTCGAGCCATTTATATCCCGGGAGACCTGAACCTTGCGTCCGACGAGCAGCCTTGGCTTCGGCCTCTCCCTGAAGAATGGAGACTCCAACCCCAGACGGTTCAGCTGATTTGGGATCAGTTCGGGGACGCACAGGTAGACCTGTTTGCCTCACACGACTCGTCCCATTGTGACCTGTTTTATTCCCTGACCGAGGGCACGCTCAGCACGAATGCATGTAATTATGCGTTTCCCCCAGTGAGCACAGACCCTGCGCAAGATCAGGGAGGACGAGGCACAACCGGACCTGGTTCCCTGAACTAATCTGGCCAGTCCCTCTGAGGAAGGACCTCCTTTCTCAGGGACGGAGCACCCCTATGGCAGGGGTTCCCAAACTTTTCCATGACAAGGCCCCCCAAATACAACTAGGTTCTGGCCAATGCCCCCGTTTTGCAGGATGTGTTATTAAACCCATCGTCAATACTACAGCAAATGTAGAAATAAATAAATAAAACATCTAGGTGAACATCAGATTATGTGACACTGCATGAAAAGAGGTGTATCCGGACCAGTATACTCCTGTATACACTGCTGGAATTCGGAAGAATCCGGGAGTATACTGGCCGGATAGCTCAAATTCCATGGGTCTGTATATATCCGTATACATCCGAAATGATACCAAATCGGATGTATGTTGTGGACGTATACTCCCGTGCTACAGCCATTTGTTGCCATGGCAAGTAATCCCTCAAAGGTTTTTTCAAGAGAACATTTTCACACCTTTGTGCACCTTTTGGCCTTCCCCCCTATTGGTCCTTTTCTTTTAAAACCACTCCCATTACCCAGACCACTATTGGAGGACAGGATACATTGAAAACCCAGGAAAGTGATTTGATTGGTTACTTTTAGAACATAACCCACCCTAGGCCTTTTCGCACAGTGATTTGATTGGTTATAGGCCAGCTATGCAGATATTGCTCAGTATACACTAAACCCCCCTTACCCCAATTTTAATACATTCAAATATAATTTTAAAAACACACACAAAGAACAATGAGAAAGTCTGACATTTTTATTAAGGTAAATAAAACATTACAAAGAGCATTATAAACAAGCATTAAAAAGGAATGGGGGAACAAAAATATTTGAGGGGATGAAAATTTAAAGGAACAAAAACAAATATAACATGAACATTATAAACAGACATTAAAATGAATGGGGAAAAAGAAATGTTAACAAAGGTGTAAAGGAATAAAATACAAAACGTGGAGATCAGCAACATGCACATCAAAAAGGAACAAATATACAAAGTATACAATATAAAATGAGATCAATAAATAAATATAGAAATTAAAGTGTATATATGTAAATATTCATTTTTTCAAAGTGCCATGATGCACTGGTGGTGTGACGTAGCGTGGGTCAGCCTCTAGTCTGGTTTGTAGTGCCTGGCAGAGAGCAGATAACTCTGTGGTTCTGTTTGGTGGAGACCTCAGCATCCACACTGGCCTTCCATCAACAATAGCATCTTCATCAGACATCAGTTCTATTGTTGCAGTCTTCCACAGTTCCCTTTATGTGTTGGGTTTGTACAACACTGGACATGGTCTCCAGCAACTGCAAAACATGACAGTAATTTAACCACTAAAACACAGAGAGGAGGACAGTTACATTCTGAAGAAGAAAAAAACAACAACTGCTTAACCAGTTTCTTAACTTACCCGTCTCTTTCTTTGACGGTTCTTTGCAGTGTTCTTCATAGTGTTTCTTTTCTTGGCCTTTTCAGGCTGAGCCAAAGAATACTTCCTCCGCAAAGTCTCAAAATACGTCTTGCAACCTGTTAAATAAATCATAAATAAATGTAATGCCAATAAAACTAAGTAAAACAGAGGACATTAAAATGATTACAACATCTTTAAGATTACCTTTTGCACATTCAGGGTCAACGTCTGTAAAAGTTGTCCTTAATTCTTTGAAGAGATAAGTGGTCACAGCCAGGTTATGTGATGAATTTATTCTGGGGGAAAAAGTTGCAGGCATCATTAATGAAATTCAGTTTTAGTATTTCAAATCCATATAGTGGTAGATTAAACTAACATTTACAGTATACAATACGCAGTCTTACCCGGTTTGTGGATCGTATTTGTGTGGGTTGTTCTCTGAATTATGGAGGCGCTTTACGGGTTCCTGTAAAGTTTGAAATTAAAAAACGTTTAAGTGGATTCACAATCTGCAAGAACCTCAAAAGTGAATTTTCAGTTTGAATAAGTTGGCCATCACAGTAAACATAAGAGACAAAACATATCAGTTCATAAGTCTTTAAGATGTCACTCAGCGCCTCTGATATCTTACCGGTTCGTGCCGCCTTCTGCCTATACAAGGCCACCAGTGCAGGTGTATGTTGGTCAAGCACAGCATAGAACTGGTTCCGTATGTTGACGTTTGTGATGCGTTGGAACTTAGCACAAAGCTACAAAAACAAACAAAAATAATTATATAAAAAGACTAATACTCGATTTGCAACAGAAAACACATTTGTGATGCAACATGTTCCGTTAAAATACATTGTTGAGCAACATGGTCACATGCAAAGTGATAGTTCTTACACACAGTGAATAGTGGCATTTGCTGTTCCACTTGAATGTGATACATATTAAAAATTTGGCAGTGAAATATGTGTGAAGAGTGGCAGAAAAGAGAAGTGAGTCTGTTTTACCTGTGATTCAATCCGAAGAGCCGGCCATTTCCCCAAGAAGTCCTTCACCTGCACAGATAAAACAATCAATATGAAACCAGTCAAATTATGCAATCAACCTCTTTAATGACAAATTAATGATACAGAATTTCAAGTGAATGTAACTTACCGATAAAGTTGCTCTCTGGTGACAATGTAGGTCTGCACATGCACACAAAAACAGACAGCAAGAGATTTAATTTTTAAGAGACGTTTGATTGATGCTAATGAATTAGGCTCCAAATAAAAGAAATGGTGAAAAATAGTTACAGACTAAATTAACATTTGAGTCACCTTGATTTTGGGGATGCTCACTGCACTCCTTCCACTTAAACCTATAATGAAAAGACGTTTGTAAAGGGTTTAATAAAAACTTGCATAGTTCATTCGGTAACTATTATGTCCATAACCTTAACTTTGTTTGAGTAAAAGTTAACGTAACTGCTAACGTTAGCCACTAGCTCATTTGGGTGCATGTAGATAACATCACATTGAACTTGCCAGAGCAGGGCGCTTAACACAAACAGCAGCAACACACTCAAAAACAGAAGGACTATCGCTTGCTGAAAAGAGTTATTGACTAACGTTAACATTATTGCCCTGCCACGACATTAACAGTACACAGGATATTATCTGTAACTAGCAGGCGGACTGACGGCAATCGCGCCCGCGGCACCGCGCTTGCAACTTAAAATTAGCCTCGTCTAAGTCAAATATCACGTGTAATATGATATTCTTACAATATTACAACAAGCAAAGTAGTTTTGAAGTGTTTTGGTTTACTTACAAGTTGTTTCATTCTTGATACACGTCGCTCAAGAGGGTAGCCATCTTGGACAGATTTTTCAGGTAACGTCAGCTGCACGTCATGACGTCATATCACGTGATCGACAGTACACTTTAAAATAGTGAGTAAACCAGCGGTGTTCACTCAGAAACGCTGAGGCACACAAACATAAAAATACATATTTGTTCATAGACATTAATAGTTTAAAGGTGGATTAAATCAGCAAGAGATTTTAACTGTAGTGACCTCGGTCTTCAATTCAGTGGAGTAGAAAAGCTCAGGTTCCTTCTACCTTTTTAATAAATATCAAGTCACCTTTATTTATACAGCGCTTTTTACAATACAGATTGTTTCAAAGTAGCTTTACAGAGATAACAGGAAAGTAATGCAAGACAGTTTGTTTCCAGAAGAAAATAGCTTCACAGTCCAGCTTAAGTCAGTTCAGTGGTGATTCATTTTGTTGTATAAATAAATAAATAAATTTAAATGTGTATATATATAGCCACTTTGGAGAAAACCGTGATGTCATCGTCCAGCTCAGCTCAGATCTCATATAATAGTGTCAACGCAGGCAGATCAATAATATTGTTGAATATTAAATTAAATTTCCCCAACTAAGCAAGCTAAAAGCCAATTGTAAAAAAGGTGACAATTGTTCCATTAAATTTATTGCTGGGAAAAAAATTAATCGCGATTAATCGCATCCAAAATAAAAGTTTGTGTTTGCATAATATATGTGCGTGTACTGTATATAATTATTTTGTATATATAAATACACACATATGCATGTATATATTTAAGATTTTTTATTTTTTTTATTTTATAAAATTATTTATATTTATATATAATATAAATTGTGTATAAATGTATATACAGTATATACATGCAGATATTTCTTAAATAAATACATGCATATGTGTGTATTTACAGAATAATTATACACAGTACACACACATATATTATGCAAACACAAACTTTTATTTTGGATGCGATTAATTTTTTCCCAGCACTAATTAAATTCCTTTGTTTATTTCATTAAATATTCAGATGTTTTTGTGAACGTATATGTTCAGACTGGGTGTTTATTTTGTCCTGTTTTTATAAAAAATATTTGATTAAGAGACTTTTTTTCATGCAGTGGTTTTAAGGCCCTGACACAGGCGACGTGAGCCAACCCTAGAGTCGGCTTTAGTCATTGCTAGTTCTTTGACGTCGGTTTTGTGTTTCAGGTCCTTAAGAATTTATTTATTTTTCTGTACAAAAAGCTTGTTTGCTTTAGCCTATAGTAATCCAGAGATAATTCTCAACCCTGAAGTCCTCCCTGGCCACCCCTCCCTCTGAGAACAGCCAGCACCTTTAGTGTCAGTCATTAACATATGAAAGGTCTTCACACCTAACAGTTGTCAGTCCTCTCACACCCAGCAGTGTTTCAGCTGTATATGTCCGTGAAATTTCACGGATTCCTGTATATGTCCGCATATGTGAGGTTTCCGGGTTTATCTGGAAATATACTGTTCCATGTTACTCTGATCCGCTTTTTCCCACATACATCCGGCAAACATCAAATTACACAGGAGTTTACCATGCCCGTATTTTGCCGGATTTGAGTCTTTTCATGCAGTGTGATGGTGTTTGATACCAGCCAATCAGAAAGATTATAGAGATGCACCGATTACAATTTTCTAGGCCGATTCAGATTTTTCATTGAGTTTGACCTGCCGATACAGATTTTAGCTGATTCCGATTTCATTTTTTCCAACCACTTTACAGCACACACAAATATTTATTTTCTATATATTTGTTTTTAAAACACCATACTTTTACCAAGTTTAAATGGGTACATTTTCTATAATTTTTTTTTAGTAATTTTCTTTTCTGACATACTCCAGTTCTTGTTAAAACACACTAGACATGCAAATGATGTGCATTTTAGGCACTTTTTGTGTGAAATCATATTTATTTTGTCCATCAAAAGTGTGCATTCCCTTTATTGAGCGTGAGCAGCATAGCAAAAATAGACTCAGCGCCGAAACCCCCGCTTCACTACTGCTCACGCAACTCTCCTGCTTGATGCTCATGCACTGCTTCTGCTCACGGTGTGAATGCAATTATTGATTAACATGCACGCCGGAAAAAAAATACATGCTGTTCACACGCCGCTCGCGCTTGCGTCTGAAACGGCAGTAATTCTCGAGATTGTGCGTTCCGTGTGCATGTGTGATGCTGAAGTTGCGCTATGTTAATCATGCGGCGCCCGAGTGCATTTGACCGCCATAAAATCGGCATATGTCAGACTGATTGGCCGGTTGCCGGTCATGGCCGATCACGTGAAAATCGGCCAATTCCAGTCACCAGGCGATCAATCAGTGCATCTTTAAAAGATTAGCATTAAAAGTATAATGTTCAGATATAATGTAATGTAGGCAGGTTTGAGTACCCTACCACCAGCGGTGGTGGCTACCATCATGTCCGCTAGAGCAGTGGTTCTCAACCCTGCCCCTGAAGGACCCCCAACACTGCACGTTTTCTTTGTCTCCCTTATCAAACACACCTGATTCAACTCATTAGCTCATTATCACATGGGTTAATGAGCTGATGAGTTGAATCAGGTGTGTTTGATTAGGGAGACAAATAAAATGTGCAGTGTTGGGGGTCCTTCAGGGGCAGGGTTGAGAACCACTGCGCTAGAGCATCCTCCACGAGACATGCCTATGAGTTGAAGTGGAACCTCTTCGTCAACTGGTGTTCTTCCCGTCGTGAAGACCCCACGAAATGCCCGATCAGTGTCGTGCTTTCCTTCCTGCAAGAAGGGTTGGAGCGAAGGCTGTCTCCCTCCACCCTGAAAGTGTATGTTGCCGCCATTACCGCACGACCTGATCATCAGGTTCCTGAGAAGAGCGAGGAGACTGAATCATACCCTCTTGGGACCTCTCAGTGGTTTTAACTGCCCTGCAGAGTGCTCCCTTTGAGCCTCTGAAATCAGTGGAGCTTAAGTTCCTGTCAATTAAGACAGCGCTCCTGGTTGCATTGTCCTCCATCAAGAGGGTAGGGGACCTGCAGGCATTTTTGGTTGATGAAGCGTGCCTGGAATTCGGGCCGGTTAACTTTCACGTGATCCTGAGACCCCGGCCTGGATATGTGCCCAAGGTTCCCACCACTCCCTTTCGAGACCAGGTGGCTAACCTGCAAGCGCTGCCCGAGGAGGCAGACCCAGCCTTGGCACTGCTCTGTCCAGTAGGCACCCTCCGGGCTTACATAGACAGAACACAGTGTTTCAGGACCTCAGACCAGCTCTTTGTCAGGTATGGTGGGAAGCTGAAGGGAAAGGCTCTCTCCAAGCAAAGGTTGTCTCACTGGATAGGGGACGCCATTGCTTTGGAACACCAGCAGCAAGGTCGACCATGCCCCCTTGGTGTGACAGCCCCTCTGGGTCATATGTGTATTCTTAAGCATTTCATTGCCATTGGCTCATTTTATATACTCAAAGGTCATAGGCTTTCTAAGCGAAACCCCATTCGTCGTCACTGACGTAACATCTCCGTTCCCTACTCAGGGAACGAGGGTTACATACGTAACCGAGACGTTTCTTGCCATTAATGCTTGGAAAACACACATACATCTCCTTCGATTAATAATAATGGCCAGTGCAGTGGCTGGGATTAGTAGGCTACATAAACCTACCAACATCCGTTGCCATGGTTTTTGGAATTACTTTACTCATCGCGAGAGGAAACAATTTAGTTTTAGTCGCATAACTTATACTGTAAAAAAAAAAGTGTAATTTTAAAGGTAATGGTCTGTATTTTTTACAGAATTTTACCGTTTTGTCTGTGAAATGCCTACAGACATTTGCTGTAATTTAAAGGTCCACTATTAAATTTACAGGTAATTGCTTGTATTTTGGTTTTACATCAATTTTACGTTTTTTTTTTAAAGGAACTTGTCTGTATTTTAACAGAGTTATGTGTAATTTTACATAAATTATTTAGTAATATTTTACAGATTTTTTTCTGTGAAATTAGAAAACAAAGAAAAGAAGGTAAAAAAAAATCCTAATTTAACAGAAAATAACAGATTTTTTGACGATCATTTTCTATAATTTTAAATTGTACTCAAAACACTGTAAAATTACTAATAATATCTGTAAAAGAAAAATTCAGCTGTTATTTTAGGTTTTGTGACATTAATGACAAATTCCAGTAATCCACATTTTTTATACAGAAAATTGATTGTACTTTTCATACAGTATTTTTTCTGTTTTCTTAAATTACATAAAAATGTATGTAAAATTACTAATATAATCTGTAATTAAACAGTAACAAAACAATTAAATGATAAAATGGTCAAATGTCAGCCCCCCCAAAAAAACTGTAAAACATCCTAAATTAAATAAACTGAAAAACACTGTTATTTTACAGGTATTTCCTGAATAATCACGGTCATATACCTTCATTGCAAAAAAAAAAAAGATCGTAAAAAAGGGTCAAAGTACTGGCAGCTACGGCTGCCAAACAAAAACCATCAAATATTCTAATTTAAATAAACCAAAAAACACTCTTATTTCACAGGTATTATGATCAAATACCTTCATTGTAAAAAAATCGATTTTGGTCAAATCACTGGCAGCTGTGGCTGCCAAACAAAAAACATAAAATTAAAGTAAAATATGCTAATTTAAATAAAGTGTAATTTTTTTTTTTAAATGCATTTGATGTCACCATGATTGAGATCCATATCTGCTTTAGTTGGGCTCATAACCCGTGAGTTTTTAGCTCTGGTTTTTCTCTAGCTGCTTTAACTGTGTATTTGATACACATTTGTTATAGCAATAAATGCTGGAGAAAATATCAGATGATCTTGGTCATTGTTACGACCTCTCATAAAAATATCAGCTCGGAGAGAAGGATCTATGTAGCATAAACAAGAACGAGTAAATAGTGAAGTCGCTCAAATCTATTTATTCACTCACTCATAACAGACGTCACAATAATAACGAACATACCAACAAGGGAACGAAATTGTACAAAACAGACAACAACTAACAAAGGAAAAAACTAAATACAAATATAAAGACACTTGTTTGCTGGTTAGCCCACAAAATCTGTCGTCGATCTTCTTTCTCCTCCTCATTGGCGTTTATACCGGTATAAAATAACTCCATCAATCAGTCACTCAAATCACGAACAGGTGCGTCCACCTAAGAGAGAGACAGAGCGCGTACATGCTCCAAAAGGACAGAGCGACGCCAAGAAAAGCAAGGGAGGGACAAAACAAAGAAAAGACACAGACCAAGCCACCGACCGTAACACTCCCCCACCTAAAAAAAACAAACAAAAAAAAAAAAAACATGTTTTTGAGTTGAGTGTACACGAGAAGCCAAACAAGCAATTACAACATACATGGGAGGCTACATTATCCTCGCAAAAGAGCATCTGCCACAATATTGTCATTACCCTTCTTGTGCTTAATCTCCTAACTGTATTTTTAATTTTAAATTTATTTTTAACACATTAAGCGCTGGTTATGATTGTACATACGTGACAGAAACACCAACGGATTGTGGTCAGTAAAAACCACCACAGGTAAGGAAGCAGCCCCCAGATAAACATGAACTTAGTAGAAAAGTAAGACACAGGATGAGAAAACCCATCAGCACCATCTGGCAACAGGACAGCTCCCGCTCCTGTCGCACTTGCATCCACCTCCAACGTGAATGGTCGGGACAGGTCAGGAGTTGACAGGACTGGAGCTCTACAAAGAAGAGTCTTCGCACAAATGAAAGCATGTTGATGCACATCAGACCAACAAAAAGGTTTTTTAGGACTGCCTAAAGCTGTCAAAGGTGCCACAATCGTTGAGAAATTTTTACAAAAGCACCTATAGTATCCGGCCATTCCTAAAAATTGCCACAGTTCCCGCCGGGTCGTAGGAACAGGATATGACAGAATAGCAGAGATTTTAGCATCTATTGGTCGTACCTTTCCTCGTCCAACTTGCTTACCTAGGTAAGTCACAGTTGCTTTCGCAAATTCACACTATTTCAAGTTAAGTGTGAGAGAAGCATTAGATATCCTTTTAAAAGATCCAACTTTGTAATGAACTGTGCAGTTCCGATATTGTCAATACAGTCTTCGACTCGCGGCAAAGGAAATTAATCTGGCACCGTCACCGCATTCACCTTTCGAAAATCGGTACAAAATCTGATCCCAGATAGCAACATTGTTTCGGCCAGGATCCGGCCCACATCTGGCACTTGTGGAATGCGGATCTGGCCCACATGCGGCGTGGAATGACGGCACTTGGCCGGACCGCTCCTGTTTGCCAGATCTGGGCCACAAGCAGGCCATAGCAATGCCACATCTCAGCCAAGAGCAAAGAAATAAACCAGAACTGGACCTTATCTGAGCCACAAAGTCTGTGTATATTAAATATGAAGTCATCTTAGCCTTAATAAGCCTGTTAACAAGCAGAATCACTGAAGGAAAGAAGAGAACAGAAAAAGAGACGAGAGAAAAACACAACGAGAGCAGAAACACAAGAAATACAACTGACTTCAGCCACAGCCTCAGATGAAATCAACTGAAGAGAATAGGAGACATTAAGCTCTGTTAATTCTCAATAAAACTTCTGTAGACATCTGACAGAAATAAAGTCAGTCTGGTGAGTAATAAGTGAAGCTGGTAATGCTGTTTGTGGAGTTGTTTAATCCTCCTCTGCTGAGATCTTCACAGATTTAATGTCTTCTTTTCTCTTCAGTTTATTTCATCTAAGGCTGTGGCTGAAGTCAGTTGTATTTCTTGTGTTTCTGCTCGTCTCTTTTTCTGTTCTCTTCTTTCCTTCAGTGATTCTGCTTGTTAACAGGCTTATTAAGGCTAAGATGACTTCATATTTAATATACACAGACTTTGTGGCTCAGATAAGGTCCAGTTCTGGTTTATTTCTTTGCTCTTGGCTGAGATGTGGCATTGCTATGGCCTGCTTGTGGCCCAGATCTGGCAAACAGGAGCGGTCCGCCCAAGTGCCGTCATTCCACGCCGCATGTGGGCCAGATCCGCATTCCACAAGTGCCAGATGTGGGCCGGATCCGGGCCGAAACAATGTTGCTATCTGGGATCGATCCATCTTGTTTTGGAACCAAGACACAAGGAGAACTCCCACGGGCTTTTACTCAACTTTGCAAAATTATTCTGCAACAAATAGGCTACTTCGGTTTTCATTACCTGTCTTTTATCTAGAACATAGATACACGTGTTGTTTGATTGGTGCGGCAGAGCCCACATCTATATCATGCTGTAACACTGAAGTACAGGAGGGAACGTCATTAAACAAAACAGGATAATTTTTAATCAACTCCATAACATCCTGCTTTTGATCAGCATCCAAGTAAAACAACTGCTCCTGTAGAGAATTTAAACACTCATAATTATCTAAAAGCCCACCCGTCAGCATCTCACGGTGCACTTCCAATCCATCCTCATTAACCTGTGCATTCAACACAGACAATACAGGGTTCACTTTTTCATCTGTGGTTAACTCAGAGAGATTACCTGTCACGGCAGTGTCATTTGATCACTCCGAATACGCTTTCAACATGTTCACATGGCATAGACGCCTTTTCCTACGTCGATCTGGAGTATGAAGCACATAATCAGTTTCGATCACTCTTTTCATAACAGCATAGGGCCCTGAAAAACGTGCAGCAAGAGCAGCACCCGGCAAGGGCAGCAGTACCAGAACCTTTTCCCCCGGCATAAAATTCCGCACAACTGCGCGCTTATCATATTGCCGCTTCATTTTCTCTTGGGAACGACCAAGTGCATGTTTTGCAGCGGCACGAGCGTTATGTAACCGCTCACGACATCGCGTAACGAAATCAAGAACATTAATTTTTGTCGCTTGCTCCACCGAAAGAAATTGATCTTTTCAAACCTTTAAAGGTCCCCGCACACTGTGGCCAAAAACCATCTCAGCTGGGCTGAATCCAGGGGACTCCTGTCTCGCCTCGCATACAGCACCAGCGGAACACCATCATCCCAATCATTCTCAGTTTCGAGACAATATTTACGCAAAGAAGACTTTAAAGTCTGATGCCAATGTTCCAGGGCACCCTGGGATTCCGGGTGGAATACCAGGGCTTCCCCTACCATTATATAAGGGGGGGCGCCCCGCCCTCCTAACGGCTCGCCCCGCCCCCCCTTGAAGGTCAAGTAAATTTGATTTGATTTTCTTTATAGCCCCAGATTGCAATTTGTTATTTTATTAAACAAACTAAATAGCCCTTAAGTAATATGTTATTTATCTTATTTCCACAATGGCATGTCTTTTCTGTCTGTGTTTGCGCGTTTACAATTATCCCAATGAGTGTGCACGCGCGCACACTCACACACAAACAAACACTTGCGTCACATACAGATGAGCACTAGCGGACAGAGAGAGCGCGCGGCGGGAAATATGTCGAGTCAACCAGATGAAAACCAGACAAAAATATTTGCGTTTTTTAACAGCAGTGCAGCGATCGTTTCCGCACCGAGTCTATTTCTGCCGTGCTGCAAACGCTGAATTAAAGTGACAGCGCATGTTTCGTAGTCAAAATGAACACAGATTTGATTGACATGAAAATGTAGTAATTTCATCATAAATGCATTTAATTAAATAAAATGTAGTAATCTCACCATAAATGCATTTATTTAAATACTACTATCTTTCACAGTCATCTTTTTACTTTAAGACCGGGCTAAATCAAGGAAAACTACAATTTACTTCAACAAGGCGACATAATGAACAACACTCGTGATTCGTGGAGGTGGAAAAAGTTCTTTGTGACATGCAAGATTTATTGTATAAAGATTTAAATTATGCAAAAGAAAGGGTGTGAGTCTGCTGTTTTTGTCAATTTTAAGTTTTAATTCAAAATGTATGCGATTTTAATATAAGTGCATGGTTAAATATTTTACCACTTGCTTGACTAACTTAATATATAATTATATAGAAGTATAATGCATTGAATAATACTTTGTTTAAATTGTGTTTAAACGTGAATATGTCTATTAAAGATATATGTGTACAAAGAGTACACATATACTCTTGTGTACCCCACCCCCCAAAGCTGTAAACCTAGGGGAAACACTGAATACGCTAGATACAACGTGCGAAATACTCAAAGCGTTCAAAGTTTTTCGAAAAACTCTTGACAGAAAATTAGAGCCTTGATCAGTCTGAACTATCTTTGGGAGTCCAAAGGTAGTAAAGAATTTTACAAGCGCTTTCGTCACCGTAGCTGCCGTGATTTTACGCAACAGAACTGCCTCAGGGAATCGTGTGGCGACACACATTATTGTCAAAAGATACTGGTACCCTGTTTTAGTATGTGGAAGTGGACCAACACAATCCACAATAACTCTTTCGAAAGGTTCACCAACTGCTGGAATTGGGTGAAGCAGAGCTGGCGAAACCACTTGATTAGGCTTACCAGCCATCTGACACGTATGACAAGTTTTACAATATCGAGAAACCTCCGTTTTTAAACCGGGCCTGAAAAAGTGCTGAAGAATACGGTCATATGTTTTAGTCACACTGAGATGTTCCGCCCAAGGGTGATCATGCGCCACAGCCAAAACATGCTGTCGAAATTTAGAAGGGACAACAATTTGGTTCACAGAACCCCAACTCATCTTCATCAATGAACGAGCGTGCATTCCATTTACGCATTAAAACGTCCTTGTCCCAATAATATTGGTGCTTATCTTATTTCGATCCGGCAACATTAGCACTTGCACGACATCTCTCAAGGGTATGATCGTTATTTTGATCTTCAATAAGTGACTCACGAGAAACAGGCAAAAATGCAGCCATTTCTGGCACAGCCACAGTTTTAAGATTTAACTCCAATTCGCCTATTTGTTCATTAAGCAACTTACCATCTTCAGAAACATCAGCCAGCAAGGTATGGCACAAATCGACCTCATCATGCTGACATGCTGCCTTCACCTGCGCTCTTGTTGACATTGCACTGGCTGAAAATACATCAGGGAATTTCTGTGCGAGTTGATCAGGGTACGTTTCAACCTGTGGTTGATTAGTAACATGTAACACTGGCATAACCTTACCACCGGCAATATAATTTCCCATAATGTGTTAAATATGATGATGTTAAAGTCATCATATGATGATCTGATTCACTGATATGTCAGTCAAATCTCTGAATATATTAGAATATGTAATATGTAGATGGAGTTTAGCTTTAAACAAAGTCTATAATAAATGTCATAATTTTTTACATGACCCTTGAAATATTGCGGCATCAGTATTATAACAATCTTAAATAAAAAAATCTATATATATTGTACAGAAAAAGTTTTGAGCTTGTTAATTTTCTTTTAGTAGTATAGAGACATCAAGAATCAACATATGAATCTCAACAATGGTGACAACCAACAAAGCCTTTTTGTGACTTTATAGTAGTTCAGATTTTTTTTCATTGTCACCATTGTTGCGATTCATACGCTGATTCTTGATGTCTGAGGGAGTCTATATGATCTCGTCAAAACATTTTCTGTATAATGACTTCTGAGTATCACAGCACTGCAGGATCTTCTATAGCAGTTTAATCACGCAAAATTAACAGCTAATATTTAACTACTTAATCAGATATCATATTTCAGATGGTATCAATAAAGCAGGACACAAGTGACCAACATCATCTGATCTGAGTTTCTCTTGGATTCCTATCATAACAAATATGCATCAGAGACACACAGTTAAAGCAGCCAGAGAAACATTAAAGTTAAACACTAAAAGGTCAAGAGCCCAACTAAAGCAAACACTGATCTCCATCATGGTGACATCAAACTTTATTCTTTTCAATAAAGCTTCAACTTCTAAACCTCTGTTAATTCTCATTAAGAATGTTATGAAAGAAATAAAGTCTGGATTGTAATAAGTGAAGATGCTGAGATCCTGATAGTGTTTAATGTTCTGTTGGGGTTTAAAGTGTTTCTGTATGGCGTGTTTCGTGTGTCACCATTGTGTTGAAGAGCAGAGCCTGAGCTTCAGTCCAGGATGAGCAGAGAAAAACTTATTTAACAGTCAGTAACTGTAGTAGCTGATGCAGTGACGTATAGTCACAACAAATCTCGCGTGTAGTTAACTGTATGTTTTTCAGTAAAAAAAAATCTGAAAATAAGTATAAAATAACTGTGTTTCTGTTAAAAAAAAAAAATGAAGATTTCTGTAAAAGTCTTTTGCACTTCATTAGGATATTTTATTTTTACGGTTTTTGTTTGGCAGCCGTAGCTGTCAGTCATTGACTGCTTTTTAAAGATTTAATTTTTTACAGTGTACTTATACATTTAGTTAATTTAACAGAAATTAACTGTAAATTTGCTATTATTAAGTACTTAATTAGAGATTGGTCAAAGTTGTGAAATTGGATCTGCAAAAATTAAAACTAAATATATAAACTTTGTATTTTAATTCATGTACTTATTGCATTTTTAAACATAACTTTATGGTTATTTTACACAGAAAACTATATATTAAAAGATAATTACTGTAGATAGACAGCATTATTATAAAATAACTTTATAAAACCCTAGATTTACAGTTTAACCGTAAAGTTAAATGTTTTTTAATGTAATTTGACATAATTTATCCGTTTTTCCAAATTATTTATTTTGTAGAATAACAGTAATAAACCGTAATTATAGGATAAAAAATTACTGGGTTTTTTTACAGTGTATCTATGTTTTTTTTTTTCTGACAGTATTTTTCTGGTTTTAAACAGACATTTTCTGGCACCCCTGCTTTCAGAAAATTACCGTTTTGTTATGGTTTGTTTTTTTACAGTGTAGGTTAATGGAAACGCCGTCATTTCACAATACTTTTTTGTCGACATTTAGAAAAAATCGCAAAAGTTATGCGTAAATCTGTAATGGAAATGCACCTATTGAAGTTATTTTGCACATTGCAGATGGTCCCTTCGGATTTGTCTCTCGGCTGCTCATACCGTCTCACACAGATCACTGTATGTTGTGTATCACTGCGAAAGAAAGCTCGTTTTGAGGAAAATTAGGTTGGAGCTGCTTGTCTATGTTACAACGATTGAAAAGAGGTGTTATTTGTGTAGTAACAACATTTAGCTCACGAGTTATTAATCCGGGAAGTTCAAATCTGTGAATTTATTGTCAACTTTACTCAACTGAAGTAGTTATGTACAAGTTACAGTTTGAAACTGTCTGTATTTCTCCACTTCATCTAAGAGGATTGATTATAATTATTATCATTGATTATAGAAAATTCAATAAAGGTTGCTAATCTTTGAACTATGAGTGTGACTGATGCTCGATTAACTCTGCTGTGATAAAATCCAGATTTATATTTTAATATCCTCTCGCTCTACTCTGTAAAGCAGCATTTCTCATCAATACTGCTGTTATAATGTAATATGATGGTCTGATATTTGTGATTCCTAATAATCCACATGACTTGAGTGCCATATTCTGAGTTTATCTGAAATATATCAGCTATTTTTTAGGATCAGACTGACATTTATATATTATTTGGTGAAACCCTAAACATGTATTTTTTTTTTTTTTTGAAAGACAGAAGACGAGACTCGCTTTAAAGACACATCATTACATGCTTGATAGATATTAAAGGTTTGATGTTTGTTCTGTGAAAACTCTGTTTTTTTTCAGTTTTGAATCATGGACATCATCAATATGACGTGTGCAGAGATTGAGAGCGCTGTGGGGTTTGTGTACGTGATTCTGCCAGTTATACTGAATCACACACGCAATGGAGACTGTGAACAGAGCTGGTTTATAGAGGTGAACATACACACACACACACACACACACACACACACCACACACACACACACATTATCTGATTGTCTTTCATATGTTCAGAATCAGTGTGTAGCAGATCCAGATAAACCACACAGACTGATGGATCACACACACTCTCACACACACACCCACACAAACCACACACACACACACACACACACACACATTATCTGATTGTCTTTCATATGTTCAGGATCAGTGTGTAGCAGATCCAGCAAAACCACACAGACTGATAGATCACACACACTCTCACACACACACACACACACACACACACACACACACACACACACACACACACTCTCACACACACACACACACACACACACACACACACACACACACACATTATCTGATTGTCTTTCATATGTTCAGGATCAGTGTGTAGCAGATCCAGATGAACCACAGACTGATGGATCACACACCACACACACACACACCACACACACACACACACACACTCACACTCTCACACACACACACACACACACACACACACACACACACACATTATCTGATTGTCTTTCATATGTTCATGATCAGTGTGTAGCAGATCCAGATGAACCACAGACTGATGGATCACACACCACACACACACACACACACACCACACACACACACACACACACACACACACACACACACACACACACACACTCTCACACACACACACACACACACACACATTGTTTGATTGTCTTTCATATGTTCAGGGTCAGTGTGTAGCACATCCAGATAAACCACACAGTCTGTTGGATCCTGCTTCATCAGTTTCTCCTGATCGTCTCGTCACGTCTCGCTGTGTGAATCTGATTCATGAGATCGTCTGTGACGCTTCAGGGGTAAATCAACTCTCAACTCATCATTCGTCTGTTTTCATATTTAATCCTTCATTAACAAGATTCTCTATTGTATTTCATTTCAGTCTTATCAGAGTCATAAGACCATGTTTAGGGGTGAGAGACACACACACTTCAGTCTGTCCTGATTCAGATCTGATTCTGTGTTGAACTGAATCTTCTGTAAGTGAATCTTCTGTAAGTGAATCACGATGATTGTGAATGTGTTTTTCAGTGAGGAATGAAACTGCAGCGACTCCAAACCCGGGTGAGTTTCAGCTGATAAACGTGTCTAATTCACTAATAAAACACTGATTCAGATCTGATTCAGACTCAATCCATGTTTACTGTCATATTGTCTTATATTTGTGATCGATGTGTGTTTTAAAGATGTGAAAGAAGTGACTCCTCCTCTCCAGCTCTCAGGTAAAACATCGAGAGCATTAAACCTCAACTCTGATATTGATTTATCATTCTTATATCATTGCTTCATTAATTAGTGTATTGATTCAGCTGATTTATCTTTACATGTATATCACTTGAATAGATCAGTGGTGGTGGCTTTTGGCTGTTTTCATTGTTCTTCTCATCGTCTTCTTGATGTGTTTGATTCAGCGTAAAAGGATCTTCAGGTGAGTCGTGATCAATCTAAAAGAATCATTTCCCTTCATCTTCAGATTACCAAATGTAAAACAGTGGAATCATGACAGTCTGAATAAATAAACTCAAACCCTGTGATGGATGTGATATGTAATAATCATATTCAATCTGTTGTCATATTTTTCCACAGGAAAGTGCGGTTCATCTGTCAGTATGAGAACGATTCAGAAAACAGGTGAGTGATTCTGTGAGTGATTCTTTTGATTCACACAGAATGAACGAACAAATCAAATTAGCTCTTTGAATGCAGTGAGAGTTGTTTAGACAAGCTAATAAACGAAATGGAGTGAATCTCAAAGACTTGAACTAAATCACTTATGTGAAACAAGCGTTAGATGTTTTAACTTTCACACAGATCTGATGTGAATGAATCTTCATCTGCTGTAAGTGAATCTTTAGCTCTATGAGTCTTCATCTACTAAAACTGAATGTGTTTCTCTCAGGGATCCCGAATCTGCTGTCCAAATGAAGATCAGATCTGATGCTGGTGATTCACTGAATCAACCTGAATCTGAACAGTTAAACGACTACTTGTCCAGGCGATGATCAGTTTGAATCAACTCAGGGCTCAACGTCACTTTAATCTTTTACACCATAAAGGGAGTTTCTGTTCTTAAAGACTCGATCTGAAACCCTGTTTGTTTCTGCTGAAACAACTCTGTCTCTATGATGTCTCTATGATTCTTGATGTCTGTGGGTGTTTTAAAGAATTAAAATACAGAATGTCTGATCTGTTGCAATACAATATTGTTGATGACTAAAAGCTATTAATAACGAATACCCATTTCTGGTCAAGAAAAATATTAGTGACGTTTTTTCCTTAAGATGCTGAAAACTGTGTCACCTGATCATCTTTGTTTCCAGGCAGCTTTCTTTGTTTTTAAGAAAGCTTTTTCTTTTCTTTCTTTCTTAAGGTTTTTTAAATATATCCTGGTGTGATCGTTCTTAAATTCTCATTCATTTAAACAAGCCAAATAATTTAAGACCACACACAAGGATGAATGTGTTGCTTTAATCCAAATTTTACTTATGTTTAATTACAAAATTGTTTAGACAAAAGTGTATAAATAACATTTGGTACAACTAGGCTATTGTAGTTAGAAAAACACTTCACATTCTTTTACAGAATAGAAAAAGCTTTATTTGATGTTCACAAAAATTAAATATAGGTACAGGCAAAATAATGTAACAACATTTCTTCTTTTTTTATGTTTTGAATGCAAAGTGTGCTTGTGCTGGTTTCGATATAATAATATATATGCTACTGTTCAAAAGTTTGGGGGAATTGTGAATTTTTTAAACCATTAAGAAATGGTAAACTCTGTAGTTTGTTATTTTGGTGTCCCATTTGCCCCAAAAGAAATTGACATAGGCCCTATAATATTGAATTTCCATGGATCTTGAATTGAAAATGATTTTTTTTTTCAATTTTTTATTATTCTTTTGATGTGTTTATTAACCAGAATTGAGAGTTCGATGTGGTTGTTCATTTGTCCTTTCTTGTGTTGACTTGATGTTTGTAATGGGTGGTATGCTATCTGGGTTATTTTTCTTAAAATATCGACAGTTACCCCTGTCTGGCACACAAATGAATTAACCTTATGAAAAACTAAATCATTTGTTGTTTTTTTATTTATTTATCGGGCCACCACCGTCACAACTGTGAAAGAATTTGATATTCATTGGGATATTCTGGGTCCAGTATGCTTACATCACGAAAGATGTTTGTTTTAGCTGTTGCTTGCACCATCCCTTCTTTATGTACTTTAAAGCATGGCCTCGTAATCCTGATTCCCGGTGAATGAATTCCTTAACAATAGTTGCCTTTCCAACCCATGTGAAGGGTAAGGGTTGGTCAGATGTCATCAAATGTCATCAAATGCCCAGTTTGCAGTCTTCTTTTGAAGAGCTGGTTTGAGTTCATTAGTCAAGGACAGGCACGTTGACTTATCCTAAAAAGCTTAACCCAATCAGTGTCACAGTAATAGTGCATTGTTATGTTCCAAAAACATCCCCATGATCGTTCCCGCAATTTTAAATACTGTGTTAATCTATTTATGCCGCTTCAGGGCAGCATTAAACAGTCTTTGTAAACTCACATTTTTGTGGTTTTATGCCTATGAAACCAGATATTCAGATTTGGTTTCTGTGCCGCCTTTGCCACCAGAGAGCAGCATTAGATCAGGTTTCACATTAGCACAAAGCATAGAAAAACAAAGCCTAGAAACATTCAGAACAGTTCAAATAAAGAGAGAGAATGAGAATGAGGTTAAATGAAATAAAATGCATCATTCTTCCACTAATAGTCTATGGAATTTGGTTACAATCATGTTTCCAGTTAACTAGAGCATCCCAAACACTAGGGAGCGGTTTCCCAGACAGGGATTAAATCAAATAAAAACTAGACTAATTATACTTAAATTAATCCAGACCTAAAAATGGTGAAAAAAACCTATTCACGTGAGAAAAAGAATGACTAGGCGTATGAATAGACTATATTTGGGTCTTTTTCTAAACTTTCCCCTAAGGGGATTCTTCTGGACTTTTTTTTTTTTTACTCATGACATATTCAGGATACAGTACAAAATCAGTTGAGTTTGCTTCTGTTGCAGTCTGTTCAACCTTTTTTCATAAAATGACTGGACAATTACGCCACACAATATTTCACAATGGAATGTTCCACATGACATATACCTCAAAGTGATCAGCACTTGCAGGTTAGGAGGAATAGGTAATAGAGATGAAAGCTTTTGTTCAAGCAAACAAATTATGTCCGCTGCATTTTGTCTGTGCATAGGAAAGCAATCACGAAAGTTGATTTCATCAAAATCTTTCAGCGGGTTGCTCCAGTTGCTCTTCTGTCTGGTCTTGGTGGTGCCTTTTCATCATCATTGAAATAGTCCAGGTAATCCATTTTCCTTGGTTGCCAAGGTCAACCTGGAGGCCAACATCATTTAATCTGGAGTTAAACCTCCCTCTGGCCTGGTTTAAATTGTTCCTTTACCTAGACCTAGACTAGCTCTGATCCTCCTTCTGGAAATCAGACTTTAAATATCAAGATTAAGGAAAGTCTGAAACTATTTTAAACCATGTCTGAGAAATGCTTTTTCAATTAGTGCAGTTTAAATGTGAATTTTGGTCTAAGACTAATGTTAATCCCTGTCAGGGAAACCACCCCTAGGATGAAAAACGTAATACATCCAGGGACTTAACAAGACTGAATCTTTATAAGAGCTCAAATTCACAGCTGGACTGTAATTACTCTCACACTGAGTCACGAGTCAGTCATTTGACTTGTGAAGTTTCAACTTGATCTGGACACACTGTGTGATTTACTTTGAGATTGTGACAGTGATATAGAAGATGAAGATAACAGGTTCTAATACGAAATATCTTTTAATTATAAAATAAACTAAGGTACAGACATAAGGTGTTCTTAGTGCTGTCAAGAAACAGCAATGAAGGTTCCCCATGCACTCTGTAGCCCCAAAAATCATAATAAAAATGGAGTCAGGCATGAAAGCCACGCTGCAATGACTACTGTTGGAAAACTACACCTCAGTTGTGCCCACTGACATTTCTGGGCAGTCTGAAGTTACCATCATTTTTTTACGAGTTGAGAAAAACTCCATACGCCAGCTGCAAGACATGTAGACACATTATCAAATACCATTCCGACTCAGTAAAGTAGAGATTCACAGACGTGATGGCTCGTATGTGCAGCCAGGATCTAAGACCGTTCGCTATTGTTGAGGGTCGAGGGTTCATTAAGGTTGCGAAAGAGCTCATTAATATCGACGCTAAATATGGAAGCAGCATTGAGGTCGAGGATGTGCTACAGAGTGCTCGCCATGTTGAAGACGAATACGAGAAAGTCAAGAAGCCTGTTATGGAAGAGCTACAACAGGTAGGCCTGGCTACACTGCTTGTTTAATCTTGGTCTCTATTTTTTGCCATTTTTGGAGCCTACTTTTATGGGATTGTATATTAAAAGCAATATTGTGAAATGGTTATCTGTTTCTGTAAGATCCTGTGAAGCCTTAAATAACATTTACATCATACTCTATTCCTTTAGTGCCCAAACCTCACTCTGACAAATGACCTTTGGGCAGAAGAAAGGATAGTTCAGTTATAGTTCATTATATTCTTGGATGGAAATTATTGAACCGGGTCCTGGCTATAAGGGAGATCATTGGTGTCAAAACCCATGACAATATCTGAAGAACTGTGGAGTCCATCCTTCCGGTATCTGTCTTTTACCCCCAGTGTCCCCCACATATATGAGTAGCACATACTTAACGTTGTTATACTGTATTTATTGGCTTGTCCAAGTAATATGGTAATATTCTATTCAAAGTCTCTTATATTTCTTGTTAACTGTTCTGACTAGCTCAAGCTTTAACAATAATTTACTTACAAAGTAATCATTATGGTCAATTTATTTGTGTTTGGATTAATATTTTATGTTTGTGCTGCTTTTTGTTTTTTTAATCTAACCTAACATATAGGAGTTTGGCATCTTGAGCAAGGATATTGTTGTAGTGACCGACAATGGTTCAAATGTGGTCGCAGCTTTCAAGGATTACACCAGACTGTCCTGTACAGGCCAGAACATTAACCATAATACACATTTGACCATTTGGATGTGGAGAACCCACAGCACAGCCCTGTCCCGGGATGTAAAGACTGGTTACACACTTCAAAAGAGCAGGGTCTTGACATGCCTGTTTGGTGTATTTTGCAGGTATTTATATATGAGTTTATACAGTTTATTATAAAATATAATAAATAAAATCAACATAAAAACAACTGCTGTAATTAATAAATAGTTTTCTTGTTCAGCAAACTATTCGGCTGATAATCTTTTTCTAACAAACATTAATATTTAAAAAATCTGTCAACAAATTGACTAATCATCTTACTTAGTGTCTCATTCTTGAATTTCAGATTACAAAAAGCACTGGACAGATGTCCGGATAGACACTCTCTAGACCCTAGTCCCTCCAGTTTAGTCCAGGGGTGCCTGGGAGGTCTATGGGATGGTAGTTACCCCCGATCCAGCACAAAGACTTCAGGGTCTTGTCGTCGAAAGGGATTGGTGGCGGTAAGACAACAGAAGTTTCCGGTGAAAGCAAGGAAATCCAGGCTCTAACGAGCGATCGCAGCGAATTTGATCCAGAAGATGAAGATAACAGGTAGTGATGGCCACTTTCCAAACATGAAGCTTCGAAAACTTTTTACGAATCTTTGTTTCAAATCATTGGTTCGGAGCGTGCATCAGATTGGGCAAGTCACGAGATTACAGCAAACTAGGCTTTGTTACGTCATTACTGTTTCGAAACGTTTTGAAACTCTGATGGTTGCCACTAGGGGGAGTTGATCTCAAAGTGAACCCGTGAACCAGTGTCGACGATGGATTTAACTGATTTCAGGTCAGTTTTATTATGTTAACAAAACTGAAATAAGTCAATTGTGTTTGTACTGATCCAATTCAGATGCAACAGTTGAAGTACAGCGATACTTAAATACACCAGTTACACTTTATTTTAGGGTCCAATTCTCACTAGCATACAGTAATAGCATGCATATTACTTGCATATTGGCTGTTTATTATATCAATGCCTTATTTTGCACAACCTTATTCTACATCCCTTAATCCTACCCAATACCTAAACTTAAACGCTACAAAAACTACCTTACTAACTGTTAATAAGCAGTAAATTAGGAGTTTATTGAGGCAAAAGTCATAGTTAATAGTGAAAATGTGTTCCCCATACTAAAGTGTTACCAACACACCTTACATTAACAGAACAAGCGATCCACTGGAGTTTTGGGGCGAAACATGAAACGCTCTTCCCTCATCTCTTCCACCTTACCAGCTTCAATCTGTGCCATGTGATCAAGTGTTTTCCAAAGCAGGCGAAGTTCTGTGCAAGAAAAGAAACCGTTTAAAGGCTAAAACACTAGAGCAACTTCTTTTCTTGAATAAAAATTCAATCTTAATATTGTCACAGTGTTATTTTTGTAAAACATAACTTCACTTTCACACACAGGCTTGAAACAACATATGTAAATTAAAGAAAGTGCACCTTATCTTGTTGTCCAAGAGTTCCCAAAGGTTCTCTTTTCTAGTTACAAACCATACCTGGACCTTAATGTCATCACGCCTCTCCAGAGTTATAACATTACACCTTTGCTAGTGTTTTATGTGCAGCTTTAATGACAAACGGCAGCGGTAGAGTGATAGTAATTGCATGTAGATAAAACAAAAGACCCTAACTAAAACACAGAATACAAGCACTAATATTTAATGGTGTAAAAGCCATTCTGTCTTTATTTTAAACTTTGGCATGTAAGTGTGTGTCCAGTAGGGGTCACTCTCGGGTAACTGGTTACAGATCATAAGTGGGAACAGACAGTGATAAAGCAGAGATGTTAGTAGAATCATCTGTAAAGGTGCACAGCAATGCAGATATCTCAGATGATATGAGGAAGAGTAGGGAACAGCAATACACAGATATTTGGGTAAAAACAAGAAACCAGCAGGAGGCGCATTAGACTCCGATATTACTGTACGAGATGAAGAGAGCACTGGCAGGGATTAAACAGACTTTCCCTGCAAGGAATATATATGTTATGAGATGATTAAGCATTTATCATTAAATATAATATGAAGACTTTTTTAATATGGTATGGGAGAAAGGAAAGTTGCCTGATGATATATGCAAACTAATGGAACGGATGGTTATGATCAGACTGTCACATGTTACAGAGAGCAAGAACCTGTTGTCTCATTATCAGAGAAATACCATGGATTAGTTTTATGTCTAGAAAATGAAATAAGAAAGACCCAAGTAAGTAAAGAGGCGGCAGTAGGAGTGTTTCCGACGTTGAAAAGGCGTATGATTATGCTGTGTAAGGAGGGTATATTAATGAAGTTAGATAGAACTAAAGGGTTTTGGAGAACAGTTCAAGTATGAGTGGGGTTCGCATATTCTCAGACGTATCCTATAGAGAATATTCTCCCCAAGGAAGTGCAAGTAGTCCTGTTCTTTTTAACTTAATGATAAATGACAAGTTTTTCTCAATCGATTTGACACTTTTCTTCAAACTTTCTTCAAACTAACACTTTCTCTACTATTCTATTCTATTCTGTTCTATAATAATAATAATAATAATAAAATAATAAATAAAAATTATGTCGCTTTGGATAAAAGTGTCAGCTAAATGAATAAATGTAAATGTAAAGTAAATGTAAACTCAGGTCACTGGTCTCAGAACAGTTTACAGTGATCTGAACACCTTGTAATTGTTTTTAACAGGTTGTAAATGTTCCTTTATTTCGTGCAAATTGCAAATCACATTCATAATTTTTTCAAATCACTGTGCACAAATTCTCAAATGTTTTCACAATAGTTCATACCAAAACTTTAATATATCAGAAAAAAAAATGGTTTTGATTTTTAATGGTTTTACAAAAATCACAGTCATCTGTGCACCAGTGGTGTTGTGTCTTGGAGACGCATAACACAGAAAGGCCCGTAAATGTTTTAAACTCCCTCAATGAAATCCACTTTCCACAAAGTGATCAGGAGCAAACTGAGCGAAACTCTGTTGTAGTTCAGGACAAATTCCCCATTTCAACATTCAGCACTGGTACGGGGACATTACATTTAATATTTAATTTAATATTCAACAATAATATTGATCTGCCTGCACTGACACTATTATACAAGAACTGAGCTGAGCTGGACGATGACATCACGGTTTACTCCAGAGCGGCTATATATATATATAAATGAACTAAAGCTTACTTAAGCTGGACTGTGACGCTTTTTTCTTCTGGAAACAAACTTTTTTGCATATTTTCCTGTTATCTCTGTAAAGCTGCTTTGAAACAGTCTGTATTGTAAAAAGCGCTGTATAAATAAATGTGACTTGACCCACATTTCAGGATGGTGTTCCTTCCAGCATATTCTCCTCTTGGAGAAGGGGTATGTGATCATCATAACCCTTACAGCCAAGTATGTTTTCTTCAAACGATGGAAGAGGCCTGTGGAGAAGTTGGATCCAGCATTTACAGCTTTTTCCCCCACGACTCGTGTGAATATATGCTGTGATGTTGATGGAATTCTTTGACCAGATGTAAATGAGGCAAGATCTATAAAGTTCCTTGATTCAATGATTGCAGTACATTCATTTATTTACTTATTTATTTTATTTATTTTGGGGTGTAAATGTATACTTTGAAGAACACGATTAAAGAACATGTATTTTCATTCACGTATGTGTGTATCCGCACCTGAATTTGTTATCAAATCAACAGAGAACACACTTGTAGTTTTGATGTTACTATTTATCTTCGATAAATGCGTTACTAGAATAAAATGCAGAAAAACTGTTTGGCCAACATAAGAGTGTTTAGTTTGCTGTGTTCATTGTTTTGAGAGCAACTACAGTAATTTGGAGAAATGTGCCACATCAATTGAGAAAAACTGCAATATTGATGTGGGAGTAAAGAGGTCATTGTGTGCAGATTATAGAGCATTATGGACAGAATGTTCCTTGTGTAGAAAAGAAAATGCAAAAGGCTGTAAATGAGGTTGAGAATCGATTTTCTGTGGCAAATTCTTATTTTTCGAATAAGAAAATGAATCCCCCTATGAATATTAAACCGTATGGGCATTATTTGGAGCAAGTAAATGTGGTCAGAATTCTTGGAATGTGGATGGACTCAAAATTAAACTTCAGAATACATAAAAAAAAAAAAAAAGGTTAAACATATTAAGGTGCTTATCGGGAGTAAAATGGGGAACAAGCAGTCAGTCACGGAAAAGAAGGTATAAAGAAGGGATAAGATCTGACATTGATTATGGCAGTATTATGGTGTATAGATCCGTGAACAAAAAAATAGATGGATTAAAAAGATAGACGACGTCTCAAACACAGGCAATGAGAGTGTGTTGCAGACCATTTAGATATTTAGATAACCAGTGATATCATTACAGGTTAAAACGGGAGAAATGCCACTAGAATTATGTAGACTTCAGGTGAGGATGAGATCCTGAACCGGAGTGAAGAATATCATCCAGTTAGGAACATTTTAAAAGAATGTTGGGAATATGAAAATATAAAAATAGACTGTTGGGAAGGATGCACATAGTATGGGAATATCTGATCATGTTTCAGTATTTTCTACTGATTTATTAGCCACGTCTATCTTTACAGTGGATTGAAGAGGTCTAACCTAAGGCATCAGTGATATGTACAGATTCGATGGCTGCCCGTACAGGTTTACAGAGTGGAAAATCTGAAGCACGACAAGACATGCTATACAATATGAAACAGTGCCGTTTTTGTACAGAATAAGGCAGTTTGGGATACTGGTGTATTTCCTTTGAGTGTGGAAGGGGACGAGGAAGAGGACCAGCTGGCAAAAAGTTGAATTCAAGGTATCAATAAATATAGCTGAAATTAAGAGATTAATAACGATAGAAGTAAGAAAGAAATGGCAAAACATTTGGGCTGATGAAAAAGAAGGAAGTCGTTTATATCAGGTTCAGGAGTGTGTTGGTGCTGAGGGAATAAGGGATGGCAAATAGAAGGAAGGATGTGATCATATCAAGACGGAGAATAGGGATTGCAGCATTACATTACAGTTTGCGTATAATAGGGAAACATGAGAATGGTAATTGTGTAAAATGTGGACTCGCAGAAAAAGTAGAGAATATTCTTCTAAAATGTGATGCAAAATGACAGAGAAAGATTTGAGCTATCTCAAGAATTAGAAATTATGGGAATTAATAATATATCTCTGCAGGTGCTATTATGAAATGTGTTAATGCAATCAAAAGTATATGAGGAATTGTTTAAGTATCTAAAAAAGACAGGAGTAATGGATAGAATAGAAGGTTTTTTTTTGTCTTCCCCATATCATATTCTTAGATAGTTAAACCTATGTGCACTTCACACTCCAGACCAGAAGGTGGCTGAATTGCACCTTTTAAGTTGGTTTGCCAAACTGCCATAAAACTCAAGAAGAAGAAGCAGGATTCAGGTAAATAACAGTTCCAGTTAAGCAGTAGTTAAGAAGAAAGGTATTGAAATATGGCAGAAGGAAGGGGATATCATAAAATACTAAAGTTTGTCAGCATTAAAAGTGATAGGGAAAGGACCAGGCGGGAGGTAGAGAAGTTCACTTTTGGTGCGTGGTCATTTTTTGCCAATGCAATCTTTGGTTTTTCCAAATATCCGCCATTGATTCATCTCTCCAGAGCACATTGTATTGTTTCTTAGCTGAGGCGTTTTCATTTCTGGCTTCCTTTGGAAGACCAGAATCGTGGAATCTCTTACTAATGGTACATTATTCACATTGACTGTTGCCAGAATGGTCTGTACATCCCTGAATTACACATTTTTGGTATTCTGACTTGATTGAATCGTCAGCCCATTTTACACATTTAACCAGGTAAATTACTGGTAAATATACCAGATATGCAGTTCACGCGAGCTACAGCGTTAACTTTACAGCTGAGATTCCATTCACGCATTAGTACCAAAATACGGTAAGCTTTGTATAGTCTATCACCATACATGACCTTTAAACTCTGATTCGTAGCCCTGAGATTATAGTCCCCTTCACACATGGTAACCCTGACATTGATACAATGTTGAGTTGTGATCCAATCCATCATTTTGGATCGTGTTGGATCAGCATTGAAATTGTGATGAAAGTTGACAGCACACATGGGTGAGACAGTAGCTGTGTTTACATTACCTTTCAAATTGTGCAAATACGCCCAATGGAAATGTGTTAATTTCACAAAAACTGCCATTTATCGCAAAAAAGTTTTTACGCTCGCATGAAGTGGTTTTTCAGGCAATTCGAAAAAGAAATATTTAGCAAACCTGCAATGGAAACAGTTTTTGCGCATTTCCAGGTCACCTGACGTAGATGACGTGGTGTGTTTGGACAGAATACGAGACAGAGCAATTTATTAAATTCATATAAGACAAAAGAATTACAGGAATAATGGATTCTAAACCTCAAATAAATGCCACAATCAAGACCTGGAAGCAGATCTGAGGGAGAAACACCCAGAAACACCTCATATGTGCCGCTCACAAGTATAATAAGGGTCGTTTCTTACCATTAATGCTTGGAAAACACACATACATCTCCTTCGATTAATAATAATGGCCAGTGCAGTGGCTGGGATATAGTACATAAATACGGTGACCGGGAGGGGACATGTTCGGTTCACTTAGTTTTGTCATGGCCACAACATATAAACTCGTGGGAACGTGATATTAAGTCGTGGGAACGTCATAATATCTCGTGGGCGCGAGAACGTATGTTGAGCGAATGACATCCATTTCTCGTGGCCACGAATTAATATGTTGAGGGAATGACATCAGTTTCTCGTGGCTACCAGTGATATAACATGTGGGAACCGAATCTTCACACGCGATACGGGCTTCCTCCTTTTACCCCGGTCATAATTTACTTTGTTATTTGTTAATTTAAGTTTCTCATAATTTGTTTTTGTTTATTGCCTTAAATGGGACTTTATTTGTGACCCGAGTATTTCATTCAAGCCAGCAAATTTCCGACAAAAAGCCCATTCAACTTAAGAGTGCGCTTCAGGTGTCTTTCGCTTATGTACCCATGTCTTAATGCCAGAGACCGCACTATATCTTTATATGACATTCCTAATTCAAAGTAAAATGTTATTTCATCAGTCATCTCCATCTCCGACTGCTGTATATGGTTACAGTATTGACCGGTGTGGTAGGCTACCCTCAACATAACTCGTGGCCACGAGAAATAGATGTCATTCTCTCAAAATATGAAGTCGTGGCCACGAGAAAAATATATCGTTCCCTCAACAAAATGATCTCGTGGCCACGATTTATTATCACGTTCCCATGACTTAATATGACGTTCCCACGAATTAATATCTCATGGCAACAACATATTATCACGTTCCCACAAGTTTATATGTTGTGGCCACAACAAAACTAAGTGAGCCGAACATGTCCCCTCCCGGTCACCGTAGATAAACCTACCAATGTCCGTTGCCATGATTTTTGGAATGATTTTACTTATCGCGAAGGTTTAGTCGCATAACATCAGTTAATGGAAACGCCGTCATTTCGCAATAGTTTTTTGTCAACATTAAGAAATAAAATCGCAAAAGTTTTGCGCAAATCTGTAATGGAAACGCGCCTACTGACACTGAACTAACAGTGATAGTCAATGAGCAGAAGATCATTCAGGCATGTATCTCTGCAGAACACGAGTGGGTGTCTCTCAATCACTGGGGCGTTTCAGACACGACGGCGTTTTCAACCGCGTTACCCGATTTGCTCTAATCCACCGGGAGCTTGGTTTAGAGGAGGGCCTTCGTGATTTCAGCAAGTCTGTTGGAAAATGGCTGAAAAACATCCATTGTAATTTGAAATTGGCCACTGATTGGGAAACGCCCATTTTGGTTTTGCATGTGCACTTCTCAGTAGTGTAACTGATGCTTCCTCATTAGAGAGAAAACACAGGTGTATCCTACGCAGAAGCCTTGTGTGTTGAACCAGCATGACTTTAGTTTCAAACAATATCGCATATACCTTATGATTTCTCTGTTCCTTTGTTTTGCATGCTTATTTGCGTTTGATTTTTATTGTTACTGACTGTAATTGTGTTTGAATAAAGCATCCATTTTTCTATTTTTAGTGATATTTTATATCTTTTCATCATTGATTGTGTGAAACTGTTAAATAAAATAAATTGACTCTGCTGGAAAGGTGTCATTTATATTTGAAAAGGTTTCCCCCAAACTTTTAAATGGTCGGGAATTTATTGACGCACTATTGAAGTGTATTAGCTGAGATATTAATGTTGTTTCAACATTAACTTGGTACATCAGATGGCAACATTTTTTTATGCAACATTACATTTCTCAGTGTTTCAACAAAAGTGGTCAACATCACATTGTAACATTGATCGAACAATATTTCCAAAGATTATTTGTCTTCATTTCTGTGTTGATTCAGCATCAGTGATGTAGAATCAATCATAGTGTAATATTGATTCAATAGCATTACCATTGATTATTTTTTTGCTGAAATCTCACCATTGTCTAACATTAAATGTGTTTGCAAACGTGATATTGAACAAACATCACTTAATAATGTTGAATCAATAATATTACCATTGATTTGTGGTTGAAATCTCCACATACCTGATCCTGAAGCAACATAATGCTTCAATGGTTGACTCAGTAATGCTTCAATGGTTGACTCAGTAATGCTTCAATGGTTGACTCAGTAATGCTTCAATGGTTGCTTGCTATCTGGGGAATTACTGGGAAATTAAGAGATCATTTGTGAACAGGATCTTATCAAAAATAAAAATCAGTTCTGGCAATTTTCCATCATGAGAAGATGTAGGCCTAACGGTAACACTTTACAATAAGGTTAACTACTTAACATTAACTAATGTATTTACTAATATGAACTGGCAATGAGCAATACATTTGTTACAGTATTTGTTAATATTAGTTAATAAAAATCCAGCTGTTCATTGTTTGTTCATGTTAGTCCACAGTGCATTAACTAATGTTAGCAAATACGACCTTTGAATTTAATAACATATTAGTAAATGTTGAAATTATTATGAAATAAGATTAATGCTGAAGAAGTATTGTTCATTATTAGTTCATGTTAACTAATGTAAAGTGTAAAGTGTGTGTGAACAAAGCGTAATATCTGAGCAGTGCGGTGGAAAGCAGGCTTATGTCTCTGTGTAATGGTGTGTGTGTGTGTGTGTGTGTGTGTGTTTGACCCGGGTGTCGTCCTCTACACCCACTCCATCAGGGCTGGGTCTTCATCGGGCTGTGTGTGGTCTTCAGTGGAGAACCTCACCCTTCAACAACAGAACATAAGCTCCTTCCAGGGACTTCCCTCGCGAGCACTCGGGTCCGAGGCTTCCTTCACACATGATCGGGGTCACGGTGGACACAGTGAGTAGGCAGACCGAGGAGAAGCCAGAGCTTTGACTGATGATGCAAGGGCCGATGAGGGGATCTCCGAGCACAAGATGGACAGATTCAGGAAATGGGAAAAACAAACAGACCAGTGGAGGTGTCAGGTGTGTGTACAATGATCCCACAAACTACTGAGTCACTTTTAAAGGGTAACTCTCGCCAAAAATGCAACCTACCTTTTTGTTAATCTACCCGAGGCAAACTTTCGTTTAAAAGCATAATTAGAATGGAAACGCCACTTTTAAGTTTGACCGTATTTTCGGTTTAGGTTAAAATGCCTTAAAACACTAAGAAGGCTCGACACCAGGGGCGGAGCGGGGGGGTGGCTAATTGGGCTTAAGCCCCGAATGTTTTGTCAAAAGCCCCGAATCTTTTAGGTTTTTTAAAATAACTTCAACTTTGTTTCATTTCCTCTCAGTCTTTCTGACTGGAGCGGCAAAAAAATGAAACAAAAGCTCTATTACCGTGCGTGGTGGCGGACGGTAACTCATCGCGCATCACTCAGCTTGTTTGCCAACTGCCAATAAAAACTAACGAAGAAGAATATAAATTTTCTTCTTCGTCGTTGTCATCAGGGGCTGGCGGGCTGTTGTATGTTTCACCGGCGTCGTAGCGAGCTTACTGGCTAACCGGCTGAAGTTAATATGGACGTAACCGAGGGGAGGGGGGCTCGTAAAACCAAAACACACATCTTGTATCAAATGGTAAGTTAACTCAGGGCATGTTTTACAGCTAATCTCGGCACATTAGTGGGATAATTGATAATATAGTGATAAAGAAGATTAGAAAGACATGAGAAAGTATATCTCCTCCTCCTGATGACAACAATTCCAAGTACAGATGCATCAATATCGTGGAAAAGGTTTTTTTTTTTTTTTTTTTTTCATACTTTAATTTAAAAAGTAATTTTTTTATATATTCTACATTCATTACATACAAAGTAAAATATTTCAAGCTTTTTATTGTTTTAATCTTGATGATAAGGGCTTACAGCTCATGGAAATCAAAACTCCAGTACGCCTATCTCAAAATGTAGTATTAGAATTTTAGAACAAAGATTTTTTTTATACGACCTGACAGCTAATCAGCTAATCAACTCAAAACACCTGCAAAGGTTTCCTGAGAATTTAATCTGTCATTCTTGTTCTGGTGGTGCAGCACAATGACCTTTTCCACAATATTCAAAATTTGAGATGCGCCTGTAATAATGTAATACACGTATTAGTATTTACGTAATTAAAGGAATTGTTATGGTGAACAGTAATAATGAATAAATAGTAGCAGCAGACTATTGCTAATTTAATAAATTGAATAATAAGACACAGGTCTTTGGAACTTTTATTGCACACATGAGACTTAAATTATTATCAGCGAGTTATGGTGGCGTTTTGGCCCCAGTCAAGGGCTGTTATAAGTTTTACACGCCACCAGATACCACTGTGTTTATTTTCCCAGATAGTGTATAGATTTTTAGGCATTCTATTGTCTCAAACTGCCTGAAAAATAGTGCATTTAGCTGACGTAAATGGGAAAAAAATCTTCCCGGGGGAGTATGCCCCCGGACCCCCCTAGGTTTGGGCTAAGCCCCGAATGTTTGCATCGTCTGGCTCCGCCCCTGCTCGACACAACATGAAACTTTACACTTTACACTCTACACATGAACTCCAGCATTGAGAACATTGTTTGTGTACACAGAGTTTACTAAAAGAAAGATTTTGAACAACTCACTGTGTTTCCGTCCGCCGGCATTTTGACAGTCAAAAATAGTCGATTTCCGAATGCGAATGAACTGACTCTGAATTTTAGTATTGTTTCTTATATGAGGATCCTTTTTCAAACACAAGGTCAATATTGATTTTCACTAACGAGAAAACAACAAATTATCTGTGAATTTGTATTGAACTAAGCTTTAGGAGCTTTCCATCTTTACTCTCCTCCCTGTTACGGAGATCGACTATTTTTGACTGTCAAAATGCCGGCGGACAGAAACACAGTGAGTTGTTCAAAATCTTTCTTTTAGTTAACTCTGTGTACACAAACAATGTTCTCAATGCTGGAGTTCATGTGTAGAGCCGCTGGTGAGACTTCCAGCACAGTTTCATGTTGTGTCGAGCCTTCTTAGTGTTTTAAAAATAGCGATTTTTGATGCTATCATAGAAGTGCCCCATTCACTCCCATTCACAACGCAATTAACCTAAAACGAAAATACGGTCAAACTTAAAAGTGGCGTTTCCATTCTAATTATGCTTTTAAACGAAAGTTTGCCTCGGGTGGATGAACAAAAAGAGCCTAGGTTGCATTTTGGCGAGAGTTACCCTTTAAACATTTCAGAAGTCAATTCAAAAGGATATATTGCAAAATGTTAAAGCAAGTGTCATTTATCTTTACAGAAAGATAGCACAAGCACACTTTCATATGACAAAGCTTGATAGTTGATCAAAACAGTCGTTGTGAAAATCATTGTGACACTTTTTGTTTGGCAAACATTAGTAAAACATATTCATAATGCTGATTTTTCATAAATGAACGGCCAAAATGCATAAAAGGTTTTCTGTTTTTTTTGTGGAAAACGATGTCGTGTAAACGGCCCCTAAGCTCCGAGAAAACATCTAGCATTATTTGCTTGATAATTTCATGGTTAATGCATAGAGATATATTTTCAGCAATGATGTCCAAATCCTTTTTTTCTTTTCTTTTTTTCAATCGAGGTATCATTATACCATATTCAAATAAAGGTTTTTAAAATAAAAACGTTGCCATATTCAAAAAAAGATTTGAAAAAGTGGACTAAGTGTCACTATTAAACAAGTTTATGTTCAGCTAATCGCCAGCCTCTCACAGGTCTGAGAGGTCCCGAGAGATTGCAGGATTCAAGCGACAAATGATGTTTTATAAACAAAGTTTGGGAGAAGAAGCGACACAGTTTAGTTTGTAGGAAGAACAGGAAGATGGAGATCTGGGGCCGTATGTGTAAAGCCACTCAGAGCGACATTTTAGTCTTAAGTGTGTCAAAATTGTAACAATGAAATAATTTTACTCTTATTCCTAAACTTAAGAATATGAGCAATTCATAAAGGATCCTAAGTGTCAAGGCCAGCCTAATCTCATGAAATGCGTCTCTATAGCACGTATTGTATTTATCGTGTAATTTATACGCGAAAATGAGTTTTTACGTATATGATAATATATATATAGTATAAATTGCATGCTAAATACAATGTGTGCTACAGATTTTAGACAAACAAAAAAGTTCACAGAAAAAAAAAAAGCATAGATTGACTGCAACATAGTCATTAGTTATTAATATTTCACTGGTCCTCTCTTGTTTTTTTATGTGTTCATAATTTCTTTGTGTGACAGCCTTGCCAAACATTATGTCTGTACAATTTGACATTTCATTGAGTTATCACAAATAAAACAATTGACTCCAAGCACAACTACACACAATATGCTTACAACCTCTTTAACACATTTTTAATAATATTTGAATAGAGGGAGAATATGTAAATGTTCCTATGCTGGACATCACTTTCGGCAGTTCATTGACTTTCCAGCTGATCTTCAAATCTTGCAGCAAAAGCAAGCCACTTTAATGAGGATTTCAGGCTTGCCTTGATGAAACTCATCACTCCAGCTGTAAATGAGGAGACATACTGTACATAAATATAAAAGGTTTCCACAGTATCACTACTAATTTGTGATAATTTTGCACGATGCAAAGCAATTTATTTTAAAACAATTTTAAATATTATAGTTTCAGTGTCTTAATTAAATGATTTGATTATAATCACATTAAATGACTGGTGTCATGCTGCAGTGACCTCACCCTTGCAGGCTCACTATTGGCTGATGCAGAGGTCGAGGCGGCCATTTTGAGTTGCCATCATTGTAGTCCTTAGTTTGCAGCACTTAAGAATCAGTCTTTTAAATCAGTTGTTTGAAAACAACACATTGCGAGCATTCTCACAACTGCAAGAAAAGTTTGACTTGCCCTCAAATGACATGTATAGGTTTCTACAAATAAGACATTATATCACAAAGCACACAGATTGGGATAGTCTTAAAAGAGAGCCAACTGATGTTGAACGGTATATTTCTCAACAAGTGATATCAACAAGGCATCAGGTATCACATAAGAGTCTTATGAAAGACACATCAGATAATACTCTTCATATTAAAAATGAATGGGAAATGGAACTTAATACAATTATAGAGGATGAAACATGGGAAGACATATGTCGGGCTAGTCATACAGGGATTGGAAGTCCAATGTGGAAAGAATTTGACTGGGAGATGAAGATAAGATTCTTTAGGACCCCTCTTAAGGTATCAATGTTTAAAAACAATGCCCCCAACATTTGCTGGAGGAACTGTGGCATGGTGGGGGATCATACCCACATATTCTGGGACTGCTCTGTGATACAGACATACTAGAAAGACATTAAAGAGGAAGTGGACAAAATATTCAGGGTGGATTTCCCTCTGGAAGCCTTTAATTTTTTTACTGGAGAAAATACCTGAAAACTTGCTTTCTAAGGACCAACACCATATGTTACATATATTGTTAATGATTGCAAGAAAAATGATCACTATTAACTGGATGAAGCCTAGACCCCCTACAATTGCCCAGTGGATACAAAAAAAATCAAGCAGGTCCGTACAATGGAAAATATGAGTGCTATTTTACAGTTGAAATTACCTGTGTTTGTAAGAAGATGGTCTCCTGTCATTCTAGGCCTTGATTTAGAATAATAGCTTAAACATACTGTGATATGCAATGATGTATTTACCCTGCTTCTACTGTATGTAGTCAATATGTCTCTTGAACATAGCTCAACCACAAGGTGACCCCCCCCCCCCCCCCCCTTTTTTTTCTTTTTTTTTCTTTTTTTTTTTTTCTTCTTCAACCTCTCATTGAGAGAGTGTTCCTGTATTGCATAAATTGCCAGCAATGTTTCATATGGGCAATAAAGAAAAAGAAAAAGAATCAGTCTTAGACTTTACTACAATAAATCAAAAGAATGAACCGCGTTATACAAAAATCACATTCGGTACGAACTCCATTTATAGCATTTGTTCACATTTATCTCAGTAAATATTCACCAATGTGAACACTATACTTCATTAACATATTAACATAAAACCATGTAAACAAGCTAGAACTGTGGCTGTGTCTGAAATCGCCCCCTATTAAATAATAAATATTAAATAACGCCCCTTAAATAGGGCGTTATTTGAGGGAACCGCCATTTGTAGTGGTCTCCGAAACCATGTGGACGTCATCAAGTGCACTCATTCAATCCCATAATGCACCACAATAACGAGTGTACAACTGATGTGTCCTCATCGGCTAGAGAAGAATACCCATAATGCACTGTGAGAGTCGTGGCCTGAATGAATTCCCGTGTCTGACCAGGAGATGGCGCCGCATCTGAATCATTCATCCATTTCCCAAACCACTGGTCCACGGCGTACAGCGCTATATTATACAGGTATAAATGTGTTTTTAATTGATTATTAAATTGTTGAATTAAGGTTTAAATATAGCTTCCATGGCAGAGTTCAAGATCAATCTTTTCATAACGGAGCTGCCAGTTTGCTAAGTTTTAAATGTTTATTAAACTGCGAGAACAAACTATGCAAAAGCGGCACTCAGTGTACGAATTCACTCGCTCGCTTTCATTCACTCCTTCAAATGAACTGAATTAGTGGACAAATGTAGGGAATAGTGAGCGATTAGAGGGCGATTTCAAACACAGGCAAAGACAGGAAACGGACGAGTGGTTCGAACGATATTGGAGTGAACGATATTTCATTCCAAGAACATAAAAATCTCCAGTTTTCAGAATGTTACTAGAATGTTATTTAAAGGTTAGTATGATCAGGGTGGCCGCGGGTCCTTAAAAAGTCTTAAAATGTCTTAAATAAAGTTTTCCTAATAAAAGGCCGTAAAAAGTATTAAAATGTCATAAATTCAGATTCGATAGGTCTTAAATATTTCTGGTCACATTACCGCTAAAATTTCTCCAGTCTGACGGACCTAATGTCCGTCAAATAACCAGTGAAGCATCGAATCACGAGAGTGATTCAGATTTTATGACATAAACAGCTATTGATAATGATAATGTAGGTGATAATGTAGGCTATTTCTGGTAACGCTGTTGAGGCTTGCGCTGCTTGTCTCTGTGATAGATTTTATTGTAAGAAATCAAAACAAATGAGCATAACACACACATAAAAAAACTCACAGAAGAAACATACTGAGGTAAAAATTCTAAATATTGAGTTTTTTATTTATAGCATATGTGATATAGTTAAGTAACATAACATGACAGGAGCTATTTTGCTGAATATTCTCACGACTGCAAATGTTAAATTGATTACAAGTAGTTAACATAAAATTATTTCAATTACTTCGGTTAAATATTACATATACACATGTAATATAATGTGTATTTCCATCACAGGTTTGGTCTTAAATTTAATTCAAAGTGGCATTAAAAAGGTCTTAAAAAGTCTTAAATTTAACTTGTTTATATCTGTAGACACCCTGTATGATGTTCCTGAAGCATTATTTCAATCCTTCAAACACCTGTTGTGAACAAGCACGGAAAGAAAGAGAAAGAAGAACACAAACTACAACTGACTTCAGCCACAGCCTTAGATGAAATCAACCGAAGAGAAAATAAGACATTAAATCTCTCAAGATCTGATTAAACGACTCCACAAACAGCATTACCAGCTTTACTTATTACTAACCAGACTGACTTTATTTCTGTTTTATGTCTACAGCAGTTCTTATTGAGAATTATCAGAGGTTTAGATGTTGATGTTTGGTTGGAAATATTTAGTTTGAGGTCACCATTATGCTGATCAGTGTTTGATTTAGTTGGGCTCTTGGTTTACACCCTGAATGAGATGAACAAGACATCAGAAACGGAACTATGGGAACACACTGTGTGTTCATCTCTAAACGCCAACCTTGAATATGAATGTTGAACATGACACATCTCACAAGGCTGTAAAAGCAGTAATAACAGTGCTGCATGACTACAGGTGGGGTGAGAACAGACATGCAAATGTTGCAGCTTTTGCATGTCACTTTGCATCCAAAACATCCTTGATGGCCTGGGATAACTTCCCCTGGGTGTGGGGAAAACTGAGACGCTTTGAATAACAAATGAGCCCTATTTTCACTTGAGCTTATCACACAGTCATAGTCAGCCCTCAGCGGCCTGTCATTTGTCCATGCAAAGTGTCTTCACTCGTTCACAATCATTTTCATCAGACTGTAACATCAGTGACAGTTTCATGTCATTTCATGATCACTTTGCTGTTCTACGAGAATCCAAAAGCTATAGACATCTGAAAAGAGGAAGCAGAGATGTATTGAAATAAAACTTAACTATTCAAGTGTGCAAATACACCCTATATCTGGCCTCAGGTGAGCCTGTAATATGTAGGCTACATGTACCTTATTGCTCATGTCATAACAGCCATACACACCAGAATCAAAATCCTTTAAACCCTTCTCTGATTCCCCGAGTCATTATATATCCAGTTTTACTGCAGTCCAAACTGACATCCAAGAGAAACAGTTTCTGTATATATCTTATAGGTTTTTTTTATCATTAAAGTGTGTGTGTGTGTGTGTATTTAACTATATTTTGGGGACAAATTTATACCCAGAAGTGACCAAAACCTGACAAAATCTACAAAAAACTCCCTGGAATAAAAATAAAGTAATTAAAGGTTTTTTGAACATGTATAAATGCAGAAAGTATATATATATATTGTGTGTGTGTGTGTGTGTGTGTGTGTGTGTGTGTGTGTGTGTGTGTGTGTGTGTGTGTGTGTGTGTGTGTGTGTACTTGTACAACTATCTTTGTGAGGACCAGTTTGAGTTTTAGACCATTGGAGTGAGGACAGAGAGAGTAAAGTGAGGACATGTTGGCCGGTCCTCAGTTTCTGAGAGCCTTTAAAGGAGAGTTTGAGGGTCAAGACATGGTTTTAGGGATAAGGTTATAATGAGGTTAAGGGTCGGTTTAGGGTCAGGGGTCGGGTTAGGCACTTAGTTGTGATGGGTAAGGTTAGGGTAAGCAGCTAGAGATTGCATTGTGTCAATGAATGTCCTCATAAAGATAGATGTACAAGAATGAGTGTGTGTGTGTGAGTGAGTGCGAGTGCGTGTGAGCATGAGTGTGTGTCTGTGTGAGTGTGTGTAAGGATGTGGCCTGCAAACTGCTGCAAGAATACTAAGTGTGCTGTAAACACTGGAGTCTTTCAGGATCTGGATCAGCCATAACGCCTGTAGACGTGACGACAGAAGCTCGTTCTCATCACAGATGCACAGAACAGCATGAACACACTGAGAGGAACTGCTCACGACACACACACACACACACAACACTTACGAACATCACACAACCCCTCCATCTATACAGCATTTACTTTGGCTTTTATTATTGTCAAAAGACCAGCTTATGAAACATGACTACAAAGCTCAAAATGTGTGTGTGTGTGACAGAGAGAGTGTGTTAAATCACTCAGACGCTTCTACATCCCCTGGTGTTTTAAACTGGATGAATGAAGAAAAACGGGCTAATGTAGTCATGTGGTTCATGATACTGTTATACATGTTAGATGTGAAGAAGAAAAAGATGGATATATAATACCTTCAAAGGTTGGATGAAGGTCATGTTAGCTGTGTGTCATCTCTGTGCAACCCTGTAACCTGTTAACATCCACAATCCACCACTGTTTCACTCAGAAAGCTAGTGATACGCTTGATTTTCTCACTGCAAACGAGTGCAGGTTTACAGAGACACGTCAGGCCGGTCACACTGCTGACATTAACACAAGCCTGTTACTCTGTAATGTGTGTTTTTTAGTTTTATAATGATTGATTGAATTCTCATTTGAGGATAATAGTAATAAAGTAGTAATAATGCAACAGTAAAAATAGAAATAATGCAAAGGAAATTATAATGACCTACAACTGCTTTCTGTTCTTTAATTACACAAATACTGGTGCTCTGTCATTTCTGACCGAAAAACTTTACATTTGTTTTTTTGTTTTTTTTGTTACATTCATCATCAGAATGGTACGAAACTTGGTAAAGGTTTTGGCACTTGCTATGTGAAGCAAGACACACTTGTGCTCTTCGCGGTCAAAATGAGCGCATTGGAAATGAATGGAGACGAATTTTGGTTCTTAATAAAGCAATTTTTTTTAGATATCAGGCTCAAATTTAGAGCACATCTTGTTTAGATTTATGGCTTTGATTTTCTCACAGTTTTAGAGTAAACCATGTTTTTGAAAATAGTTTTTAAAATAGTATTTTTGCACATTTTTCATAACAATAAACTTAAAATTCTGTAACTTAAAAAAAAAAAATTACGTCAGCAATAATCTGCCGAGTGTCGTCTTTGAAAAGAGATCAAACTTCAGTCTGTGCTTTAAAGCATTCGAGATTTAACACAGTTTAAGTTGGAAATTAAATATTCAGGTCAATGCTCAAAACGTGAATAAATGGATTATAAATACAGCGCAAATATAATGTAGTACCATAAAATCCCCTAAAAATACAAAATATTATAATAAAAAACATTATCGAACTGAAATATAGTATTGAAATAGAAAAATAAACTTTTCTGCCATTTTTGACCGACACGCGAAGGTTAAAGAATTAAATAGGTTTGCACAGTTTATATGTAATTATAAAACTAGTTTTAAACATTTGAGTATTAGACTTTAGATTAAAAGCTATCTAAAAAGGGAGGTCTACCCCACCAATGTAGACTCAAGACAAAAAGTGACACAACCTCCATTTGGGAACGACGAATATTACCAATATTTGGCTTATTAACATTTATGCATTTATCAGACGCTGAAGCGTTTCAAGGTACACATTTACATTCTTATCAGTTCTTGTTTTCCCTGGGAATCAAACCCGTGACCTTGGCATTGCAAGTGCCAACACTCTACTGTCTGAGCTACAGGAAAGCATGACTATTAAGGCTGTGTTTTTATACTTTTAGCAGGTCAGGGTTTTTTATGGGTTAGTTTGTAGTCATTCTATTATCTTTATTCATATATAAGTCCTCGTATGAATAGCTCAGTAAACATGTTATTTTTTCCTGTGTATTTGTACAAGGCATATTAGTGTGTGTGTGTGTGTGTGTGTGGGAACGCAGGGGTCATGTTGTTGACCCACCTGCTCCCATCTCTCTTCAGCTGGATCTCGTGGCGCTTCGGCAGCTGCAGATCTTCACAAACAGCTCTTTGTAATCCGGCTGACGGACACGAGGAGCGAGGACACAGAGACAGCTCATCTTGCTGACTTCACATCCACTGCCCTTCATGCTACTAGATGAACACATACCTTCATGCCTGACACACACACACACACACACACACACCTGTTACATGTCGAGGGTAAAACTAACGGACAAATCCAAGTAACTGAACGAGAACTGCACATAATTTCACATGCAGATGAACAGTATTCAAACCTGTGTTCTTCCCGCAACATGCAAAGTGTATTTGCAAATGTGACCAAGGCCGAAATAGCCGGAGCTGAGCCTGTTTGATGGACTTTAGTCAAATTTTCTGAGTGAGGTGTGTGTGCGTAGAGCATTACAGTATCTGCTTTAAAACCTGTATTCTGAGGGGCCGCTTACACGACACCCCTTTCAACCAAAAACTGGAGACTTTTCATGCGGTTCGGCCGTTCATTTACACAACACTGCCGTTTCGGTGGCACGACAAAGCGCGACACTTATCATCTCAGTGTAAACGTGAATCTGTGAAACCGGAAGGTTTCTTACAACAGACTCAAGGATCATGTGTTTTCGAAGGCTTTGTGTTCAAAGCATTTGATATTTTCTTAAAAGAAGTAAAAAGCGACTTTATATCAGAGGACAACATCCTAAAATTGGCATTACAGTGAATGTTTCTGGCTTTGTGAAGATGAAATTTACCCTGAAGACGAAAGAAATGATGTAGTATTGCGAATGCGTGTGTGCGCAGGCTCTGGCGTGAATAATAATACAGCGTTATTAGTTGTTTTCACGGATCCGTGTGAACGGGGATCGTTTTGATAACGTCGTCATCCGTACAAAGAAAAAAACGTTTCCGTTTTTAGCACATGGTTGTCGTGTAAATGTACGACAGTCCACACTGACCAACATTACAAAACATGTGTGAACATCCACTAAACTTCCCTTTAACGATCTGACAAACTTGATTGTAAAATAAAAAGAACATATATTGACCAATAATGCAGTATTTTGATGCCTTTGTCTGCCACTGTCACTTCAACATTCAACACATAATAAGGTTAGTTTGTGTTAGTTTGAAACATTAATTGGCATATAACTTGATTTTTTTTGCTCTCTTTATAGTCAATAATAGTAAAACCTGAAATCATCTATATTGTGACACCTGGAAACGAAGCTGAACATGAACATATATAAAATATATAAATGTATATCTAATATAGAAGTCTAAGCCCAGTATATGTTGGTCTAATGAATGTTTAATCCCAATTTAACTCCTGGTCACAAACCCATCGATAGCTATTAAGAGTGACAATGAACAGCATAAGGAATGCTCTAAATAAATGCGCAAAATAATTAATTATATGAAAGATAACTGTGCTGAAAAATGCTGACATTAAAAGCCACATTATATAATACTGAAGAAGATGTGGATGGATCACAATACGAACAGGAAATGGACATAATCCCCTTTATTGATGTCAGCTCTTAGCAGCTCACAGGAAGTGACATCACTCCCACGCATGTCAGCTGGCCTGGGTTACTGCCAATCACAGACGCCCATATCATGATGATCACAGTTACTCTTTAATGTGTATCTAATGTGCTCATAGTGATGGCATAGGGAATTTCATAAATGGACAGAAGATGGACACACACACACACACACACACACACGCACACACACACACAGACACACACATTCTTGAATATGTGGTTTTCAGGGACTCTCCATAGGCGTAGTGGTTTTTATACTGTAGATATTCTCTCCCCTTACACTAACCCTACCCACCCATCACACAAAACTTCTCATTTTGAATAAAAAATATATATAAAAAACACTGTTTGGTGTTTGTTAAGCCGTTTGGTTTACGAGGACACAGGAGATGTCCTCATAAATCATGTTTAAGTTGTAATACCCATGTCATTAAACACATTCGTACCCTCATAAACCACATACACCTGTACACACACACACTGGGTTATCATGTTTTATGGGGATTCTCCATAGACATAATGATCTTTTATATTGTACAAAATATTATATTCTGTCCCCTAATATTATATTCTGTCCCCTTACACTAACCCTACCTATGAAAGCTTGTTTCCACAACAGAATAAAACATTATAAAAGACTTTTTATCTCACAATTACGAATTTATATCATTCAATTGTGACTTTATATCATGCGATTCTGAGATAAAAAGTATATTGTGAGATGTAAACTCGCTATTGTGAGAAAGTCAGAATTGTGAGATAGAAAGTCACAATTACCTTTTTTATTTTTTATTTTGTGGCGGAAACAAGCTTCCATACCGACCCCTAAACCTGCCCATCGCAGACACTTTCTGCTCTTTTACATAAAAAAAATAACATCACTATGATTTATAAGCTTTTTTCCTCAGGGTGACCAAAAATGTCCCCACAGGGTCACAAAATTTGTTTGTCCCCACAACGTAAGGAATACCTGAACACACACACACACACACACACGCACACATTTTATTGCTTTTTGCAGGTAAAAATTTGCATCCAGTGAGAGTGACTGTCAGCAGTTCAAAATAGTGAAGTAAGAGCAGTGTACCGTTTGAGCTAATTAGCACAAAAAGAAGAGGAACTAATAATACATAATAATTGAAGAGGGAAGTTAACAAACCAAAGTGGTCAAAGCATATACAGATGGCAAAATTTTATTGTACAATAAACCGCAAATAAACATAAGGAATGAACTAAAAAGTTGTGCACATTATAGAAGCTGGGTGTACCGCAATATAAATACCTCATTCATTCATTCATTCATTCAAGCTGTCTTTAAGTCACTCATCATAGTGACAAACCCCTAGTGCAACATTATAAACACAATTCAATTATTTGTGAAAAGTACAGTGCGGTCAGAAAGTATTCACACTCCTTGTTTTCTTTTTTTTTCTTTTTTTCTTTTTATGATGCAGTCTTATGCTTTTTTTCCCACATCTCTGCTCCATACCCCATAATGACACAGCAAATATCTGAATTGTGATAATTTTGCACAATTATTAAAAAGAAAACACTTAGACCCTTTGCTATGACACTTGAAATTTAGCTCAGGAGCGTCACATTTCTCAGGCAGATTCAGCTGATTAGATATGATTTGGAAAGGCTTATACCTGTTTATACAAGGTCTTACAGCCCCTTTTAACCATGAAAGTTCTGGGAATTAGATCGGATTAGAAAAGGAACCACCCCCTTCCAATCTGATCCGAATGTCATTCGTATCGAGCAGAATCGGATCGATTAAGGAGTTTACATGAAGGCTTTTCAGTCCGATTGAGCCGTCAATCCCATTGGTTATTTGGTTGCATGTAATCGTAGCGACTGATTCTCCTGACAAACCTTGATAAGATCTGCAGAAAGGAATGGGGAATAATCCAGGTGTGCCGAACTTGTTGCATCATACACTCTCAGAAAATAAAGTACATAATTGTACCTGTACCTTTAGGTGTACGATGGCTTGTCACTGGGGCTGTACCCTCAAGGGTACAATATTGTACCTTAACCTTTAAAAGAAACGGTACATATATGTACCTTTTAATGCTTTTTGACCCTCAAAAAGGTACATATATGTACCTTGAGGTATAATAATAAGCCCTATGGGGTACATTAGTGTAGATTGTACCTTGGGGGACAGAAATGGACTCCTACTGTTTCTGACAGTGTACCCAAAAAGACTAATGGCTAGTTTACTAATGGCGAGTTTTTCGGTTCCTTGCCACTGTTGCCTTTGGCTTGCTCAGTTGGGGATATTCTGGGGATATCTAATTTGATTTTATCAATAAATTCCACTAGAAACAAACCTTGTTGTATTATTTTAATTTAATACTGTGAAGCTGCTTTGATACAATCTGTATTGTGAAAAGCGCTATACAAATATACTTGACTTGACTTGACTAGTTTCACAGATGAGGCTTAAACCTAGTCTCAGTCTAAAATGCATGTTTGAGCTGTCTTCACTGAAAACCACATCAGTGTCATTGTTTTGTCTGAAGATGCACACCCTATAAAAAATGCTGAGTTGTTTCAACCCAACTTTGGGTAAAATATGGCAAAATTTTAAATTACATTTTTAACCCAACGTTTGGGTTTGTCCATATTTGACCCACAATTGGGTTAAAACAACCCACCATTTTTTTAGAGTGCACCAATAATGTCTTGTTTTTCTAAGGCACATTTCAAAAAGCGACTTCAATGTCCTAATTTAACTAAGGCCTAACCCTAATCTAAGGCCTGTCTGTGAACCCGGGCCTAAGGCTTCAAATGCACTTCAACTAAGCACTGAGTTAAGGGTTTGAATACTAATGCAAATATAATATTTCATACTTTATTTTTCTCCCTTCTCCCTAAAATAATTGGATTTTGCTTTGTCATTATGGGCTATTGAGTGTAGATTGATGTGACAAAAGATGTAAGTATTTCAGCATAAGGCTGTTGATGGGAATGCTGGGCTTGCGATGGAAAGACAAGCCTGTGGAAAACTGAAGAGTCCCCTGTGATTGTGTGTTTGTGTGGAGGCATCCCGTTTCCCGTAAAAAGCACAGGGGTGGATCGCAGTGCTCGGAAACAAGCATCCCATACAAATCTAATTCAACATGAAAATTAGGAAGTTGATTTATGAGAATATGGGATCAAAAAGGCAGACGAGTTGGAAGACGAGGGATGCCACAAGTTTTATCCGGACCATATGTAGTGGGAATGGGGGGAGGTGGTGATATGTGTCCTTAGCTGTCCCATTGCAGAATTTACTACACTCTTTCAAGTACTTAACCTGTCAATAGAGACCAAACATCTTTCAGATATTGGAAAATCAAATGAAAATGCTGATCGGATGCCAATGAATCGGACAAAAGTTTCATGGCAAAAGAAAAAGAACATGTTTTGCACATAAACTATTACTCTTTTGGTTGACTCTCAGTTGAAACACTTGTATGGTCACTGATTCTACAAAAGCTTGAATTATCTGATCTGTGGCTGAACATGATCCCTTCAGCTTGAGCTTGAACAAACAAGACAGTGAAGTATCTGGGAATAAACACATACAACCAATAAAATCTGGAAGTACTTGAACTCTCTTCCACACAGCGCTGTAGAAATGGCTTCAAGCCAGTTCACTCAGAGCCATTCACGCTAATTGTTTCCTTCAGTCTGAATCCTCGATCCCCTCCTGCTCCTTTTAACATCTTCCACTAATACGTTTAAAGAAAATCTCTAATTAGAACAGTAAGGCTTTCAAATTAGGTTAGTGTGGGGTCAGAGGTCAATGAGAGTGTCAGACACACAGCAGAGGTCAAACACTTTAATGACTTAACCACAGGATTACTAGCTTACTATATTTTGTATACTGGATTTTTTTCAAACAGCAAAGGAAATAGTAGATATCATAAACAATATGCAACAATACATATTTCAACACTGTTGTCATATGACCTCACGCCACATCCTTCATTTAGTGAGTGGCATTCAGTCATTGGCAAAATGTGTATAAAAATCCACCATACTAAACAAATGCATGGAGTCCATGGACAAGCACAGACTTACAGGTACAACAAAATGAAAGCAATAAAAACTGTGAAACAAGCCTTAGGCTGAGGTGAGGTCGTTGACAAGCTCATGCCAATCAAAACATTACACCGCCTCTTTCCACACAGACATGAACGTTAAGAAACTTGCTCAATATTTTGACAGCTAATCCAAAAAGATAAACCACTAAGGGTATGTTTACATGATATGTTTACAAGAAAAAAATTCCCTTTGCATTTTTCACGCACAGACGACAACGTTTTCAAAACTATCTCCCCATTTACACGGATCCGCAAAAACAAATAAGAATGCTGTATTATAATGCCAGGCAAGAAGTTGGCGATGTCACTTTGCAAAGAAACACAATGGGCCCTATTTTAACAATCTGAAACGCAAGTATCAAAGCGAAACACTTTCTGGTCTGAAGTAGCTTCATTATTCATAGGTGTGGTTTGGGCGTAACGTGAAATAAACCAATCAGAGTGTCATCTCACATTCCCTTTAAGTAGGGTGACCATATTTTAGTTTTCAGAAAACAGGACGGGGGCGTGGTTAAGGGGTTGGGGGCGTGGTTGGGGTGAATGCATAAAAAAATACTTGACAAATGCATTCACAACCTTGCAACTATGTTATTGTACTTTAATACATAAAGTAATACATCCTTTCCATTCAATGTTTGGACCGAAACAATAGAATAGGCCTACTATTAAAAAAAAGTTTAGCTTTTAACACCTTTTACATGACACTATTTCTTTTCATGGTCATAGGTTAAAAATCTACTACACTATTTCAGTATAAAAAATATATATATCAATCCTCCTGATGTTCTCTTGTAGCCTATAATTTCTTTATGTGGGCTTCTAGATCGCTAGCACCTTTATTTGACACTGACACGTACGTGCCAGCATTGCAGTTCAAGCATTCTGCTTTACACGGATCCCGACCGAAACGAAAACACGGGAATTTTCTCTGTAAATCATCTGTGAATTTACATTTGGGCTTTTTTTTAACGCTGTTAGCTACTTACATATAAACTGAAGTGTCGACCGTCGAGTCCTGGTCAAGTCACGCTGCTAAAATTGAAATTCTGTGTCTGTGAACGTAAAGTCCGCCTACTTTGATTTGATTGGTCATTTCAAATATTCTGACATTTAAGAGCAGTGTGACAGACCAATGAGGCTGAGATGAACAGTGAACACACACACACACACACACACACAGGCCTCTGTATTCTGACGTGCTCTCTGCTTGCCGCTGCGGATTGAGGAACGCGCTGATTATAACAAGACGGGGCGAAGCCGAAGTCGGTTTCATATGTTTTGTGTGCAAAGGCAAGCATGTATTTAAAGTACACACTTAATGGCCCAATGAAAAATAATAAAAACCAGGACATTTTCACCACTTTACAAAAAACAGACAGGACGGCCAGGACAGGACGTGAAAACTGGACATGTCCTGGGAAAACAGGACGGTTGGTCACCCTACCTTTAAGAGCAGGCGCGCTTGTTCCGTGGCTTATTGCTATTATAACGGCGGATTTGCCAGACGCACGCCAGGAGCGGTTCACAGACGACGTTCTCGTCAGGGCCGTAAAACACAGAGAAGTGACGTTGGGGATGGGGAAACACAGACAAATTAGCTTCGGTTAAATAGGCGTATGATAATTTGGGTAAATGTGTAAGCTAGATTTATGCCTATTTTTTAACATCTTCATGGACACAACAATGATTTCCCTCATGTGGAATATTTTTCTTTGTAATTATGTATGGTTTGCAAAAATGTGAACCGCTGATAAGCGAGTGTAGATGAGAGAATCAAAGTGCAAGCACACGCTACATTATGGTCAAGCATGCGCCCTTAAAATAGCATCTGAACGTGCCACTGACTTTAGACTAGGTTTATCCTAGTCTGTGGCGGAATTGTTTTCTGAAACTGCAAAATAGCACCAGGGAACGTTTGCGCCGGAACACGCCTCCTCTTTTCGCTAAACCGCCCCCCGGGAGCGCAAGTTCATTCCCTAATTTATCGACGTGCGTCTGTGGAGGGAAAAGTCCGCTGTGCGTCGGGTGCAAAATAGGAATGATACATGCGTCGGTGTACAAAGTCAATTGCGCTTGGTGCAAGATAGGGCCCTATGCGTCTATAGACTGTACATGTAATACACATGCACATAGTGTCACAGCTCTCACAAATTTTAGCATTTTTGTAGTTTACACGGAGATGATAATGGTATCGTTTTCAAAAACTTGCACTTTGTAAGCAAAAACTAAAGTTTGTGTTTTAAGGCCCCTAAAATGGCGTTGTCGTGTAAATGAATGGCCAAAACATGTAAAAAGTTTTCCGTCTTTAATTGAAAACGATATCATGCAAACTTTAAAGCACTCTGTGCTTTAATGCAATTAACAAAAGTATTCTGGAGCTGGAAGTAAACTGGGTGAGATTGTTATGTGATTTTATATGCTCATGTAAAACCTGCCATTGTGATTTCTACATTGTTAAAATAAGAACTGTATTTTAAGTGCCAAAAACACTGGTAAAGAACTACACTATCCACAATCCTGACTCGGGATCCAATCAGAGAAGTTGCTGTTAAGATTGTACATGTCACGTCTTGTTTTGGTCATGTTTCCTGTTGTCATGTGATTCCCTGTTATAGTCATGAGATCCCTTGTCTGATGTGTCATGTTTTCATTGGTTCATTGTTCACAGGTGTCCCTTGTCTAGTCATTAGTCTTGTGTACTTAAGACCTCATGTTTGCCGTGTGTCTTTGTCAAGTATTAGTTCATTGTAACTGCTGCTCCATGTCATGTATATGGTCTTGTTTTGCATGTCATGCCTCGCCATGCTTTTGTTTTATGTTCAATCACGTTTTTGTAAATAAACTGCACTTGGGTTCTCAACATGCTTGCCTCCAGTGGACTAGCATTACTGTATAGCAGCGCTCATCATGAGAAACATCCCACTACCATGAAATGTCCCTAAAGGAACCTACCAATGTTCAGATCTGTTCTTCTAAAAATATTGTATTTCCCCTGTTTTGTCTGAATGGTATCTGAAAAAGATGGTAAATCTGATGCTTATTTAAATTTTCTGGAAAAAAATCTCTTAACTTTTGCCAGTATGATTAAATAATAGGTCAAGAAAGAGATGCTAAAAACCACAGTTCATTCACCACAAAATAGGAAGTCAAGTTGTACACATTGTACTGTGGGGTTCAATAACCAGCAAATCTGTGGATGCAGAAAATATAAATACCATGCACGGCATACATGCATGCTGTAGAAATAGTATGAGTGGTATGTTATCTCAAGTTTCCAGTTTCAGGGATGGATGAGCTAAAGGTAAAGGATTTGGCCCTGACTCTGAGGGCAGTATGAGGATAGTGTATTGTAAGTCTGTTTAGGGTATGGGTTGTCTTCAGTGACACTGATTCATTTCACGAGTTCACACTTACAAATAAGTCAGATAGAATAAATGCGTATTTGGCGTGCTGTCCGAGGAGAGGGCTCCGGGCTCGGTATTTGACCCGAACCCAGAGTACTCCCCCCGTATTCCTGGCTGTGAAAGAACAAGCCAAGAGTGAGGAGTCGGGGTGGTGGAGGGATGCTGAAAACTGTCAAGGAAGTTAGGTGAGTTGACAGAGTGAATATATATATGCTTCCTCATGCTGATAGGGTAGACATGGTAATTGTTTGATGAGTTGATTGATTGATTGATTGATTGATTGATTGATTGATTGATTGATTGATTATTTGAACGTGCTCCTCCCGAACTTTGTTAATAAAACATCATTTGAAAGAGTAAGTTTCAAATGATTGTCATTTGTTGTCACGTAACCTGCTTTCTGGAATACACATCTGGGACTTTTTTACTTGACAACTCATGCTTACTGTATGCTCTAATTTTATGGTAAATTGGTGTAATCCGAACGGGGTAGTAAAGGCTGTTTTTTCTTTGGATAATGATGATAAGGGGATCAGCCAACAATCCAGTGTTAAATCCCTTTTCCCAAGTAAAAGGGAGCCAAACCAAACTGATTAAGCAGCTCGTCAACTCGGGACATTGGGTAAGCATCGAATTTGACACAGCATTCACCCCTCTATAATCAACACAGAAATGGACAGGGCCGTCGCTAACATTGCTTTTTTCTTGTGTTTTCACCCGATTGCAACTTGTCTAAATCGGTGAGCTGAAATGACGAGAGGTGATCTCCCCCCGGGACCAGAGCGAGCGGATTGGTTTTGACTACTACTTCTGGTCCGAGATCTTCCTCTGCCAGAACGGCCGCTTCTAACTCAACCGATGTCACCTCATTCCAGCGTTTTAAAAGATTGTGACATTTGACATGAATCACCCCTGTCCGTTCATCTTACCTAATAATCAAGATCCCCAATTTGCCGTAGGACCACAAAAAGGTCCTTGCCACTTTGCGAGTAACTTAGAGCTATACGTTGGAAGTAATACACACACTTTACTTCCTGGTGTAAACTGACATTGCCCCTGTTGTACAGCCGACTTTGTGTGTCCTGTGCCTGGAGCAAATTCTCCATAGAGAGTCGCCCCAATGTGTGGAGTTTTGCTCGGAGGTCCATGCACTCGATAAGACATCTCTTCATTTACTCCTACAAACTGATAACGGTCAGATAAGTATGATTTAAACCATGCTTATGCAATTCTACTAATGGCAGCATAATTTGAGGCTATTTAAAATAATGTTGTGGTCAATAGTATCAAATGCAGCACTAAGATCGAGTAACACTAATAGAGATACAACCACGATCGGATGAGAAGGGCAAATAATTTGTGACTCTAATGAGAGCTGTCTCGGTACTATGGTATGATCTAAATCGTGACTGTAAATCCTTCTTTTTTTTTAAAGGAACATACACTGAACAAAATTATAAATGCAACACTTTTGTTTTTGCCCCCATTTTTCATGAGCTGAACTCAAAGATCTAAGACTTTTTCTTTGTACACAAAAGGCCTATTTCTCTCAAACATCGTTCACAAATCTGTCTAAATCTGTTAGTGAGCACTTCTCCTTTGCCGAGATAATCCATCCACCTCACAGGTGTGGCATATCAAGATGCTGATTAGACAGCATGATTATTGCACAGGTGTGCCTTAGGCTGGCCACAATAAAAGGCCACTCTAAAATGTGCAGTTTTATCACACAGCACAATGCCGCAAATGTCGCAAATTTTGAGGGAGCGTGCAATTGGCATGCTGACTGCAGGAATGTCCACCAGAGCTGTTGTCCGTGAATTGAATGTTCATTTCTCTACCATAAGCCGTCTCCAAGGGCGTTTCAGAGAATTTGGCAGTACATCCAACCGGCCGTTCCCTTTCGAGTCGGTCTCTCGGATAATGGCGGAGGTCGGCCCAATGCCTAGTACTGATGTCCGCTGCCGCGGCAATGCCGGTGCTGCCATGAACATAATACAAGCGTGGTAACACCATGCGGATGAAACCCGAAGGCAGCTGGTGCCATTTTGGACAACATATGTATTGCCAGGAACATCCACAATGTTAAACATTGTATGCCATTTGGGGGCGTATTCTCGCCCGTGTGATTTCATAAGGCTTCAGTAGATTCGGAGAAGGAGGAATAACTACGCAGTGCCACCTAAAGGTGACGCAGTGTTGAGAGACTAACTCGAAAGGGAAACTACAGGATGTTGCGCATGCGTGGTCAACACAAAATGAACAAATCACTCTCTGAGACAAGCCCGGTCTTTAGTTACGTGGTTGTGTATATTTCTCCCTGTGATATTCTCCTGTGTATTCCTGTTTTTGGATTAGTTATATTAAAGACTGTTCGTGTCATCTCCGATCGGCATGCATTTCATTACAGCCACAGTTTAGTGTGACAGTGGGACTGTGGCCTTCCTGGAGCAGGATTAGACACCCATTATAAGACCACATGAAAGGATCATCATTTACAAAGTTCTACACATCAGCTGCCCTTTGTCAAGTCATCTTTATTTATATAGGACTTTATACAATACAGAAAGTTTCAAAGCAGTTTCACAGGGATACCAGGAACATAATGATTCAATGATGCCAACAGAATTCAATTCTGATGAAAACATCCAGCTCAGTTCAGTTCTCGTCCAATAGTGTCAGTGCAGTCAAATCAATAATATTGCCAAATATTTATTAAGTGTCCCCAACTAAGCAATACCAAAGGCGACATATATAAATACATTTAGACCACTTACCTTAGTGATTGCTATCAGGATGCAAAGACCAGCATAACAAAAGATGTTTCTGGACCAAATCGTCTACCCTGCCTTTAACATCCCCTGGATCAGTAATTTATGACAGATTTTTAACATTTGGGTGAAATTTTATTTTATTTTCTACTATATAAAATCCACTTAGGATAATTAATAAATTAGAATGTATAAATGACAAGATACAGATAGCATACACACTATTACAAAAACTTTATTGCAAAAAGAGTGTATTTTTATACAAAATGAAGGGGAAAAGTAATTGTAAAAACACTTCCATCTGTTCACTGAAAATGTTCAACTGATTCTCTGTGTCTGACAGGAAATGGCCAGGACAAAGACATATAGATGGCAGACACAAACCAAGAGTTTCCCCTGAGGAATGAAATCCCTTTGTCTCGCTGGAACATGGTGAGTTCATGTGCTTCTCTTTCCTCCTCATCTGTTACTCTTTCTTTCTTTTTCTCTTATTATTAACACAAAGCAGGAATATTCCCCACAATGTAGAGCGCTATGAAGGCCGGATTCATTGTCGTGTCGTCTGTAACCTCTGCTGACACTTTTACTTTCAGACACTTTCAAACTATTTCTAACATTTGACAGGAAATGAATCCACCTATGGCCAATGTTAGAATTTCCTTTTGTTTCTTTCTGCTGTTTGAAGATAATTATGTGTGAACATGAATTCACTTTACAAGCACACTGCTTATTCTGCAGAAATATTAACGGATTAGTTCACTTTAAAAAAAAATGTTGCTGATAATTTACTCACCCCGATGTCATCCAAGACATCCATGTCTTTCTTTCTTTCTTCAGTCGAAAAGAAATTAAGGTTTTTTGAGGAAAACATTCCAGGATTTTTCTGCACAGAATGGACTTCAATGGCAACCAACTATACCAATGTTCACAGAAGCAATGCAGCTTCAAAGTCTAGATAGAAATAAGGGTCTTATCTAGTGAAACGATCGGTCAGATTCTAAAAAAAAAAATTATATATATATATACTTTTTAACCACAAATGCTCATCGTGTACCATCTCTGAGATGCGCCACGCATTGCGTCATCACGTTGGAAAGGTCACGCGTCACGTCATCTGTCTAAGTAATTTGTTTGTGTACTCTGGTTCAGAAAGGTAGAGAAGGGCGAAAAATGTCATCTCATTTTCTCCTCTAACTTCAAAATCGTCCGACATTATGACGTAATACGTGGCACATCTCAGAGATGGTACAAGACAGGCATTTGTGGTTAAGAAGTATATATATATATATATATATATTTTTTTTAAATGACCGATCCTTTCACGAGATAAGACCCTTATTTCTCAACTGGGATCGTGTCAAAACTTTGAAGCTGCATTGAGACGGACATTTGAACCTTCTGTGAACATTGGTATAGTTGGTTGCCATTGAAGTCCATTCTGTGTAGAAAAATCATGGAATGTTTTCCTCAAAAACTTTCAGGAAATTAATTTCTTTTCGACTAAAGAAAGAAAGACATGGATATCTTGGATGACATCGGGGTGCGTAAATTATCAGCAAAACATTTTTGAAAGTGAACTAATCCTTTAAGGGTCCAAGCAAGCACCAATGGTGCGAGGACCCTCTTAGATTTGTTCCTTTATTATTATAACGGCCCAAGCCCATCAATTATGGAACAAAGTCGAATCAGCTATGCAGAAAACAATGGTGTCATCATGCATCTCAATTCAGTTCAAGTTTGAAGTCAAATTGATACTATTACTGAATATTACGTTTATTTTAGTCCCAGACAAAGCCAGACTAATCACATTGTTTTTCACTGCTCCGTTTGCAAAGTGTGTGACGTAATATCTTAGTGACATCAGGAAAATCAAACCCTTCCTCTCAGAGTATGCTGTGCTTCTCATCTGAGCTCTTGTCATTTAAAGACTGGACAACTGCAATTCTTTACCTACCGACCGGTGCGACTAAACCTCTGCAGATGAAACAGAACGTAATCTGATCTCAGTCCACTCCACTAAGACAGACTTCTTCAGCAAGCACTTAACTACTCAACAACCTTAAAAACCAAGGCACTAAAAAAAAAAAAAAAAAAAATATATATATATATATATATAAAATTCTCTTCTGCAGTTCACTTTCTTAATCGTTTTTTTTCTTAATCATCACTTTCTTAATCGTACACCTGGAATTGTATACTATGAATATTCTTTGCTCTGAGATGAAACAACTATTATGTCACTCATTTGTACTTAGAATAGTGTCTGCTAAATGAATGAATGAAAATAAAATGAAAATATGCTGTTCTATAAGATAACAGTATGAAAATAATGCAGAATTTATAATGTCTTAACAAAAATTTTCAAATAGTGCCTTAAATGATACTTTAAAAAATGGCAAGTTAATGTTTGCTTGTTTATAAATCTCAAATGTAATGTAACCCTTGCATACAGCTTAAGTGTAGGAGGTATTATAAGGTAAATCTGATTTCACAAGAAAATATAAAAAAAAATAACATGACTGAGAGAAAAGGAACAGATGACAGTGGATGTTCTTTCATAAACGAGTATCACAGACATATGTGCCAAACAAATGCAGCAGTCTTATCCAGATCACAGAAAACATGAGAGAAACGGCATCAAACACACTTCTCTCCCCAAAGACCTAAATAAACAAAATGAAGACGGTTCGTTCATTACATCAATTGGTATGGTCAACATTGCCACAAGAAAAGATTTCCTTGTTTTCATTATTTCTCTATCATTTACAGTGAAATCAGATTCACAGAAATACAAAAAAAGTATACTTTTACAGTCAGTGTTCATCAAATGTCTACTTATTAATTAACCCACAAAAAAAACAAAGTCTAACACACTTACCATTCCAAGCCATCTCCAATTTATGTTTGTAAACACAAGAATCCAAAAGTCGTATTATGGTTCTATTTTCGAGGACTCTTTCCAGCTGTGAGCAAACTCAAATGTCTGACCAGCGAGACATTTCATGGGAAAGCTGTTTGATAAAATCATTTGCCAAACATGATTCAGCCTCCCCTATATCTGCATCTCTCTCTCTTAATACATTTAGTTTTAAGCATCTGTTTAATTTTAAGTGAAATGTGTGTGTATTTCCTTATATCAAACAGTCGTCAGTAAGAGTTTAACTTCCTTTTCTAACAGAAAAAAAAAAAAAATTGTTTCCCTTTATTTCGATGGTCCACTTTAGACATTCTACAAACTATAAGTAACTTTGCAACTACATGTCAACTAACTCTCATTAGAGTATTAGTAGACTGGTAGGGTAGGGTTGGGGTTCAGGTTAGGAGAATAAGTTGACATGTAGTTGCAAAGTTACTAATAGTTTGTAGTTAGGGTAGCATACAAATAAAGTGTTAGCAGATATTAAGCAGACAGTCTACTAATGCTGTCTGCTTATAATGAGATTAAGTTCATTCTTTCTATCTCTTTTAATATTGATAATTTTATTATTGTATTGCACATTGGTCAACTCTGTTGTTTAAATCGTGCTCCATAAATAAATTAAACTAAACTAAAACTAAGACTAAATAGACTGACAGATTGCTTCATTCTTGTATTCAAATATTGTTTGACCCAAAGTGGGTTTGACATTTACCTGCTGTCTCAAGATGTACAAGCCAAATCAAGTTAAGTCACATTAATTTATACAGCACTTTAAACAATACAGATGTATTTGTTTCAAAGTAGCTTTACAGTGATAACAGGAAAATGAGGTATTTCGGCTGTTGTTCAGCTGAATCAGTTCAGCGTTGATTCAGTTCTGTTGTAAAGATCATCAATTATTAAGTTAGTTAATTTCTTCTATGAATCAGTTCTGCAAAAAAAGTGTGTCATCATCCAGCTCAGCTCAGTTCTCATACAACAGCGTCAGTACAGTCAGAACAATACTATTTTTGAATGTTAAGTGTTCCCCAACTAAGCAAGACAGAGGTGACAGTGGCAAAGAAACCAAATTCCATCAGGTGACATAATGGAGAAAAAACCTTGGGAGAAACAAAGAGCTCGCTCAATTTGCAATATTTTAACATTTATACAATGTTTATTAGGGAGCCAATGCAGTGTTGACAGAACCGGGCTAATATGGTCATACTTCCTGGTTCTGGTAAGAACTCGAGCTGATGCGTTTTGGACCAGCTGTAGTTTGTTTATTAAGCGTGCAGGGCAACCACCCAGTAGAGCATTACAATAATCTAGCCTTGATGTCATGAACGCATGAACTACAGTAACTGTTTCGCATTTTTCATTGAGACCATATGATGTAATTTAGATATATTTTATCTAAAGTTTATTTTATTTTAGATGGAAAAATGCATTTTTACAGATACTAGACACGTGACTTTCAAATGAAAGATTTTATCAAAGAGCACACCCAGGTTCCTAACCGATGACGAAGACTTGACAGAGCAGCCATCAAGTGTTAGACAGTATTCTTATGTGCAGAGGTTTTTGGTACTACTTTGAATTAAGTAGTAGAAAAATACTAGTCATCAAATTTTTTATATCAACTATGCATTCCGTTAATTTTGTGAATTGGTATGTATCATGAAGGTGCGAAGAAATGTAGAGCCGAGTATCATCAGTGAAAGTCATCATAAAAGTGAAAACTAAAGCCATGCTTCCTAATGATATCTCCCAAGGGTAGCATGTACAGAGTGAACAGCAACGGTCCTAGTACTGAGCCTTGTGGTATACCATACTGAACTTGTGATTAATATGATGCCTCTTCATTTACAGCTACAAATTGGTAATGGTCAGATAAGTATGATTTGAACCTGTCAGATCAGGACACGGACACGGGAAAAAAAGGTTAATTGAAATAATTGCTGGTGGCGCTCAGATCGAGAGAGGGACCAGGGCTGAATGCAGTGGGGAACCAACTGGGAAATCAGTAGGAGTAGTAGAGGAAACAAAAACTAAAAGATGAAAACAAAACTTTTGCTTGAACAATTGCTTGCACAGTGCACAAACAACGATCTGGCAAAAGACAGCACACGATAGGGGACTAAATAGGAGACTAAAGGATTTAATTGATACTGAACAGTTGGAGGGAGTGAAACAATAATGAGGTAAAGAATGGAATAACAAGGGGGCGGGATAAGATGCCATGAGGACAGTGAAGCACATGATGAACTGTCAAATCGAACCCATGTCCTCCAAACAAACACATGACAGAGACAGGAAAAAACAGACAGATCAGCCCAGGGACATGACAGAACCATGCCAATGCAATTCCACTAATGCCAACGTAATTGTCAAGTTTATTCAAAATAATGTTTTGGTTGATAGTATCAAATGCAGCACTAATATCCAGTAACACTAATAGAGAGATACAACCACGATCGGATGATAAGAGCAAATCATTTGTGACTCTAATGAGAGCTGTCTCAGTACTATGGTACGGTCTAAATCCTGACAGGAAATTTGACTGGCCAGTTTCCACACACGACTAGTTTATTCTAGCGCACAACAGAGTAGCGAAATTACTTGGGGCAAGCATCGTGCATGATGGGCTGGCTTCTTGTTAAGTTAAAACTACAAATAACAGTCTATCTTCTAACAATTCAAGCCTAGGGTACAATTAATCTTTTACACCGTGCAGGTGACAGTGGATACCCCCTCACCCCGTTACCAAAACCTCAGAATGCAGAGGAAATGCACTACAATGCTCAGTAGTTGAGGCCGGCCTCCTCAAGTGTTGATGCCTTTGCCTTGATGCTTCGGGTGGTAGACTTTTATATCACCCAAAAAAGTCTGCCAGATCATCATCATCTACACAACATGGCACAGAGGAATTGCATCAGTTGTGTCCCAATGTGTTTGAAGGACGGCTTCAGTCAGCACTCGGCCACTTCCATCCGTGCCATGCGGTCGGAGCGCACACATGCTGAAGAAAAGCTCCAGAAACATGCAGTAAAGTGGTTAACCTGGTTCCCCTGACTCCCCCCCTCTCAGACACAATGCCGCACAAGCTGGTGTCTCCAATAATTGAAGCCATCCGGGTTTCCGGTGGGGACAGATTGGGTACGCCCTGGCCCCCACCAGTCTCAGACACACTCTGCCGGTGGGAGGCGATGCTTTTTTGACATCAAACCACTTCTTTATTTTGGGAACTGTCCTGTTGGCCGAACCAACTGCATTCACTGCGGCAGTGCCACTCCACACATTTCTTTTTAATAGTAATGCCACTGCTGGGGCCACCAAACAATATACCTTTTCGCTCCTCTACCTCACTCACAAGAACCTTGATTTCTGTTTCGGAGAAATTGCATTTCTGTGCCTTGCTCTCCATTGCTGCCATGACTGAGCGCAAATAACCATTAATTAGCTGGCTCATTTTAATACGCAAGGCCATTCATGAGGTGATTTGCATTGGCTAATTGTGGTTGAATGTGGGCGTGTAAAGGGCAGTATGTGAGACTTTTCCACGTGTGCAAATTCTCAGGTAAACTGTGATTTATAAAGGGAATATTGCGTGCAGGTGTGCGTACGCAATAATTTATAAATCTCAATCTTTGTTTGTGTACACCATTTGCAGCATTCTGGCGTACATTCACTTTTAGTAGGGATTCAACACATTTTTTATAAATGAGGCCTCAGGTCTGCCCCAAAAACTTTTCCAATTGTCTATGAAGCCTATATTATTCTGCGGACACCACTTAGACAGCCAGCCATTTCAGCAAGCCTTCTATCATACACTAAACCAGCGGTCAGGAACCTGTGGTTCGCCAGGTCTCTCGCCCTTTACCAACAAATGATCAATAAACAAATACACACCTTTCTGCAGAAAAAGCAGCCAGCTATTCCTTTGTTGTACAGCCCACTGAAGTTAATGAAGAGCTTAGAATAATAATATAGTATAATTAGTATAATTTTTAGAACAGCAGAAAAACTTAAGAGCATATAAGTGACTGGACTAAAACATTATTTTATTACTCTTTTTATCCTATAAATGTGTCGAATTTATGTCTGTATGCTTTATGTGGGCGGGACTGTTTGAAGTTATTAGTTTTAAAAAAATAAGAAAAAAATACAAACAAAAACTACCCTGAGGGGGGAAACAAGACAGACTCGACTTGGAGTCTCAGAGCTCTGTCACAAAACCAAATAAACTAGACAGAAGAGACAGAACCCTGACACCTATGCTTTTTAAGTTCTATAAATCTATTTCCCCCATACTGTATGTTTTATACATATAGGGGTGAATTCAGATGGATTGTATATTTTTGAAATATAAGATGAGAAGATAAAAAGCACGTTTATTTGTTTTTGGTTTAACTGTGTTTGTGTTCCCTTACACTTTTGATATTAAAAAGTAAATACAGTAAAAGACAGGGATGTTATATTTTCAGTCGCAATATGACATCCATTAGAAGAAGACGTACTATTAAATGTATTAAAAATGTACTAGTATGTTTTTTGTACAAATACAAGTATACTGTACTATAATGCATTTTTTATATACATTTAACAGTACGTATTTTTCACCTGGGTAATATAAACAATTATTCATTTTGGGGTGAATTCAGGGTGACTGGGACACTTTTTGCCATTAAGATGACTTGGATATGACCCTAAATGAATAATTGTTTATATTAATTTCTAATTGATGTCATATTGCGACTGAAAATATGACATCCCTGTCTTTTACTGTATTTACTTTTTAATGTCAAAAGTGTAAGTAAATACTAACACAGTTAAACCAAAAACAAATAAACGTGGGCCTTTATGTTAAATGTTCTAATATTTACATATACATATTTATATTAGCAAAGTTTCTGGTAATGAAAAAGTGACAGAAAGAAAATAAATAAATAAAATTGAAGTGAAACGTATCAAATTACCTCATTGTGAAATGTGGTTAACCAATCGAAACTGATTATGGCCACTCTGTCCACCAACGAGAAGCGGCAGGAGGAGTAACACACACACACACACACACACACACAGTCCTCGCGTAAAGAGCTTCAAAGTCATATTAACAGATGAGCTCTATCATTGAGGCATCATCTCGGATGGACTGTAACACTCTCTGAAAGTTTCTGGATCTAGGAAAAACACTGAAGTTGGATTTGAGTATCTCGGGTTTCAATCATAAGTGATAATGACCGAGGAGCAGGACAAGTCCAGCGCGGAGACTCCGAGTAGCCCGGCCGGGTCATGCAGCTCGATGTCCCCGGAAGACTCGGACTCGGACGCGTCTTCATCATCTCCCGCTGGGTCTGCCACACACACCTCACTCCTGATCACGAGGATGGGTAAAAAGCTGGAGGAGGAGGATGACAGGTTCCCGGCGTGTATCAGGGATGCGGTGTCGCAGGTTCTGAAGGGTTATGACTGGTCTCTGTTGCCCATGCCAGCGCGAGGCAGCGGCTCCAGCAAGAGCAAACCGCACGTCAAGAGACCCATGAACGCGTTCATGGTCTGGGCTCAAGCCGCGCGCAGGAAACTGGCGGACCAGTATCCGCACCTCCACAACGCCGAGCTCAGCAAAACACTCGGCAAACTCTGGAGGTAACAGATGCTTACTGTGATCAGCGTAGTTTTAGGAGATGTGTTTCAATATTGAGATTTTTTGTATGTAGCCATCTGATAATAAAAGCTTTTTTTAATACGAAAGAGTGCCATGGAAATCTTATAATTTTCTTTGTTTTTAATATTGGCATAACCTGACATAAATAAATATTTAAATAAAAAAAATAATGTATATGGAGGTAACACCCTTGTATTATAAACCCTTGAAAAATGAGAAACCCTTCTTCAGTTAACCTGACTTCTATTACTATTATTATGCATGATATACACTGGGTATACTCTCTAAGTCAGAGCTTTTTATTTTTGTGCATTATTATTACATTTTCTTTAGACGTAAGATTAAGTAATGTTTATGCTTTCTGAAAGGTACATGTTCTAATTCAGTATCTTTTGGTCTGAAGTTCCTTATTCAGTGAATACAGATTTTGTGTGTAAATACTGAATGCTGTCAGAACTGTATCCTAGTGGGCAGCGCTTCCATGTACGGCACTTGATCCCTCTTTAGTCGATTCCTGAACTAACTGATGAATAACACTCTGAAAGTGAATTATGATTGATAATTATGTCACTCAACAGACTGCTGACGGAGAATGAAAAGAGGCCGTTTGTGGAAGAAGCTGAAAGACTGAGAGTTCAGCACAAGAAAGATCACCCGGATTATAAGTACCAGCCGAGGCGCCGGAAGGGAGTGAAGCCAGGGCAGAGTGAGTCTGACGCCGGCGTTGATCTGTCCCATCACATGTATAAAGCTGAACCTGGAATGGGCCGATTGGCAAGTTCCTCGGATCATATCTCTGATCATACAGGTGAGATACACACTCTTCACATGGAGCAATTTATAGTATGCATGGCTAATGAATAACCCGAAGCATCATTTTGTGGTGATTATCCATAGGCCAGCCTCATGGACCCCCGACACCCCCAACGACGCCCAAAACAGACCTCCATCATGGAGGAAAGCAAGATTCAAAGCATGAAGGAAGACGTTTGCTCGACAGCAGCCGACAGAACATCGACTTCAGCAATGTTGACATTTCTGAGCTCAGCACAGACGTCATCAGCAACATAGAAACCTTCGATGTGCACGAGTTTGACCAATACTTGCCTCTCACCGGCCATGTTTCGACGCCGATTACCTCAGAGCACGGGCACGGGCAGAACGCCAGCGCTTACGCTTCGCCTTACAGCAACGGGGCGTCCTGGAGTCGCAAAGGGCCCGTGGCGTCCTCACCCCCGGGCACGAGTGAAGTGAACATGCACAGAGCTCACATTAAAACTGAGCAGTTGAGCCCGAGCCACTACAGCGAGCCCTCGCCCTCACATTCTGAGTACAGCGTTTACAGCCCGCATGCGTTCACCAGCACTCAGTGTGACTATACAGACCTTCAGAGCTCCAGCTACTACAGCCCTTACTCCAGCTACCCGTCCGGCCTCTACCAGTACCCATACTTCCATTCCTCACGGAGACCGTACGGGAGTCCCATCCTCAACAGCTTGTCCATTCCCCCATCCCACAGTCCCAACACCAACTGGGACCAGCCCATTTACACCACGTTATCCAGGCCATAAGGCCCAGCCGCGCCGTTGACTGTGTCCGTTAGTATGATAAAGGACAGCATTAGCTGAGGGGATTTGTGCCAACTAACTAACTATGAAACAAGTGCCTGCTGATTTTTCCACATCATTCGATCGCTCACACACATCCAAACATTGACTGTCGGTGCTAAATGTGTGAATGTGTGCCTGTACAGCCAGCAGAAATCCAGTTAGAGGACTTACAAACGTTTCCTTTTGATAATCACAAGCGTATTTTGTTGGATCGTCATTTGATTTAGTTGTTTTTGAGAGTATTCCTGTGGGGAAAAATGATATCTGCAGAGAAACCTTGTTTTGTGTTTCAGCTCAGCTGTCACCAGATAACTCTAAATTAAATCAAATCATTGAAAAATAATGGGTGACATAAATGGTTAGCAATGAAAAATTTATTTTTTATTGTCTTTTTATGTGTGCATAATTTCAGTGAGCACTTTAACATGTCAAAGGCTCTTCATTTGCTGTAAGTTCATTAATAATTGCATTTTAACATCACCAGTCATTGATATCACATGCTTATTGTCAATGACTGCCTTGAATTAAATAAATAAATAATTAATTATACAGCAATCCGTTCTGATTACATTTTAGGCTGTGAAACAAACACACAAAACATTGGTCTAACATTGTCTAACAGTAATCGCTGACAATATTTGTGTAAAAAAATAAAACTTTCTCTTAAAACTTACCGTCTAAACTTTGACTATCTAAGCTGATGGCTACTATTGTGTCAAGTCACATTTATTTATACAGCACTTTTTTACAACACAGATTGTTTCAAAGCAGCTTTACAGGGATAACAGGAAAATAATGTAGCAAAGTTTGTTTCCAGAAGAAACTAGCGTCACAGTCCAGCTTAAGTAAGTTCATGCCGGTTCATTTTTGTTGTGCTCCTTTTATTGCATTTAGCTTGTTTTAGAGCCTTTTGTTTTTGTGAGAACATTACTTAATAAAAATTTGCATAGCAAAAATATATATATATATATCATAGCTGAAATATAATTTGGTTAAATAAAGAGCTTTTACATACATAGATAATTTATATATAGATATATACCATCACCAAAAGATCTAAAATCATAGTTTCAGCTTTGGGAAATAATAAGTCGCTGTTCCCGGCAGCTGCTGGAGTTTGTCTTACATCTGCAGCGAAAGCAGCAGCTGTCAGTGTCAAGAAGGGCTGCCATGATTTTATTAAACAAAAGGTTTTGTCATTTTCGTACCATAACTAATTATGATAACATTTCAGTTAAGATTTTAAAAGACATAAACAATGTAAACCCTATAAAGTACAAGCGATTTAGAAAACGGATGGATGTTTAAATACCATTTGGGCAGTGAAATTATTTTAGTGCTGTTTATTTCAAACGAATGAATAGATACGAGAGGAAACTTATTTTCCTTGCAAGCGTTTCTCATCTGTGAACGTGCAGTGTGATTCTAAGAATTATCATTATTTTTCTAAAGATGTGCTTTAAGAGAATTACACATCTGTCCATTTCAATGACTGTCTGTCAGTCATCGACACAAAGAGGTAAATCATATTCATGTTTCACATAGATATTTCATATTTTAATCACACTTGATTTTAGTCATACTAAATGGACAGAAACTCAAATGTACCACATTCAGTTCATCCTTACAGTGTGAACACATGGAAATCTACGTCAGCTGCTCAGAAACCTCTGGTGAGGGGTAGATTCAGAGTTAAGTGTGCGAGTGCAGAAGGGATGAGGAGTGTCTGGGACTGCATGTGGTCTGCTGGGTAGAATTTCAAAGCGAGGTCTGGCATTCATGCCCCAGTCCAGAGAGGAGGAAGCACGGTGCCACTGCAAAGAACTGCTGAATTTTAATGATCTATTCTATTATGTAGTGGAGGGCTCTATTGTCTCTCTTTCTCCGGCAAGTAAGAAAAGAATTAATTGGACAGAAAATGGAGGGGCAGAAAAACTGACAGTCATTAGGGGGGATGTGAATGGATGATTACATGCACACGGGTGGATTTTTCTTTCCATACTGTACTGTTTAACTGGAATACAGTCCGGTGACCAGTATGGCAATTAGGAAAACTTCAGCTCATAATCTTGACAACAGTGATGATAATAATAAAACTGATAATTAATGAGCAGATGGGATGTGGGTGGCTTTAGGAAGACTTGTTTTTCTCTGTTAAACTCTCGTTTCCTCTTGCGTTGGCCAGATATTTTGAGGAGGAACTCTTAAGAGAGAGCAGACGTGACTCAAGTGCATTAAATAAAGGCACATGAGTCTCATTTCACTCTCAAACATCCTTTAGATTAGAAATCAATGTGAAACACAAGTTATGAGTAAAGCAAACACACAATTACATACTTTTTTCGACTCTCTTTGAAGAACACCAACACAACCCTATGTTTTTATTTGATACAGTGGCTAAATCGACAAGAAATAAATAGGGCTGTGAAAAGATTAATCGCGATTAATCGCATCCAAAATAAAAGTTTGTGTTTACATAATAAATGTGTGTGTACTGTGTATAATGATTTTGTATATATAAATACACACACTTGCATGTATATATTTAAGAAAAATGTGTTATTTATATATACAAATATTTATATATATAATATAAATTATATGTTAATATATACAGTATATACATGCAAATATTTCTTAAATAAATACATGCATGTGTGTGTATTTATATATACAAAATAATTATACACAGTACACACACATTTATTATGTGAACACAAACTTTTATTTTGGATGCGATTAATCGCGATTAATCTTTTCACAGCCCTAGAAATAAAGCATAAACAGTTTCAGACATTTCCAAAACAGCATTTCCATTGGCATGGCTCAAATTTATCTGACCATCATCAATCTGTCACAAGTTCAGTATGGAGTGCTTCAAGGCTCAGTACTAGGACCGTTGCTTTTCACCCTGTACATGCTACCCTTGGAAGATTCATTAAAAAACATGGATTTAATTGACAATAATCGACTCTATATTAATTTGAGGCCTGACAAAGCATACCAATTCACAAAATTCATAGCTGATATTAAAAATTGGATGACTATAGCAATTTCCTATTACTAAATTCAGATGCTCTGTCAAGTCTTTGTTGTCAGTCAGATAGCAATCTGTCATTTGAAAGTGCATTTATAGCATTTCCTGTGCTTTTCCATATTAAATATATCTCTAAATTATGACATATGCCATATGCCTGCCAAATGCAGGAAAGTTAATTCACACATTTATGATGTCAAGGCTAGATTGTTGTAATGCATTACTAGATTTACTGAATCAGTCAGTCATGCAGCTCAAGTTCAAAATGTTAACCATGAGACAGATTGTACCACAGATCAGATCCGAGGACTGTTCCCTTTCGAGGGAACTCATGCTGCGTCGAAAGATGGAGCTGGTTGACCATGTTGAGACGGCTTCGGCCCTTTCTTAACATTCAACGGTCAGCTCTGTCGGTCCCGCACAGGAGTCGGAAGCCCACTCTGTGGCTTCTTCCGCCCAGGACGAAGACCCGATGCTCGAACTATCTGGCTCCGAGAAGTTAGATATTTTGGGCATCGAGGCAGGAGAATCTGAGGACTGCCTTCGAGGAGCTGCTGGAAGTTGTGACCAGAGCAGTGGCCAAGTTAAATGTCGACTGGCCATCAGAAAAGCAGGAAACGTTAAAAAAAGGCACGGTTCGCATGAAAAATCGCTAATGTGAACGCTGTCATGTGGTCCCGGGTGCACACCTGAGACCTTCGGTTGGGGTAGGCCATTTGTGGGAACATAATCCTAAAAAAAATTTTTTTCTTTTTTTTTTTTTTTATGTGTTTTATGGAAAGCGCTTTGTGCACCTTTCTGGTTGTTGTAAAGGCGCTATAAAAAAAAAAAAAAATAAAAAAAAAAAACCTTGGGCTGTGGGAACATAGGCATGATCCCGATGATTTACCTTGGATCCAAGCAAGAGTGAGCCTGCACTGTATTCGCTCATAGTGCGTGGAATCAGGGCAACAAATGAATGGAAATCCAGTGTCTCCTCAGAAGAGTCCGTTTGCAAGCAGCAGAAAGCCACCGTATGCGTCACACACACACACACACACACACACACACACACACACAGGAAACCTGTGTTGTTTACTCAGTTGTTTACGTTCTGTTTTCTATCATGCGCCGTGCACGTTTGCGATGACGTAAGATGCATGCAAACGCACCAGGGATCGGCAGAATCAAGTTGGGTGTGAAACCAGACCGGGGGGAACAATCACACTCAGACTCGGACAAGCCCAGTGTGAAAGCAGCCTTAAAGAGCCAGAGCAACATTTATAATCTTCTTTTATCCCTTCCTTGACCATGTGACTGTAACCCAAATGTGAGACATTCAAACTGACCAATCAGATAATTACAACTTCCACCACCGTACAAAAGGTGTGACAGTTCGTAGACCTCTGAATGCACACACATCTTGGCCTCAGGCCTTGATCACTATCAGCACCTCTGCCTTTAGGATTAGAAAAGAGTAAGAAAGAGGGGGGTTGAAACAGTAAAAGATCAGTTAAATATCTGAAATTTTTAAAACAGTTAAATATCTTTGATTATTTTCAAACTTACACGTCGTTCTTCCTCTTCTTCAGCTCTCTATGCAGCCCATAGAACCGTATGGTAAAAAGCTATGAAATTTGACACTGATAGAGGACAGTCTGAAATGTCACTATAGCAAATTTGGAGTCTCTCTCTCTCTCTAGCGCCGCCAACTGTCCAAATTTTCTCTTACCTTTATGCTAATAACTTTTGAGTCATAAGTGTTAGAAACAAAATTCTTTTTTCATCTGATTCCTTGGCTCAAGACGAATCGATCGCAAGAATTTAGAATTTTTTTGATAAGCCTACGTTTTTTCGAACACCTCCAATACGGTTTTGCCGATTTTCAAGAAAATTCAGTCTTCAGACCATGCCAACAAAAAGTAATGGAAGTCGAGCTGATTAATCAAACGGTTTTCGAACAACGCACAACAATTTTATGTAGCGTTTGCAAAAATAGACATAAGGCTGTATCTCTGCAATGCTTTATTGTATTGAGACCAAACTTTGTATATTTCATCATAATCATAACCAGAGGCTACAAGCTGCGTTTCGGCACAGCGCCACCTACTGGTCCGAAGACACGAAAAATTTGCTTTTTTGCTTATAACTTCTGAAAGATTCGCCCAAAAATCATAAAAGTGTTCTCGTTAGATTTGGGGCCGCATGCTGAGACTAATGATATCAATTTTTCCCCATTGGCCTCCCTTGCCTCCCCATTAACGCACCGGCTTCCATGGGCTGAAGCCCAGGGGCCTATGGCTGCAAGAAAATCATAATTGTTTTATTATAATTTTTATACATGGGAGATTACAGCAGTGACAACTGCATTCTGTAACTTACGCCCATACATTTTCAGGAATCACAACCGCATTTTCAGCGAAGCCCTGCTGTGTGAAGGGAACATACAGTAATGTGTACCATTATGCAAATGTTAAGGATGATTCAAGAAATGTACCAAAGCGACTGAGAAAAGCTGTAATGTTGCCTTATTCTTCAAACCTAACATGTCACAGATGAGTTTGCTAATCCATCCCACATAAATTCAGCTGAAATGTACCGGTAAAACATTTTGCTTTTACGTTATATGAAGAAAATGAAGAAGAGGAGTATATCTGCAGGTGAAAATAGCATGTCAGAAATATCAATGGCCAAATTGGGATGGAATGCACAAATTATAGAGATTATACTGTATAATGTGGATCAATTAGCATAAAGACTAAAAAAAATTAGCTTTCTAATCTTTAGAACTTGTTTGATGTTCAGGATATTCAGTTGTATCTTTACACAAACAGACAAACTGATCGATTAAAATTGATTAACTGATATTTCATCATGATCATAACTGAAATTATATAATACAATTTTATGAATAATCACATTTAATGCTGGTTTTTAGTTTCAAACACACAGTATATTGTGGAAAAGGGACTCTCTGTACCTCATTGTACTCTTGGATTCATTTTGTATTTATTTCTACACGATAGGTTTGTCACAGAAATATTTTCCCCGAGGAAATGCATTGATGCGCAGCAGAAGTGAGAGGCAGATTTATCAGGAGGTGTGTGTGTTGTTCAGACCTCCATCAGTGTGTTTCACTGCCCCTGGAATTCAGTGTGTGGGAGGAACATTGGCTGAGAGTGTTCATATCCTCACAGGACGGAGGTGGAGAAACAAAGAGAGAGACCAGAAGTGAGAAAGTGAGAGATCTGAGAGAGAACGGGTTAGAAATAAAAGTAATCTCTCCTCTCTCTTGGACTCCAGTCAGTGTTTGGCACAGAAAGATGCATGAAGAATTTTATGTCTTGAGCCTTGATCATGCTTTACACACACATGCATTTGGGATTAAACACACTCTCTCAATACAAAGACACTTGGTCCATTGTGGCTATACTTTTAGTTTCAGTTCTATACTGTAGACTTTATCGAATAACACAATTTGATAATACAATACCGAAGAAAGAAACGTGACTCATATTGTTAGGGATATTCAGTTATGTTTGTTCTTAGTTTCACTTTCTTGGACTTTTAGTTAGAATTCATTGGTTCCTGTTTTCCTTAGTTCAGTTTTCCCGCTCCTTGTTTTTTCATCATGGTTACTAATACGACTTGTCATTAGTTTCAGCTGTGTTAATCTGTATATAAATGACTCTATTTCAGTTCTCATTGGTTCTCTACGTTTACGTTAGTGCTTCTGTTTCTTCAGTAACCTGTATTTGTATGTATCTTTGAAGCTTATTAAAGCATACTTCCTAGTTCGTCGTCTTCGTGTGCTCCGGCTCATTAGTCGATCATTAATCTTTAAGATTAGAATGTCAAATTAAAATTAAATTAAATTATAATAAATGGGTGTCTGTGACCCATTAAAAATGCTGCAATTCAACTTTAGCTTTATATGTGCAAATAGCATCAACAACAGAACATGAGGATTCACACACCGACACACATCACCTCTGCTTCTGCGAACGCAGAAAAACACAAATAACTATATAAAAAGGAATAAAATAAATAGCACTACACAAAATATATTTCACTAAAAGGATTAGTTCACTTTCCAAACAATTTTTGCTGATAATTTACTCCGATGTCATCCAAGATATCCATGTCTTTCTTTCTTCAGTCGAAAAGAAATTAAAGGACAAGTTCGGTATTTTACACTTAAAGCCCTGTTTTCAGATCGTTTCTGATGAAATACAATGGTTAAGATTGAAATTTGGACAAATGCTGCTGGCCCGAGAATTTTCGGTTTCTGTGGTAGCTTTCTGCAAAAGATGCTTTCCAACAGGTTTTATCGTAGTTTTTGTCCAACTCCATTGACTTGTATTGGATGTGCTGTGAGGTACGGTATTACTCCGCTGGGCTGGAATGTCTATTATTTAAGCTCTCAACGGAAGAATGTACGGGTGTGAGGCGTTTGGAAAAATAGGTCCACAGTTTTACAACGAATGGTAAAACACCTGTTGGAAAGCATCTTTTGCAGCGATTTTTGTGTGAGCATCAGTGAACACCCCTGACCACTCGGTGAGTTTCACGTCTTTGTAAACGAAAGTTTAATGCATTTTAGGAAGGATTGTTCCAGTGCACCTATGCAGCCATTGTGTAGGTGGGGGGGTGCTACCACAGAAACCGAAAATTCTCGGGCCAGCAGCATTTGTCCAAATTTCAATCTTAACCATTGTATTTCATCAGAAACGATCTGAAAACAGGACTTTAAGTGTAAAATACCGAACTTGTCCTTCAAGGTTTTTGAGGAATTCAGAAACAACACAAATGCCAATAAATTAATAATTTCCTGCATTGTCGAACGCTCTTCTTCATGTGTTTCAAATATGGACTATAATGTTCAGTAGAGCGCCCTCAGGCTGCTGGTATGAATTGAAAACACAGCACATCAGTTTACAGCGCTTATAATGATTACAGCGACGCATTTGGCTATAAATTCAATAAAATATTATTCCTGTCAATAGAAATCTGATGTAAACTGAGAATATATCAATATTTCTCCAAATCTGCACACTTTTGAGCTAAAAGCCGTGAGGGACGTTGTTTTGTGAATCGCTTTCATGACGACAGCACAGGAGTTTTTTATGAATGGGAGCATCTGACGCTCATAATTCATATTAAAGGTATCGACTCATTTTTGCATTTCATAACTCCTGACACAAATTAAGACATAACTGTCAATATAAATTTCTCAGAATACAATAGTGGTCAAATACTGAAACGTGAGTCTTATATCTTTTTAATGATGTAAGTTATAGTTTGTCAAGGTAATAACATTAAATCTTATAGTAACTTTGAACTATTAAAAAAAAAAAACGCTTCAGTGCGCCGACGCTGTTACCTCTGGAACCTTGCATAGGGCCCTTTTCTGATATTTTTAGGTCAAACCGTTCTTGTCTGTCAGTCATATAATGCAGGTCTATGGTCACGGTCTCAGAGAGCATCCACAGAGTCCAAATTAAAACAATTCCCCATCGTCCAAATTAAACAATTCCCCATCGTAAGTACACATTGATGGCCTAAGACACGAAACGAGCGGTTTGTGTGAGAAAACGAACAGTATTTATATCGTTTTTACCTCTTGTAACACAGCGACGTCCAAGTGATCTGAGGGCGCCCGCGCTTCCTGCTGTGTGACGTGTGCGCAGACTGGTGCATAGATAGACATATAGATTTCGCCTTGGCTACGGCAGTTCATGAACGAATGCCGTAGCCAAGGCGAAATCTAGTGTATATATCTATGCAACAGTGTCGACAACAGAGTGTCGTTCTTCTGTTGGTGCTGATGTTACATGCTTCTTGCACTGCTGTTTTGATGCGTGAGATCATCGATGTGATTATGACACTGCACCTGCGCGAATCCACAAACTAATTGAAGTTCAGAGACTACTTGGGTGGAACTTGGACAGGGCCAGGGCACACAGGCCACTGTGGCCGTACGATGAATTTTTTTTCACGGGGCATGAAGGCCAAAGTGTAGGGCAACGGCGGCCATGGCCGCGTGGCCGCGGTATAATTCCCACCCTGTCGTGTACCATCTCTGAGATGCGCCACGCATTGCGTCATCACGTTGGAAAGGTCACGCGTCACGTCATCTAAGTTATTTGTCTGTGTACTCCGGTTCAAAAAGGTAGGGAAGGGCGAAAAATTTCATCTCATTTTCTCCTCCAACTTCAAAATCGTCCGACATTTATTTAATTTTTTTTCGTGACCTTTCCAACGTGATGACGTAATACATGGCACATCTCAGAGATGGTACAAGACGAGCATTTGTGGTTAAAAAGTATATATATATTTAGTTTTTTTAGAAAATGACCGATCGTTTCGCGAGATAATACCCTTATTTCTCGACTGGGATCGTGTTGAGACTTCGAAGCTGCATTGAGACGGACATTTGAACCTTCAAACCGTTGGTTGCAGTTGAAGTCCATTCTGTGTAGAAAAATCCTGGAATGTTTTCCTCAAAAACCTTTATTTCTTTTCGACTGAAGAAAGAAAGACATGGATATCTTGGATGACATCGGGGTCAGCAAAAAAATTTATGAAAGTGAACTAATCCTTTAAGTAATTAACAGATTCCCAAAAGAAAGAAAAAAAACTGTGCGGCCAATGTTTATTATTCTCGTGTAATAACATCTAATACACTAAGCTATTTTTCATCATTATTTAAAGCTCATTAATTAACTGACATTATTAAGTTTACATCTATTTCTTTCCAGATGAAGTGGTGAATTCGTTGAATAATGTGAGCACTGATTGTGTTGCTCCACACGAGTTAAAGGGGTGGTTCAGAATTTTGGACACCGGACCTCATTTACAAGTTAGCCTGTGTGTTATTTATCAGTGGAGACAGTTTTCAAAAATGTTCACCCAGTCCTTCCAGTTGCATAGTTCGCCGGTGCTAGGCTAGCGCGAGTCAACGGTATCTGCTAGCCTGCCATTAAAAACAGTTTTACCCACTCCACAGTACACCAAAAGCAAATTAATTATAACGCCAGACTACCGATGTAAATGTCTGTTGAGAGAATAATGTTAAAAATCAAACTACCCTTTCATCGCATTGCAATAGTTATACTTTTTTCCCTGTATTTATTAGCACAGTCTACAACAGCGGCGAAGTGATATTAAGTTACCTAGGCAACCGAGAGAGCCGGTCCACGTGACAATCACGCAAGTGTATTTACCTGCCACTGACACAGAAGCAGAGTATATTTCACGAAGAAATCAACAAGACATAGGACTATGGCCACGTTTGAAAGCCATGGCAATGTTTTGGACTTGTTTTGCAGGCGAGGAATGTGTGTTATTCAACGAACCGTAACTTACATGTATGAGCCGGAATACACAGACGAATAACTAATCGAGATGGATGCTAAAAGGGCAGAAATAGAAAGAATGTCTGTCTGTAGAGACAACAGCAGCTGGAGATGCCGTAGAGAACCGGGACAGAACATCGGGAGACCGGTGGTGCCAGTGCAGAAAATGTATAGCTACATATAGCTAGCTAGACGTCCCGACTGTAGTGCGCTTCTGTTCTGTGTTTACTTTTCGGCGCAGTACTAACCGGAGCAAAGTAAAATTCCGCCGCTGCTGAGAAACTAGTTCCTGTAAATGTAATGCGATCATTGAGGTGCAAGAGTAGTTTGATTTCTAACATTATTCTCTCAACAGACATTTACATCGATAGTCTGGCGTTATAATTTATTTGCTTTTGGTGTACTGTGGAGTGGGTAAAACTGTTTTTAATGGCAGGCTAGCAGATACCGTTGACTCGCGCTAGCCTAGCACCGGCGAACTATGCAACTGGAAGGACTGGGTGAACATTTTTGAAAACTGTCTCCACTGATAAATAACACACAGGCTAACTTGTAAATGAGGTCCGATGTCCAAAATTCTGAACCACCCCTTTAAAGGCCGCACTCCTTGATCAATCTTAGAACCGGACATACGAGCGTTGTGTTCGGGGGAAACGACAGCGAGGTTTGCTTGTGGACATGGAAGCTGATCCCTTCAGAGCGAAGCTGCCACCAAATAACATTCAGAGCCTCTACAATAATCTTGATCAAACAGAGCGGTCCTGACTGAAATGAAGTTTGAGCGACCGAATGGAGCTGACGCTCAGCTGATTGTAACTCCTCCTATTCCCACTTAAGCAAGACATACGAGTTAATCCGTGCGCTTTCCCGTCCTCCATCCCCAACTCCTCCTCATGCAGACACACGATCACTTATTTGCTGTCAACGGAGATATATTTATCTCTCTATCCAGCTCAAGTGTGCTCTTTCTTGTCCAGCTCATTACAGTACCTGCATTACTTCCACGTGGAGTTATGTAACTGTTGTAGGGCTGGGCGGTATGACGTCGAGATATATATCGTTACCACAGTATAAAATTAGATTTGTATGTATAGTATGTAAATATATAGCACTATTGACACTTCATGCAAACACAAGTGGTTATGTCCAGAGAATGTCTAATAAGGCGAGAAGTTTCACTCTCAGTAAACTTCCGGCTTCTGAACTGGTTGCAGTTCCACTCTGGCTCCACATGAGGGCGCTCACAGGACGAGTGCAGGATGAATGGAGGTCTATGGCGCTATACCGATCAAAATCCACTTTTCTCAGGATATAATTTTTCGTCTAGTAATTTGAATGTTGTATTCGAAAGGAGATGCAAAGAAATTACACATTGCTGGGTGTTAGATTTTTTAGAGTCACTTATTTGCTTAAAAAAGTCTTTTAAAGTGTCAATGACGTCATACACATGTACGACCAGAGATACTGCTTAACGGCAATCCATCCTTCAGTCACTTTGGTGCGTTCGCGCTCTGCACTTTCTTTTCACTCGAGGCATCGACAACACAGCTGACACAGGTAAACACACGTGCTAGAAGAGTTTTTGTTTTGTTTGTTTCTGGTCCCGCTTCGGATGCCACGATGCCATCAATCGGTATCTCTGGTCGTAATCAGTCCTTCACTGATCAATCAGCGTTCATTAGCAGAATGCTAGCGTGTTATGGGCAACAACAACTCAACCTGTAAGAAATCAAAAGGACATAAGTACTCGTTCATTCAACTTTCGACCTATAACCCATGTTGAACTTGCAAAACCTACAATCAAATCTGAGATTTCTCAACGGCAATCGGGTGAAAGAGACAAATTTAGCCGTCTAGCGCCATAGACTCCCATTCATTCTGCACTCATGGGCGATCGCCCCCAGTGGAACTCTGGTGGAACTACAACCAAAACTTGGTACAATAGGACTTAATCGGGAGTGGGCAGGCTCTCCGTAGACGGGCTCTGTTATGTCTCAGTGAAAGTAAACAGTTGGGTGTGTAAACCAGATGTGTGTCAGTGTAATGGATCCGTGTGTTTGGTCTTAAAGTGACGGTAGCCTAATAAACCTGCAGCTCTGTTTCATTAATGTGAATGAAACAAACGAGAAAATAACTCACTGCTCTTGAAAGAATAACTTTTTTTAGCTATAAGAAGAATACATTTATATTTAATTCATACAGTGAAGACTATGCAAAATTTTATTTTTACATTTGATTATTAAATATACTTTTTTTTTTTGTTTGTTTTTTTATGTACAGCACTTTTGGTCCACAATAATCTTAATCAAATTGAGCAGTCCTGACTGAATTATTTGTATCTCTTTTTCTAATATGATAATAAGGAGGAGTGACAACAGTGGAAGGAGAGACGGGAGAGACGTTTGGCGTTAATATTGTTGTTGTTTTTGTCGTTTATGTTCATGTGTTGCAGTCGGATGAAGAGTGGCCCATTATGGTTTTTTATTTAATTTAATTTTACTTTGTGACTATTTAAGTTCAGATACCTCCTTCTTACCTAATAATGAAATTGTATTTTATTATTCATTTTATTAATAAATTCTAATTCTTTATACATCATTTGTCACCATTTCAGATTTGTTCTGATACATATGTAAACGAGAACACATTTATTGTGAATTTGTCTGGATTGAAATACAGTGTGTTAGCACAGAGAGTAGGAGAGAAGCAAACTAAAGTAAAGCGCTGACTCTAGGCAGAATGCAAATGAAGTGTGGTCATTATGAATATGCTAATTGGCATATTGCATCATTAAGTGACTTCGAGCAGGCTTTAGCGCCTTTCCATTGAAAGTATTTGGCAGCAGCTCCATGTGTAAGCGCGGGAAACAGCTGCAGTCGAGCCTGAACCAATCTCAGCTGTCGAGGGCTTTACCGCTGAGCATCGGGAACACGTGTGGAAAATACCGGACTCACGGAGTAACTCAGGGAAAGTGTTGAAGCGACTCTTCCTCAGCTGTCACCAAACTTCTCTGGTACCTCACTGCCTCTGCTAATGTTGACATACTTCAGATTGCATCGTAAAACAGTCATGTATGAGTTAAGTGACATGATATGTTTTGCACAGGTTTATTCCCATCTAAGAAAGCATTTTCATATCTTATTTAAAATGTGCATTGATTTACAGACGAATACAGTGATAAAAGGCAAAATGTGCATTGATTTACAGACGAATACAGTGATAAAAGGCTTCAGGTAATCGGCATGATTTTGAGTGTGATATTATTTGTATACAACAGTCCTATAAAGAAGCTAATATCAAGGACTTGCCAATGAAAATAGTTCCCAAAAGAAGCGAAGCCAGCAGTGATGAGTCCAGCTTGTGGAGTGAGAAACTGCACAGTTAAAGCCTGTTCTAGTACAGTGGTAACTGAAGCAAGCGATGTGCTGTGATCATGGTCATGTAAATGTGTTTATAGTGCCCTCAACTGGCTCATTATATAAGGCATTTCAACTTTTCACATCTCAAACAACATTAGCATAGATGGCTCAGATTTCTTTGGCATCTGCATTATACCAGTTGTGATTAGACTCTTGTCAGATGTTAAGATCACTGTATACTGGAGCTTTTACATTTTACTTTTCCTCTGTATAATGCTGGGGGAGATCTTCATCTATTTTAAAATTATTGTGTACGTGTCCATTTGGATCATAATAAGGAACGAACAAATAAACACAACAAGCACAATGTTGTTGTCGTGGGCACTTCAACATACAGACAATAATGCATTTTGTTTACATTTTCAGAATGCGCATTAGCTGCTTTTTATTCATCATCCATGTACAACTGTGGGTAAAAACTTATGCTTTTCACAATGGTCTGAACACAGTAGCTGAATGAGAATGAAAGGCCACTGTCTGACAGTAGGTGGCGCTTGTGGAGCAGCAGAAAGAGTCACGGAGAAGAAAGAAAGTCAAACATTAGAGAGCTGGTTCAGTTTGGCCTTTTTTATGACTCTCTTACTTCAGTACGATTCAAGAACAATCGTAAAGCTGTTAAGACATCTCAGCTGTTGAAAAGAATACTAGATGTATGATTGATTTTTTTGATACAAAATGCAGACTTATGTTCTTAAATTTGTATAGATTCAAGTGTCTTGGATGATTGTATTCCACTATTGTTACTGTTATGGGGGGAAATGGTTCAGTTAAGCCAGGTTTTAGTTGAGGTGTCTGTGAAGTGAGGGCATGTACAATTATGTACATTAATTTCAGGATCTGGTGCATCCCTAGGAATAATCATTTTGGATCTAAAAATTTTCAAAATAATACTTTCCAGAAATATGGCCTCTTGGCTCAACTTACCCTTATTGAGAGGGTAAATTTTGCTATTCATTATGTAAGTAAAGTAAATCTGAACATTTTTAGGCAGTTAATGTGGTATAGTTTATAAAAGAACATATCATACGTATGTTTATCAAAGAACTCCCCCACATATTTGATAATTTTCTTTTAAATTAATCCTTTATTTAAAAAATAAATAATTTTATTTAGATTAAATTAAGTTAAGGTATCATCTTTTTTAATGGCATAGCTTTTTTAACGATAGTCATTTTGTGTTCACTTACAGCATGTAACATTGCAGCTAGATTTATATATATATATATATATTGTATATATATATATATATTTGTCTAAATGTCTTCATCTAGACTTGAATAGCATGTCCTGTTCTCTTATGTTGTCTTCAAAAATGTGTGCGAACATAATTTTGTGTATGGTTGCCTAAACAAGGGGTGGCTCAATTTCCCCACAGGCTCAAATCACCCCACTCTCCCCATATATGCTTTCAAACAGCCATTCACAACAAATACTTAAAGATGTCATGTATTTCCAAAATGCCATATTGCCTCATAATTACAAACATTTCTTTATAATTAGCCCTAAATGTTTGTTTTTTTACATTTCATCTGGACTAAAAAACTGCCAGCGATTGAATGAGGTATAGCTTCACATTTGAAAGCCTCCAGGACTGTAACTGTCCATGAGAGTTTTATTTTATTCGTTCATTTCAGTCAGATTCATAAATGGATGTTCATTTAACCCTCTGATTATCTTCATTTGGGCCGACACTAGTTATCTTTGGGGTCTCCAGGGATCCCAAACAATAACATTTAATTTTGTAACAGAATAATAGTCTTTTTTTTTTTTTAACAAATGTAAATTTACTCTGTTTATTAATGTTTTTACTCAACATTTGTGAAGTTTTGGGAGGATTTATGATATATTTTAAATTTCTATAAATAAATAAATATTTATTTATTTAAATAGGCTTTTTACAAAACAACAACAAAAAAAACCCCAGCATTTTATGTAAAATTAACTTTATAAAAAAAAACATATTTCTAACTTTCATTCATGGGGATAACATGGATAATTTTACATGCTTTAGTTTTTTTATTATTATTATTATTATTATTATTATTGTGTTTAAATATTTTGTAAAATGTAGTTTTAAAAGTAAAAAATGATCATTTTAGCCACTAGATGGCTATAGAGCTCCATTATATGCTATTTGCTATTTGACTAACTGAAAGATATCTTTCCAGAAAGAAAAGTTTTTCCAGTTGGATTCATATCTAAATATTATGAAATCACAATTCTAACAACAACAACAAAAACATTTTTTTTGACAAAAAAAAACATAAAAGTTTAATTTTTAGAGTGTATCATTTATTTCAATCTTCTTTTCTTCATATAATTGTACAAATGTAATCTACACTTCAGCTACTAACTGTGTGTTCACAATTTGGTGATTCAGAATCACCAAATTTATTCTTTTGGACTATTTTATGCGACAAATTATTAGAGAGCAGTTTTTATAGTCTCACAAATGTATTCCTCTGTGTGTGTGTGTGTGTGTGTGTGTGTGTGTGTGTGTGTGTGTGTGTGTGTGTGTGTGTGTGTGTGTGTGTGTGTGTGTGTGTGTGTGTGTGTGTGTGTGTGTGTGTGTGTGTGTGTGTGTGTGTTTGTGCGCGCATGTGAGCATGATCATTTTACATTGTGGATGTTCTTTGCATTGTTGGAAGTGTGCCACTTTATTTCTGTCTATGTGTTCTGCGTTGTTTTTGGTGATGAATTTTGTATATTTACATTGCAGGGTCTCCAGGGACCCCGAAGACAACTAGTGTCACTATTTTTTTCACGCTAACATAATAACAGATATCATTCCAATTTTTTTTTTTTTTTTTTTTTTTTTTTTAGCAAAAGTCATTTGTGGGTTAAAAAGACCCCGAAGATAACCAGAGGGTTAAGTCCATTCATCCTTCCATTCACCCCAAGTTGGTAGGAATACGCCAAAAACAACGTCAACCGCAACATATTGCAATAGAGATGTTGTCTTATTAAAATTTTACAACATTGAACACCGTCTCCGCCGGTTTCAAAACATGTTTCCATTTTATTGTCATTTTCAGCATGTTTCCTATAACAACTTCTTCAGATCGGTCAGACTGAAACGTATTTCCAGAAATGCGAATTAAATAGGATTTCAAACCACATATGGATGTAGCTTGAAATGTATTAGTAAAAATCGCATTTCATGTGTTGACGTTTGTGGGCGGAACTATGGGACCAAATGTGTTTGTGTTTACAACATTTATATCGGCCTAGGAAGGTCGAAGCGACACGTGATTGGTGTCGTTGGAAAGGTCTCGGTGAGTGCTTGTATCTCTGCGATGTTCCTAGGCTGACACATTTTTGAAACACAAATATATTTGGTCCTATATCTCCGCTAAGGTCAGTGACACAGACACTTGCACAGACCTTTCAAACGAGCCTACTCCGATATCTCTGTTATGCATGCTTCCATATGTATATAGCCTATATATATTTCATCTTTTATTTAATAAAAATATTATTTTACTAAATATTTAGTCCTTTAATGCTAGAGCAGTATAGTGTAATTCTGATGTTTGGGTGCATAGCTATGGGACCAGAGTGTAGTAGTGCGACAAATCTTATTGATAATCCATGTTTTATTTACATTTTAGAGAGGAATTTGAGCCGTTTTCCGTTGCCTGCGGGGAAAACACTCGAGGTCTCCTTTTTTGGATGGTGGGTACTTTTTGAACGTGAGTTGTGTCACGCCAATGTGCCCGCACCCTATGTTCAGCAGCGACTCAATGGCTAAGGCCCATGCAATCTGTCAAGGTTCAAGGTCAAGTCAAGGTTCTGTCACTTCTGTCTAGTTTATTTCTTGGTTTTGTGACAGAGCCCTGACACTCCTGCTTTGTCCTCTCTTGTCTGTGTGTTTCATGTGCGGGGTGTGGTGTTTGGATCCCGGCATGTCAGTCTAGATTGGTTTCGGTTCTGTGTCGGGATTCGGACATTCATGCTCCGCGTGTTTGTCCTCTGTTGTGAGCGCACAGGATGAGCTTACGCTTGTTCTCGTGCGCTCTGTCTTGTCATGTGAGCGTGTGGTTTCGAGTTCGCTCGGACCGTACGCTCTTCTGTCCACATGTGTTGTTGTGTTCTGTGTAGCACGCAGTTCGTGTTTACATCAGCTGTGTGCTTTCAAGTTGTCATGTTTTGTGTGAACACGTGGCTAATGAGTGTTCTCGTTAGCTGCGTGTTCATGTCTCGTTTTGTGTTGGCACATGGCCATGACATGCAACACAGAAGAGCTACGCAGTTATACTACGTGAAAAGACTCGAGGCCCAGAGAGAAGGAAATGAATAGTGGAATAAAGTCATTATTTTTGTTGTTTTTTGCGCACAAAAAGTATTCTCGTCGCTTTATAAACTTAAGACTGAGCCACTGTAGTCACTTGGACTATATTAACGATGTCTTTAATACATTTTTCTGGGCCAGCAAGTTTCAAACCCTTAGAAAGCCTATGGAGGAGTGATCCAGCTCTCAGATTTAATCAAAAATATCTTAATTTGTGTTCCGAAGATGAACGAAGGTCTTACGGGGTTGGAACAACATGAGGGTGAGTAATTACTGACAGAATTTTCATTTTTGGGTGAACTAACCCTTTAAGGTGAAGTTTTCCAAACCTTATGTTATACTTACGAAAATTACTGTTAAGGGGCTTTATGCAACACTTGTCGTTTTTTTAAGAGATTACTTAAGGGAAAAATAGATATTTAAGGGAAATTCTGAGGGTGTATGACATTTCACCTAAAGAAACCATTAAGTAACTTCGTTAAGAGAAACCTAAGGGCGTTCTTAAGGGAAAATTACACTTGAGGTGCTTTATGCAACCGGGCACTGGCTCGCAAGTGTTACGCCAGGACCTTTGCGAGATTGGAGGGCGTATTCCTTGTGGATCCAAGTTTCAATGTGGTGTTGCAAGCAAGTGATTTTTTTGCGGAGCCCATGCTGGACCATCTTTTGGAGACGTTTCCCATGCTCGTCCTCTTCCGTGATAACGAAAATGGTCTCGGTCTATGCCATGTGGCCATCTTCTCATGATCTGCTGTATAGGTACAAAGGATTGGGAGGGTATGAGAACAGCTGGAGTGCTTTTCAGCTTGAGCTTGCTTTAGATGAGCTATTTTTTGGTGGGAAAATGCATAGTTTAGATTCAAACATGAGAAGTGACATGTTATAAATCACCCACACTCCGGTTTAGTTGTAACACACCCTGGCGTGAGATGTAACATAATGAAACAAGGATTATAACAAGGTGTTATTCACCTTCAGAGTGACGGATGAATGGCACTCCTGAGTACAGTTCAGACACTGAACCCAACCTTCCTTTGGCTTTGAGTTTTTGAAGTGTTTCATGCACACAATACAGAAATTCTCCTCAGCATCTGAGGAATCTGTGTCCGGTGGCTCAAAGTTATGCAGTTTCTGTATGTTTTCTTAGACAGCCTAGGGCGCTGTTGGTTTGTGCGAGTCGACTTATCCTGGTAGTTGCCCAGACCTTTCTCAGGCAAGATTATTTTCTGTTTCACTTTGTCAGTTCGCTGCTCTTCTTCCAGTGGACGGCCAGATCAAGACGAGCCTTGACTTGTGAAGGTGTAAACTCACTATCCTTGAATATGTCTTGATTGTACGGCCAAATCCCACTGCACTGGAAGCCATCTTGAATGATCTCTGGTGTAGCTGCTATCCTCACAAGACCTGGAATATCATATATTGTCATGGTCTTCCCTGGATTCATTCTCATCCAGCGATCACTTACACTCCTGTTAAGGGGTTGAAGTTTATGACTACAGTGTGGGGAATATTAGCATCGCAACTCCATTGTTTTTGCTGAAGTCAATGGCTGTAATTGATAAGTGTGAGCAACGGTTATCTAGAAGAAGAAGCAACTCTTCTCAGGGTTGACCTTGGTGTGTTTTGCACCAGAAAGAAGTGCTTCAGAAAGATGACAAAATCCTCCTCCTGCATCCATCCTGATTTATTTCCACTTCCAATACTTCCTATCGGCCCCATCTCATACAAAGTGGTCTTCGTAATGAATGCATGGGAACACAAATATTGGAGGAATTGTGCAATTGACTGCAAATGTGAGACTGACCAGTTGACCCCTTTTGCCTGATGTCATCGCCCCAACCTGTTTAGTGCCACGCGTTGCAATCACACACTGACTGTTTGCAGTTGTTTTCATTATTTCATCAAGTTTTCTGATAAACATTGCCACATTGTGTTTATTAAAACTGGTGGCCTCAGGGCTCCTAATGGACAAGGTTGGGTTTATTTTAATGTAAGATGAAAACCTGTCTGCTCCTGCCTTTGAAGATTCATCCCAGGTCTTTGGATATTTTAACCCATATTTCACAGCAAGCTGATAATTCACTTGTAATTTTATTCGCATAATTTCAATATTTTCCCATCTATCCATGTATGTTTTACATTGGCACCACTATAAATATTATTTCCCAAATTGATCATTTCCCCCTAACTTTCTCCTATCTTATCCCTTAATTCTACTCTTTATCCAACTTAGCCACATAGACACAGTCCATTGAATGCATCTCCACAGATTTTTTTATTTTATTTTATTTATCCTTTATTTTACCAGGTGATGTCCCATTGAGATATTCAAATCTCTTTTACAAGGGAGCCCTGGGGCAACAATTACACAAGTTACACAGAATCACAGAAACAGACACAACAGACAAAACAGATTTACAGTACATGTAAAACAATTTAAGAATGACATAAAGGGGTCATTGAAACCATGTGCATTGTTCAAATTTGGAACATTTAAGTAATTGTTTAAAATGTTCAAGTGGGCTTCAAAAAAGCTTCAAACCTTTTTAGAACAAATTCCAACACCAACGAGCAGCATAACTAAAAGCAGTCTTACCAAATTCAGTGGGATATTTAGAGTAGAGGTCTTCTCGGGTCCTAAAAACTGTACCCGACCCGAATCACTACTTACCCGAACCCGACGTGCATACATTTTTTTTTTTTTTAAAGATGAACCCGACCCGAGACAGACCCAATAAAATTAGACCCGAGTCCGACCCGACCTGACGGCATTTCCTTTAGAACCCGACTGGACCCGAACGTAAACGGCATTTACATTGTGCACAGCCTGCAGCCCTGCGTTTCTCAAAAATGCACTTAACATAGACGCGCAAGTATAGGCGCGCTGAAGTGCTGAAATGTCAATCACACACTGTAACCCATTACGTCCTATAAAATGTGGCATAATGTTATTTACAGGACCATACGATGATTAACATTAGAACCACCACAGGGTAAAATTTACCGATGGCTGTTTTTCAAATGTAGCCTATAACAGATTTTCAATAAAATATCACAAGTCTCCCAGTCATTGACTTTTACAAAAATTGTGTTATTTAGCCTACAGTCCCGTTGTTAAAAAGTTGTTTAGATAAAACCAGATTAAAAACGGCATTAGCAGGTCAAATTTACCATGTAGGCATGTCTTTATTTTCACACAATGCACGTTCAAAATAAGATGTTTTAGCCTACTCATAAATGTTCAAACTTTGGCTTAATCATTAAAGGAGAACTCCGGTCAATTTTAACATTGAGCTCATTTTTTTGTAAATTTGGAGTGCTGTCAGTACAGAGAACAACGACAAAAATCGGTGTTGCCTACACCGTGTTATCCTCTTTTTAAAATTTGCACCCTGTTGACTTAAATGGGGCAAGTTTTAAACCTGCTTTTAGCCTCTTAACATCCTTGATGTGTCATTACAAGTGCACAGGTCATGTGAGTGATTCCTTCAGAGTGAACACGGTGAATCTGACTGCAGTAGATGTGAAAGATATGAATAAAAATGAAGTTAATTCGGCCAGCGCTCATACCTGTATTTACATCCTGTTTTCGGTCGAAGTCCATAGTAGTCGATTGTTGAGTTCACGCGCGTGATCATAGGTAACTAAGCAACAGTGGAGAACTCGACAATCGACTACTGTGGACTTCGACCGAAAACAGGAAATAAATACAGGTATGAGCGCTGGCCGAATTAACTTCATTTTTATTCATATCTACTGCAGTCAGATTCACCGCGTTCACTCTGAAGGAATCACTCAACATGGCTGGGCACTTGTAATGACACATCAAGGATGTTAAGGATGCTAAAAACAGGTTTAAAACTTGCCCCATTGAAGTCAACAGGGTGCACATTTTAAAGAGAGGATAACACGGTGTAGGCAACACAGATTTTTGTCGTTGTTCTCTGTACTGGCAGCACTCCAAATTTACAAAAAAATGAGCTCAATGTTAAAATTGACCGGAGTTCTCCTTTAAAATTTGCTTTGCAATTTTGATCGTTTATTGTTTGGTTGCTATTTATTCAAGTCTGCCCGTTTCCTGAAGAAAATTCCGATCTGATGAAGCCGCCCTAATGAATTTAAAAAAAATTCTGATTACCCCAAGTTCATTGGGGTTGTTCTCTTATTCAAATAATAAATTATATAACTAAGCAAATTAATAATTTATTAGGTGAAACTGTGCGGTTTAATAATATGCTTTCGTTTTCCCTCACCTTTTTCGCAAGGTCTGTTATTGCCTCCATGCTTTTCTGTCGCGTATTTTTAAAATTGATTGACAGGCCTGGCTTAACGACAATTCAAATACTTGCATTTAGTCAAACATCCATCCACATGAAGGCGCACTAGTTCTTGGCAAAGGGAGGGGGTTGGTTTATGTGGAGCAAGCAACTGAGTAAATAAATGCGGAGGCAAACCGTGCGCTTATAGCCCATATGCTTTATGCCGAGCGTCAACTGCCTATGTTAAAACAATGAGAGCAAAACAAAATTGTATTCAATTGCATTGCTCTCCAAAGTTCCTGACCCTTTAAAAGTTGGACTCGGCATTGACAGATTATTCTAATACATATGTATACTTAAATATCACTAATGCCAGGTATCACTAAAACATCAGTTATGCTCATTTTGGGTAATTCCTGAAGGCATCTAGAGTAAAACAGTGCCATATCCAACGTAGCGTGGTACAGCGGACATGAACCGGATGTGGTGACACCCGTTTTGCAGAATGCGGAAGTAAGTTGCGCATAGAGCCTATTGCACGTAGAAGCGCGGATTCGCTCTCTCACTTAGAAAAAGTGAGAGAACGGTGTCATAGAATTGTTTTAAATACTGCAATTTTGTTAAATGCCCAACATAGTTGAAAAGAATTCGGGTCTTCTCGGGTCCATTTGGAAAAGGCATATTTATTTTAAATTACCTGAGACCCGAGGCCACTAATACCGAACCCGACACGTGTCCGAGACACTCGTCGGAGTTTTGGACCCGAACCCGCTCGGGTCTCGGGTCGGACCTCGGGTTTTCAGATCCAAGTGGACCTGTGAAGACCACTAATTTAGAGCCAGAATGTTAACGGAGCGGAGATTGTAAATGGAATGATTCTAGGTCAACAGACTAGGAAGATAGCTGGGTAAATTACCGTTAATAGCTTTGTAAATAAAAATATGCCAGTGGAACCATCTACGCAGACCTAAAGAGCTAAAACCAGTCGCCTCATAAAGACGACAGTGATGAGTGGTTGACTTGGCATTAGTAATGAACCGTAATGCACCATGGTAAACTGTGGCAAGTGTGTGCAGCGTAGTAGAGGCAGCATGCATATACATAACATCCCCAAAGTCCAAGACTGGTAAGAAAGTGGCACTGATCAATTTCCTCCTATAGCTTGGAGAGTAAAACAGGATTTATTTCTAAAATAAAAGCCAAGATTTACTCTTACCTTTCTCACCAATTTATCAATATGAACTTTGAAGTTTAGCTTTTCATCAATCCACAGACCAAGATATTATTTATAAGATGAAACATTTTCAACACACTTCCCATCCAGTGTGGAAATGGCTAAGGCGGTTGATGCGAGACTTTGTGCACTGCATCACCTTAGTTTTACCAGCGTTTAATACCAGTCTAAGTTCAATGAAGGTGGCCTGTAATAAATTAAAAGACTGCTGTAGTGATTGATAAGCTTGAGCTAAGGTGGGGGCGGAACAATATAGTACTGTGTCGTCTGCATAGAGGTGTATTTTGCCATTATCTGCTACAGAGGCAATGGTGTTTATGTAAATGGTGAATAGGACCGGACCAAGGATAGACCCTTGAGGGACACCTCGCCGGACCCCCAGTGGGGCAGAAATATGCCCATCGACAACTACAGTTTGAGTTCTGTTGGCAAGATAGTTTCTGAACCAATCAACTGCCTTAGTGCCCAAGCCAATGTCCCGGAGCCTCTTAAGCAGGATACAGTGATCAACTGTGTCAAAGGCCTTTGACAAGTCGATGAACAGGGCAGCACAGCTCATCTTATTGTCAAGGTCACAGATGATGTCATCAAGCACCTTGACAGCTGCAGTAATGGTGCTATGCTTGGCCCTAAAGCCTGATTGTGCCGGGCTAAGTATGTTATGATTTTGCAAGAAGCCCTTAAGTTGGGTGTTTACTAAAGACTCTAGGACCTTTGCAAGTACAGACAATTTAGAAATTGGGCGGTAATTATCGAGAATGGAGGGGTCCCCCCCTTTCAGCAGGGGCAGCACGTGTGCTGATTTCCAAACATCTGGTAAGTCATTTGAAGACAGGGACAAATTAAAAATATATGTAATAGGTTCCACTATGATATGTGCAGATAGTTTCAGTAAAGCAGGGTCTAGACCAGTGGTTCCCAAACCTGTCCTGCCGGCACCCCAACACTGCACATTTTCTTTGTCTCCCTAATCAAACACACCTGATTCAACTCATCAGCTCATTATCACATGGGTTAATGAGCTGATGAGTTGAATCAGGTGTGTTTGATTAGGGAGACAAAGAAAATGTGCAGTGTTGGGGTGCCGGCAGGACAGGTTTGGGAACCACTGGTCTAGGCCATCAGGACTGGCTGATTTCCTAGTGTCAATTTCCTTAAGAGCCTTAAGCACTGCAGATGAGGGAATGAGTTTAAAGTCGAATCCCTCACTGACAAGAGACGCAGGAGAATTGTGTTGGAGGGGTGAGGAGACATGTCTGTGTGAGACTTCTTCAGGATATGATTGTTCAAATATGTCCCCTGCCTTAATGAAATGGTCATTGAAAGCATTAACAATATCATTCTTGTTTGAGATCCGTTGGGTGTCTTTAACTATATGCTTAGGGAGAGCAGAGTCACTGAAGGGTAGTTCAAGGGATTTTATCATCTTCCAAAATTTAGATGGCTTATTTAGGTTTGAGGACATTGATTTGAGGTAGAAGTCAGATTTGCACTTTCTTATAAGGTAAGTCCACTTGTTCCTAAGATACCTAAAGTTAGTCCAGTCAGATTGGAGGTTTGTGGTCTTTGCTAAGACCCAGGCTGCATTTCTCTCATGGATCAGAGAAGACAGTTCATTGGAAAACCAGGGGTTATCACGCCCTTTAATTCTATAGCATGTTAGGGGGGCATGTTTATCAGTTATCGAGAGAAAAAGTGAGTGAAAGTAGTTCCATGCCATATTGATACCCGGTATAAGACTAATTCTAGAGAAATCACAGATGTTTAATTCACGTAAAAAGGCTTGTTCTACAAACCTTTTAAAATTTCTTTTAATGAGGATGCGAGGCTTGGATTTAGGGAGCTTGGTGTCCCTAACACATGCTACGTGCAATGGTCACTGATGTCGTTAGAGAATACCCCTATTCCTTTATATTTCTGTGGAGTGTTAGTGAGTATTAGATCTATTAGGGTTGACTTATCTGGAAATTTTCTATTAGGACGAGTAGGGGAGGAAACAAGCTGAGTAAGATTTAGCTCATTACAGATATTTTTCAGGCAGTCAGAATTAGCAGAGAGCCAGTCCCAGTTCAGATCTCCCATAAGCACAATTTCCTGATCCCGTAATTCGACTAATACATCAGCCAGAGAATTTAAGGCCTCCTTAACAGCAGATGGAGGCTTATAGCAGGCTATGACAGTAAGGAGTGATGTGGAAGAGAAAGAAATATCAATAGACAAAAACTCAAATATTTTAGGACGGGAGATAGATTTAGTTACTCTGCAATTAAACCTGGTTTTAATGTAAATGGCAACACCACCGCCCTTACTTTGACGATCACTACGAAATAAATTATAACCAGTAATATGGATAGAAGAATCAGAAACAGATTTCTTCAACCAAGTCTCAGATAAAACCAAAACATCAGGGTCTGAAATAGACACCTAAACCCTGACTAGGTCCATTTTTGGCACAAGACTTCTAACATTCATGTGGAGGAAGCCAAGACCATTTCGTTCTTTGAAATCAGATGGGGTAGGTAAATTAATACATGGGGGTGTAGGCCCAGGATTTGGCTTAATGTTACCTGACATCAAAAGAAGTAGAATTATTAAAAGACGATATTTTAATCTGACACCTTTGGAACTGTGAGAATCATGATTATGAGGTTGGCCAGTTGATATTAAAACATCAAAGCTTTCCATGACAGTTAGGAACACAAGAATATATATTACAAGGAAAGAAATTATATTTAATGACTGGCTGGTAGAATGCAGTGCACGAAAAATGCATAAATGCAATATCGGAGAGTTCAGGATGGAAGCCATTTATGTCATCAGGGACTTGGTCAAATGAAACAGTATAAAATGTGGTAAAATTAACAGTCATTAGTAGGAGAACAGTGCAAAGCAGGAGGTATATGGCATGCATTGTTGGTCTGTAGCAATGTGCCCAGGGTAATCCACGGAAATGGGAAACAGCTGATTGAGTTTGTGCTGCGGAAGACAAAAAACGCGGAGTAAACAAACAAACCAACGTGGTCGTTGTGGAGTCTACAATGCCATTGTGCAAACACTGATGGCAACAAATTTGCCAAACAACTTTCCTTTTCAAGCAAGTTTGAGTGCGAAGCTAAACTACTCCGGGTAAACGAGTAGCCCAAACTCTGCGTGCGAGGTGGAAAATGCTCACGTGTCAGCTGAATGCGGGGAAGAAGTTGTATCAGTGATCGACACTGTTTCTTATCACTTTCACGGCAAACAAATGGTTAAAGTAAGAAGCATAACTTTCCTTAGTAAGAAGAGTTAGTGTGCGTTGGTATAGCTCTTGAGGATGAGCTGTCATGTGCTTCCTGGATCAGCAGATTAAGAGATATTCTGTAAGTTCTTTCTCTTGTTCATCAGTGAAGACCTTCTTCCCTCGATCCCTTCTCTTCTAACATCTTCCTCTTTTTACAGAATCTGTACAAGGTTATATTGGCAAATGCCATACAATTTTGCCACAGATCTTACAGACTTTCCCAGTTCTTTTCCATAATCTGACGTTCGTATACCCAACCATGCATTTGTTTTTTCTATATCCAAAGTATTCCCATACTGCAAATTTTAACTTAAAGGTCCCATGACATGAAATTTTCACTTTCTGAGGTTTTTTAACATTAATATGAGTTCCCCTAGCCTGTATATGGTCCCCAAGTTTCTAGAAATTTCAATCGGTGTAAATCGAGCTTTTGCTATCTTTCTCTGCCTTTGAGAAAATGGAGGCTCATACGCGCTGATCTTGAATCTCCTCTTTATGACGTCATAAGGAGGAATGTTACCTCCCCTGTCTCTGCTTTGCCCGCCCAGAGAATATTTTCCGCCCATGAGAAAATGTGCTAGGTGCGCGCGCGATTTTAGTTTGTCCACGAGAGATATCATGGCTTTTGAGCGAGCGAAGCATAACAATTGCTCAATAATTTGATGTACAAATGAACACTGAAGGGTCAATACAGAGCTGGGCTTGCTGAACGTCTGAAACTAAAGTCTGGATCACTCTCTTTGGCTCAGCTACACACCTCGGACAAGTAAGTCAACTAATGATATATAAGTGTGTTGCTTTACTGTTTATGGTTACCTAGATTGTTACACGTAGAATGTGTCTGTAACATTAGCTATGCAGCTGAGCTATGCAGTTTATGTGTGTGAATACACACACTGTAACGCGAGTGTTGTACACTTCTTTGCTATTTGGATAACCGTTTTCCTGTTGGTTATATGGCACGCGCGATATCTGCATTTGAAGATCGCAGAGCTTGATGTAATTGTAATAAGATAAATACAGACGTTACAGATCTCTCATGAAAAGGCAACAGTAGGTTAGCGCTACATGATAATAACTGTAAACCATCCGAATAAAATACCGTATCCAGACATAATATTTTAAACTAACCATTCGGAAACGTCCTGCTGGAGCCGCTGAGTTGCAACTTCTTTATCCGTTGCTTCTCTGAAATGCTTGAAAGACTGCGTGTCTTCGTGCCATTGCAATATATCCAACGTAAACATGCACGCCACGGTACCGTTGCTCAAGATGGTCAAGGCCACACCCACCCTCCACCTTGCGCCGCCTTTCTCCTCCTCATTATCATTTAAAGCTACAGACACCGAAACGGCCTGTCTGAAGGAAGCTCATTCTGGGACTGGCTTGTAGTGGCTATAATTCTGCACCGAGGCTGAATTTTTGGAAAGAGATTTCAGATACAGTACTAGGGACCACTAAGGCCTATATTAAAGCCTACAAAAAGTAGCATGTCATGGGACCTTTAATTTTTCAGCAGGGGTCTAGAGATAGAGATTAGAGATATCAGTCTCTGTCGTTTTCTCCGCTGTACGTGTGTGGGTTAAACGGACAGTATGGAATTTTTCGCCACTAGGGGTCGCTGACCATAACAAAGGCGTAGATTGATGACGCAACATTTGCTAATAATTATGGATCTTGTCGTCAACGTCAAGCCGACCGATCTAATAATGTGTATGGATGAGTGAATACATAGATGTTTTTATCATGACTGTGATATGAAGCTGTTCGCCATTGCTAAGAGACAGCTATCAGCTCCACAGTGAGTCCCGCGGACAGAGGCGGACAGAGTACACAGCTTCATTACTTGAGTCAAAGTACAGACACCCCTTGCTAAATTTTACTCAAGTACAAGTAAAAGTACTGCAGTCAGATGTCTACTTAAGTAAAAGTACTAAAGTACTTGTTTTTAAAAGTACTTGAGTATCAAGAGTACAAGAGTAAAATTTCTAAATATTGCATTACTACTGCCACAGTGCTTACATTGGTAAACACAGCAAACACTTGAAGCGAAAACTATCATTAACTTGTTCAGAAAATTGAAATAGTCTGGCCAGGTGGGGCCATGCGATATTTTTTTTCCCAGGATGGTAGGGGAAGACTCATGAATATTCATTAGGGAAGTCATCCCTGATTGGTCTGATGACCTACCCCTAACCCCACCCCTAAACCTACCTGTCACTGGGGGTCTTATGACCTCCCTAACCCCGCCCCTAAACCTACCCGTCACTGGGGTTAAGACCAATCAGGGATGACTTCCCTAATGAATATTCATGAGTCTTCCCCTACCATCCTGGGAAAAAAAATACTCCCGGGATGGACCTGCTGCGTCTTCATCCATTGTTTCATCTCTTATCTAAATCTGACCATGGAGGTGACTTTGGCGGAAAGCTGAAGGTGATTGCTGATAGGCTGTCCCAATCAGTGGCGCCTGCACAATCCAATCACATTTGAGAGGGAAACAACAAATTGAGGGTTTCTGAGATGTTCCGAGAGATCTTTGTTCCTTTTTTTTTTTTTTTGAAGAAGAAGAAGAAGAAGAAGAAGTAACGGGTACTCATAGTTATGGATAGAAATGTAGTGGAGTAAAGAGTACAATATTTGCCTCTCAAATGTACTTGAGTAAAGTCATGAGTACTCCCCAAAAATGATACTCGAGTAAAGTACAGATCCCTCAAAATTGTACTGAAGTACTGTACTCAAGTAAATGTACTCTGTTACTGTCCGGCTCTGCCCGCGGATATAAAAGGAATATGGACATTTCATTCTACCGAACTACACGCAGAATTACTACTCACAGGTCAGTTTATTAGACAAATTAAACTTGTGAGGTAACGCAGCGCTTCACTTGGTCTAACATTAAACTATCACACTAAACTGCATTTGAATGTGTTGAAATGTATGTGTTAGTTTGTCTGTATGAGACTAGCAGTAATCTGGTGCGTTCAAGTCCTCCTGGGAAGTTCGTACGTACGAGGTGGGAAGTCGTGCTTATAACGGCATGTGCGTTCAATTTCGTCGGAGCAAAATGGCGGAGTACTTTCTCTTAATTAATTACACAAAAATACAGTATGGTTCTTAAACTCTTGTTCTAGAAAATGAAGAACAAAGAAATGTGCATCAGGTGTACTTTGTATTTTTATGTTTTTAATTAATTTATGAAGCCACTGCCAACACATCGTTACATGTTGCATTATAATACTATCATATTCTGTGTTGGCGATTAGCTAACTGAGCTGTTAATAGAAAAGCCTGACAGGACTTCCGGTGTATAGCGCTGAAGCAGATGGCTGCTTGAAATAACGTCTCCAGACCGGTCGATTGTAATCCCCTGGAAAATACACTTTGGAAGTTTAAAACAAGCTTAAGTTTAACATGGAAGGGGAGAAGCAAAAAAGGGTTAAAAATAAAGCAGGCTCCAAACGGGAAAATGGAGAAACAACCGAAGATATGGATGGCGGCGAAGACGGTAATGGAGTTAATGGCGAGGCCCGGAAAGCAAGCGAAGCAGTAGCAAGCTCTGGAATACAGACCATTCGGGACGAAATACGAGCGTTTAGAACGGACTTCAAAAATGATATGGGTGCATTTCGACTCTCAATTCGGGATGATATGCGGAATGAGCTGAACGAGCTTAGAGAAGAAATTAATCAGAAATTTAATGACTTCTCAGGCGAACTGCAACAACAGAGTGAGGGAAGCAGAACAACGCGTCGCCGATATGGAAGAATGGAATGTAGCGGCAAGTGACGCACTCCTTGAAGTGTTGGAGAGTCAAGATGCTCTGCATACAAAGTTAACAGACATAGAAGCTCGCTCTAGACGGAACAACCTTCGCATTTACGGAGTCCCGGAGGGATCCGAGGGAAGCAACCTACTAGAGTTTGTGACGAGGCTTATAAAGTCGGAGCTTGGCCTGTTGTCCACGGAAACGGAGATTGGAATACAGCGCTGCCACAGAGCACTCGCACCAAAGCCTCCCCGCGACGCACCACCCAGATCGCTGGTTCTTTGCTTCCAAGAGTTTAGAGTGAAAGAACAAGTACTGCACACAGCGTGGAAAAAGAAAGAAGTTCGATTCGAAGGAAAGAGGATATATTTCGACTCGGACTATCCTCCAGAGATATTGAAAAAGAGGAAGGAATATGTGGGGATTTTAAAGGAACTCAAATCCAAGGGGATTCGATTCCAAACGCCATACCCAGCAAAGCTGAGAGTGTTCTTTGAAAATGGTACCCAAACCTACGAGAATGCAGCAGAGGCAGTAAAAGACTTGAAGAAGAAAGGGTTCTCTTTTGATACCTTCAAGGAGCCTGAACCAAAACAGCGGAGACTTGCAACGTGGGAAAGAGCAGGTGCAAACCGATGCCGCCAAGCAGCCGTAGATCAAGAACGGATACGGGAGAAGTTACGAAGCTTTCACCGTGTTACCCCGGGATTAACAGATGATAATATTGATGCGTGATATTCGCAAAAAATCAACGGGAATTGATTGTCTGATTAGGATGTCTGCAGCAGGAGCCATAAACCTTTAAGACAGCACATCCAGATGAGCGATATGGTGCAGTAGCCTGTTAAGGTAGACCCTAAAGCTCTTTTAGACCATCTAATCCCGAGAAACTTTTACGAGTCTTAAATAAAAGGGTTAATATTCTGTTAATGTATCTCCTTTCTAGTTTGCTGTAGGTTAAATATTATTATTATTATTATTCCTTTTTTTTTCTTTTTTTTTTTTGTGAGCCTGCCTGAGTTGAATCTTTAAACCGGTTAAGTGGGGTCTTAGAAATTGCCGGTGCATCGAACATCTTAAGAGTATCTTCTTTTGCACTGATGAGAGGCCCTTGACGGACACAAGGATTTCCTCTCAAATTGAGGATTTACTTTAAACCTCGGACTTGGAAGTCTTTTTTTATTTTTCATTTTATTTTACTGTTCTCTTTGTTATGATTGTTCGTACATTGTTCGCTCTGTTTATTAGTTTGTCATGGGAAATGTTATACAACGTTATAAAAATTGAAACAAGTAAATGCATGGTCAGGAATATAAAATAATTACACTTAATGTAAATGGACTACATAATCCGATTAAAAGGAGTAGAATTATTGCAAAAATGAAACGAGAAAGAATACAGGTAATTTTTTGGCAAGAGACCCATTTATCTCCACCAGAACACGAGAAACTAAAGAAACTGGGTTTTCAAAATACTTATTACTCATCCCATAAATCAGGACGAAGGAGGGGAGTGGCTATCTTGATTTCTAATGCAGTGAATTTTGAATTTAAGTCTGAAATTAAAGACAAAGAGGGAAGATATATTTTAGTTAAAGGTAAATTAGGTAATAAAGAAGTAATGTTACTTAATGTATATGCTCCCCCAGGAGACACTAAATCCCTTTTTAAGAAAATATTTGATTTAATAGCTACAGAATCCTATGGAACCCTTATATTTGGTGGGGATTTAAATGTGCAACTTCAGCCTGGACTTGATACAACTAATCCTTCCAAAAAGAAAAACTCAAATACTAAAATGGTTCTAAAAATGCTAAAAGAACTGGGTTTGATGGATATATGGAGAGAATTACACCCAAGAGAGAAACAATTTACATTTTATTCTGCAAGCCATTCTATGTACTCAAGAATTGATTATCTATTTATGTATAACTCAGATAGACATAAAATTAGAAATTGTAATATTGGTGCTAGGGATGTATCAGATCACTCAGGGTATACCTTACTCTACATTTAGATAATCAACAGAAAAATACACTTTGGAGACTTAATACGAGTATCCTGAATGATAGAGCGATACAGAAGCAGATCGAGAATGAATTTGAAATGTATCTCCAATGTAATGATAATGGGGAAGTATCTCCAAGTACCCTGTGGGATGCCGCAAAGGCTGTAGTTCGAGGCAGAATTATTGCTCTAACTGCTTTTCGTAAAAAAGAGAAACAAAAAAGATTATTAGTTTTACAGGAAGAAATGAAAAACTTGGAGATCAGACACAGCAAACAGAGAGATCAACAGATACTGATTCGGTTAAGAAAAGTTAAACAAGACCTAAATGGGATTATGGGATTTATGATGAGGAAATTGAGAGACAGATCAAATTTGCTAAACAAAGGTATTATGAAACAGGACCTAAAGCAATGAAACTTCTATCTTGGAGGATAAAGAAACAACAGGCAAAAAATACAATTTATAAAATTAGAAACACTAAAACCCAAAAGGTATGTAATAGATTAAAAGATATTCAAAAATCTTTTGAATTATACTACAAGGATTTATATACTCAACCACATAGTGCCGATACTCCAACTATAAAACGATTTTTGGATTCTTTGGATCTTCCATCAATAGGGAACAACAGAATAGAATACTGAGGGCTGAAATAACAATAGAAGAATTAAATTGGGCCATATCAAATCTGAAAGCAAACAAGGCACCAGGCACAGACGGTTACCCGTCTGAATGGTATAAAATATTTAGATCCCAAGTAACACCTATATTGCTTAACTGCTTTAATCATATATTAAGAATAGGTGAAACCCCTCGGTCATGGAGAGAAGCGGTAATTTCAGTTATTCCAAAGGAAGGGAAAGATAAGAAGGAATGCAGTTCATATAGACCGATATCAGTCCTAAATGTGGACTATAAATTATTTGCTTCAATCTTATCTAAGAGATTAGAGGTTATTATCCCTGAATTAGTGGATCTTGATCAAACTGGCTTTATACAGAACAGGCAAACGCAGGATAATATAAGGAGAGCATTGCAAGTAATGAGTCATGTTGTAACAGAAAATATAAGCGCAATGTTGATGAGTCTAGATGCTGAGAAAGCTTTCGACTCTGTTGGATGGGATTACTTGTATCAGGTATTGGCAAGATTTGGGTTTAATGATAGTTTTATTCAGTGCATTAAAGCATTATACTCCTCACCAGTAGCTAGGATAAAAATTAATGGTCACTTGTCTGAAACAATCCATTTGGAAAGAGGAACACGTCAGGGCTGCCCCTTAAGTCCGGCTCTGTTTGCCCTGTTCATTGAGCCTTTGGCCCAAGCAATAAGAGAGGATTCAGAGATAAAGGGGATCTCGATTAGGGGAGATGAACATAAGATCTGATTGTATGCAGATGATGTCCTGTTGTTTCTGACTAATCTAAAGTCGAGTATTCCTAAATTGATGACCCTTTTAAAAACATATAATTTATATTCTGGATATAAAATAAATATACAAAAAACTCAAACCCTTATTTATAATTTTAGACCCAATCTGCATATAAGAAGACAATATGATTTCAATTGGAAATCTCGGTCAATAAAATATTTGGGGATAACTTTAACAAAAGATATAGCGAAACTCTTTGAAAGTAATTATGGTCCTATTAATAAGGAGATAAAATCTGATATTTCTAAATGGACCCTGCTCCCATTAGATATGAGTAATCGAATAGAAATAATTAAAATGAACATACTACCACGGATACTTTATCTTTTTCAATCACTGCCTCTGGAAGTATTGCAAAAACAATTTAATGAATGGGATGGTATGATTTCAAGGTTTGTCTGGAATGGTAGAAAATCTAGAATAAAGTTTAAAACTTTGCAGTTGACAAAAGAAAAGGGAGGGAGAGCTCTACCATGTCTTCAAGACTATTATTATGCTGCTCAATTGAAACCCTTAGTAAGTTGGTGTATACCCAGCTATGAATCAAGATGGAAAACCCTAGAAGTCTCACAGATAGATACACCTATACAGTCGATACTTGGAAATAAAAAACTAGCTGAAAGGAGCTATAACAGATTGAGTACTTGGACTGTATTTTCACTGAGGGTATGGTTCAGAGTATTGAAGAAACTGCAATTAGAGGATCAAACTGGAGTTTTAAGTTGGATAGCATTTGACCCAGGTTTTGAGCCGGCTAGGGTAGATGAGAGATTTAAACAGTGGGTTTGGAGAGGTATCACATCTTACTGTTCAGTCATCTCTAATGGGAAATTACAGAGTTATCAGACACTCTCAAATACATTTGGACTAGAAAAGCAGGATTTTTATAGATATTTGCAGGTCAGAGATTATTTTAGCAAAAAAATTAAACGTACATTGCCAGAAGATCATAATCTAATTACAATATTCTCAAATGCGTACACATTAAAAGATAACAAAAAGCTGGTTTCTAGATTGTATGGAAGTATGCAAGCTTCCAAGAATCATTCATCAATATACATTAAACAAAAATGGGAGAAAGAGTCTGGCTCACAAATAACAGATGAAGACTGGACAGATATATGTGTGATACAGACAAATACCACAAACTCAAGATCCTGGAGGGAATTTGGATGGAAGAATTTAGTAAGATTCTTTATAACTCCCAAATTAACAGCACTTCATACAGGCTCACAGAGCCGTGGCTTTTGCTGGAGACAATGTGAAACCCCGATGGCTAATCACTATCGTATTTTCTGGGCATGCCCAAAAATAAAATTATTTTGGAAAGAAGTCGTGGCAGAGATTGGGAAAATATTGGGAGTAGAGGTTGATTTTTCGTTCACTACTATATATTTAGGTAAAATACCAGGAAAGGTTTTAGACAAGGATAAATATTTATTAAAAATATTGCTAGCAAGCAGTAGGAAAGCAATAACCCGTAAATGGTTGCAGATTGACCCTCCAACTAAGGATCAATGGCTAGGGATCATTAACGAAATATACAGTATGGAGAGACTTACATTTATATTAAGGCTCAAACTGGACAAATGTAACAAGTTGTGGGAAAAATGGATTATGTATGTAAACCATTGAGGAAAGTGTGATATTGTATATCAAGATGTTGGAATTATTTTGTGATACTGTCTGATATTGTAGCATCCATGATAACTTTGTGTTCTTTGTTCCAATAAAAAAAAAGTAAAAAAAAAATAAAAAAAAGAAAAGCCTGACAATATCACAGCTAAATACCTTTACATATTGTGTATTCCGCCATGTTAATCACTGACACGCCCCCAACTCGTAAAGATCGGAGCTTAGAGAAAATCCTGAGCTCCCCACTGGTATTTACTTCATTGTGGTGGCGTTCAAGTGCGTTCAACTCGTAAATACGATCTATACGAGATGACTTGAACGCACCAATAGATCAACATTAGAATAACATACAGTAAAGCTAAAACTATTGCATTTTTTTTTTTTTTTTTTTATAATGGGAAATATACTCTTGTTCCATGTAGTTACAGGGTAAGTGTGACATTGTGGCCGTAAATTAAAGTGGTGCTTGTTACCCTCTTGTTCAATGTAGTTAAAGGGTAATTACAATAAAAAATATATCTTATAATACTGACTTGGAAACCTTTATAAATTGGTCCCAAATGTTATTGTTGTATCATAATAGTAGAATAAGTACCCCTTAGATCTACAATACTTACAGTATCTAAAAAAAAAAAGATATTTCTCCCTTTATTCCCCAAACTTTACATGTTGTTCCCTTATACTTACATGTAAATACTTTAGGTACACTATAATTGTAAAATCGCTTTAATTACGCAGTACTTTCCGGGCTGTAATCTAAAGCGTTACCCAAAAAACAAACATGGACATTTGTATTGTTATCCCTTGATTTGTAAATGAATAGGCCTCTATATAACAACCTGTAATGGTATACATTTAGGTTAGGCAACGGGAAGCGCCATATGTCCATGGTGAGAGGTTCACATCTGCCTGATGAGATGTGCACTGAGCCGGCGTGTAAGGAAGTAGCCAATCGATAGTTTAAAAGAAGTACATTTTTTATTAAGCCACTGGCTGCTTTAAACCTCCTCTTTAAAATCTCTCAATGTCACATAAAAAAAATGGTTCTGAAGGTTACATATTTCTAATAGTTTTGTACAATCAAGACAAATCACCTTTATTATGATTGAAAAAAAAAAACATCCACAAAAAATTCAAATAGCATGTGAGTGCAGTGGAGAGGTAATGCAGATTGAAGAAATTAATCCAAATTTCTCGGAAAGAAAGATGCACCCATGTTTTCTGACATTTCGTTGTTAAAGTTTGGTTGGGTACTGAGAACAGTATTTGCCTGCAAAAGAGAAAAGACCAATATAAGGTAATTAGAAGCTGATGTTCCATGTGCAGGGTCCCTTATTATACAGTATTGTGGTAATTGCAGGCCTGCATCAGGTTCTACAAAGAAGGATCTGTTTGTAATCAGAGTTATATAGGATAAGATTTTAAATTTACCTGTAGTGATATGGGTGTCCCGTAGCGAACTGTTGTGGCTACGTGCTCACAGTTGTGGTCGAGTAATCCGTATGTATGCTGTTCAAGCAAAACCTTGTCAATAGCTGCTTTCATCATCTCTTCAGATTGTGGTGTACGTCCCGTAATCTTATCCAATGAATTGTCGACTATGCCACCATCCTTGAGCAGACCTTGCTTCACAGTGGCTCCTGCTTTACTGTGTAGTCCTTTCTCACCTAAAGGAAATATTTAACTGTCAAAAGCCAAACTGTTTCCCCCATACCTAGATTGATCCAGTAAAAACCTAACTGGGTAATTGTATGTAAAAAATAATAATGTGATATAACTTACAATTAAAAGTCACCTGACCATGTCTGGATAATAAACAAAATATACAACAGACAAGCACATGCTGCACAGTATACTGTATATGGGTTGGTTATCTAGATACCAGAATGTTTAAGAGCTATTACACAACAGCCTGTGAAACATGTCGAATTGTTTGAATGCATATTAAATCCTTAATAAAATGCATGTTACTGCAATACACACTTCAGAATATGTACTCATGTTCAAAATATGTTGCTAGGTACTATTGTTTAATTCTTCATTATGCAGCTTTATACATTGCAGTGGTGCAGTGCAGTTCATTTACATTGTGTCTTTGTCATGAGGACATGGGTGAAAGTGCTTCGAGACAGGAATGTTTAGGTGATAAAAGAATACTGATCACCGTTGCAGTTAAAATAACAAGTTGACATTCGATAGTTAACATTAATACAATTATGCATGCGATTCACATGTAAAACAATGCTTTTGAAAGCTCTATAGTGGCTGAAAATAAGATAAATTACCCTTTTCCCCCCATTCCGGGTCTGTCAAATATGGACTATACACTCTCAGAAAAAAAAAGGTCACTGTGGTGGTACCTTTTCAAAAGGTACACTTTTGTACCTAAAGAGTGCATATTAGTCCCTCAAAGGTACATATTAGTTCCAAAAGTGTACATATTAGTACCTAAATGGTTTTTAAAAACTTTACAAGAACACTGAAACACTCAATCTGCACTTCTGTTAACGTCTATGTTTCAGTTACTACTTTATGCAGTAAAGGATTAAAAAACACAGTTACACTCTCAGAAAAAAAGGTACAAAAGCTGTCACTGGGACAGTACCCTTCAAAAAGGTTCTAAAATGTAGCACTTTTAAGGCGGGCATACACTGTGCGATTTTCGTCCGATTTTGAGCCGAATTCTGACTCGTGCGACTCTTTTTCGGGTCGGGCCGATTTTCAGCTATGTCGTGCGTCGTTTGTCGTGCCGTGTACAGGGGGAAACGAGAGGCGATTAACCTCTCACGACCGGCAATCGGATGTCCGGATGAAAGAAGAAGAAATAAAAGGGAGATAGGCCTATTTAAGTTCTGTAGTTCAAAGCTGCAAGTTCAAAGTTGCTTACCTCCAGTTCGTGTTGCAAAATGGATGAACCATTACCCACTTCTTCCAAGCCACCTGCGATGTACACTTTGCCTCTTTTATTGTTAAAAAATGTTTTTGAAATAAAGCTGTTTTTAATTTTCATTGATGAATTATTGCAGTGGTCGGACATAGACTGTTAATAATTAATTATATGTATATAATTCATTGTAATCGACCTAAATGTTTTAGACAATTTTCAATGAGGAGAAGTAAGCTTCTATGTAATATTTTATTATCCTCACAGCGCGTTGGTTATGCGGTGATGCGCTGTGATATTGTTGCGTGGCAATTTAATTATAATAGCCTATCACTTTAATAATAAAAGTAGCCTAGGCCTTCCCTAATAATAATAAGAAGAATAATACAATAATACTAGTCTACTAATAATTTAATATATAAATTGGAAATGCTAAATCTTCTTGATATTGATAGCTGATGCTTGTTTTGACAATATCTCTGGATAGGCTGATATCGTCCATATAGGCGCAACCCGGCACGAGGATTTATCGCGCTGATTCGCGCATATTTCACACGTATAGTGTGAGCAGTCAAGTCGCAGCTCGACGTTCGGACCGTACAGTGAGCACATAAATCCTGAGCTTTGGCTTTACATCGCATGCGATATACTCGTTCAGTGTGAGTAGGTTCCTTGCTGAAATCGCACAGTGTATGCCCGCCTTTAGTAAGACAGAGGCTTGTCAGAGATAGGAAACCATGAATTGAAATTTCTACAGAGGATCACTGTACCTGTAAACTCGACAACCGTATGTTCTCCCTTTTCATTCTTCCCAGTGTACACCGCCCAGTGTGAGTACAGAATATGAGGGTATTTAATGAGGTCTCCAAATTTCATGGCCTAGAAAAAAAAAAAAGACTTTTGGAAAATATACAGCACTGAACGAAATTCTATCAACTTGTACTTCCATGTAGGATAAACACATAATATCAGGTTTATTCCAAACTGAAAATAAAGTCTTACATTACCATAGTTTTCACTGTGCTTGTATAGTATAGGAAAAACATAACATACCTTAGTTTTAAGTTTGAAAACTGACTTACTGTAGCAAGAGTGATCAATTGACAGGACACCACAGGAGAATTCCTCTGCTGCAACGTCTACGATGGTGTTGGATTTCAACTAGTCCTGCTGCACTTATATACATTAATGTACATATTCTATGAGGAAGAGGAAGTATGAGGCTATGAGGAAGTGCCGTCCCCTTTCCCTAGAACCGTAAAATTGCACAATCAATTTCTAACACTTGTTTACATCAAGCATAATTGGCTGTGGTTATTACTCCTTCGCTTCCATTGGTCATATTTTCTCGGCTGTGGTTCAGTAGTCGAGTCTCCTTCATTTATATAGCACTTTTACCAATACAGATTGTATCAAATCAGCTTTACAGTGAAAATAGGAAAGTCAAAGAACAGATATTGTTTTGGCCTCTACAGCAACTAAATAAAAAGTTACTTTCCAGCTAAAGTGAATATTTAGTTGGTTCATTTCTGTTATAAAAACCATTAGTTATTAACTTTAGGGGCCGCTTACACAACATTATAACTGAAAACAGAAACCCTTTAATGTGTTTTTAATGCGTTTTGACCGTTCATTTGCACGACAACGGTGTGTGTGTGTTGTGTATGCTGTCTAATCAGCATCTTGATATGACCTGTGAGGTGGATGGATTATCTCGGCAAAGGAGAAGTGCTCACTAACACAGATTTAGACAGATTTGTGAACTATATTTGAGAGAAATAGACCTTTTGAGTACATAGAAAAAGTCTTAGATTTTTGAGTTCAGCTCATGAAAAATGGGGGCAAAAACAAAAGTGTTGCTTTATAATTTTGTTCAGTGTAAGTACTCTTAGAACCATCTACGATTTATTACAATGTAAACGCCAATTAGTAAACTTTCTCATAAATAGTCCACAGTAGATCATAAGGAATCCCTTGTCATAAACGTGAAATACTCGTTGCCAACTTCTCTGAAACCATGAGTCATGAGCTTGAAAGGATGGACAATACCACTTTTTAAAAATTTTATATCCAATACTTTCAAGGCCAGTCCTCATCATGTTTAACATTGTTAAACATGGTTTAACAATCATGTTAGGCCATAATGCCGTTCTTTTGCAGCTAAAATGTGCTCTTCAAGCACTCTTCGTTTTCTTTCTAAATGTTCTCTGGATATTTCTTGATTACACATTTTTAGTTTTTACATGTAGGCCTGCTTGTTAGGAATTCTAAAACTAAAATGATTCACTCTGGCTGGTGTTTTGACCTTAAACACACCATAAAAGTCCTCTCATAGTTTTAAAGGGTGTGCAGTATGTGACAAAACAGTCATTTTTACAAAGAATTGAGATGTAATTATGGTGTAATGATGTCCTCATTTTCAGTTTCCTGTTTTTGAGGAATGCGAAACTACCCGTCACACCACAATTCTTGCAAAAAACAACTATTTTCTGAAAACAAGATACCAAGGGCGGAGGGAGACGTAATCACTCATCACTCATAAAGAATTGTAATAACAGACTCAAATTCGCCTCATCAATCGCCTCATATTTACAAATTTACATTAGCACTAATAATGACATATCAAAGTATTATGATAATTGATTATACATTTTGAGCACTGGGACAGACAGTTATTTTTTTTGGCTACTGGAGAGTTTAAACAGGTAGTGCTCAATAAAATTCATCGTGTGAGTGATGTGCTTGGGGTATTCCACACTGAATACGAAATAAGTAGCAAAGAGGCACTCCATTGCCTCCATCACATCCATTTCTCCGCTTACAATGTTGACACCCTCCATACTGATGCTGGCTCTTTTTGCATGGAGGGGGTTTGAAGCTTCATGAAAAACTACAGTCGGAGTTGGCTTTACTGATTCCTGCAAGTTGGAAAAACATATCAATTATTTGTGAAATAACTTATAACTTATAATAAAATTCCATCAAAAATGATCATTTAGTCAACCCCATTTTGCCCAAAATGTACATGACTTTTCTATATAATATTTCTTTCCTCTGCTGAACACAAGGGAAGATATTTTTAAGAATGTCAGTAACCAAACATGACAGTTAACTGGAACCATTGACTTCCATAGTATTTTTTATTTATTTTTTTCTACTATGGAAGTCAATGGTTCCAGTTAACTGTTCGGTTACTGACATTCTTCAAAATATCTTCCCTTGTGTTCAGCAGAAGCAATAAATTCATACAGGTTTGAAACAACTTGAGGGTGAGTAAAGGATGACATAATTTTCATTTTAAAGTGAACTAGGCCTATCCCTTTAAGCTGTGTGTGCTTTAGAAACAGCCAAACCCTGGCCTGCTTCCAGTTCCTTAGACACCACTTGACTTGAACATAAAATAATAATTCATAAAGTTTGAAAAGGTTGAAGTGAATCACAATAGTGTTCACACTGGGCAGTTTACAATTATCTACACAGCAAAAACTCCAGTGTTAAATTAACACTCCTGGGAGTGTATATGAGTCCACACTCAAAAGTGTAAAGTGTTAAAATATGAGTGTTAAATTAACACTCAAGAGTGTTAAAGTTAGTGAGATAATTAAGTGATTAGTTTATTGATGATTGAGCATTATTGAAGACACCTGATGTTAACAAGCAGAATCACTGAAGGAGAAAATCACTAATTGTAAGTTACCATTAAGGTGATGGGTGTTTGCTTTAGTTGGGCTCTTGACCCTTATATGTTTACTTTAAATTTTGCTTGTCTGCTGTTATTGATTTATAACAGTCAGATGAACAAAGAGACAATGTGATCTGATGTTGTTGGTTATGTTTTGGCATAATCATGTTGTGATCTGAAAAACAAAACTTATTGAGATGGCTTACCTTGTTAATTACAGCAGCTCTGTGATTCTACATCATATGATTTTCAGTATTTTTCATATAATCCAAAAATATTTCATAATCATTGTTCTGATCAAAAGACTTTCAAATGAATTTATTTAGAAACACAGACATCAATAATCAGCCTGTGAATCTCAACAATGGTGACAATAATAAAGCATGTTGCAGTCGCTGCCACCAATCACAACTCATTAATGGCTCCCATCATGCATTGCGGTATGAATAAATTATGATCTGAATTGTCTATGTCATTTACTTTTCCTAATTGAATATTCTGCTCGTCACCAATGTTGAGATGCATAGACTGAATCTTGAATTCTGCGTGTGCCTAAAAGAAAGATTTTTTTTTTTTCAAAAAAACTTTTAAGAAATCCTTTGTATTATATCTAAAATTCTGGATATTTATGCAGATTCACAGTTGTGCTGTAATCAACAACATAAATCTAAGTCAGAAAGAAGGATCTTAATGAGTTCAGTGATCATTTTCAAATGATGATTGTCATAATATAACCAACACCATCAGATCACTTTTTCTCTTTGTTCATCGGGCAGTTATAAGATACAACAGCCAAACAAAATCTAAAGTAAATGTATAAGGGTCAAGAGCCCGACTAAAGCAAACACCCATCACCATAACGGTGGCTTACAATTTGTGATTTTCTCCTTCAGTGATTCGGCTTGTTAACATCAGGTGTCTTCAATAATGATCAATCATTACTAAATTAATCACTTAATTAGCTCATTAACTTTAACACTCTTGAGTGTTAATTTAACACTCATATTTTAACACTTTACACTCTTGAGTGTGGACTCATATACACTCCCAGGAGTGTTAATTTAACACTGGAGTTTTTGCTGTGTAGCATCATAAAAGCATTCTGAGCCGAAGTGCGAGTACATTTAACCACTATCAGTAAACAAGAGAGAATGAAACTTTACCGAAGAAGCAGCACTGGCCTGATCGTTCAGATAGCTGATTATAGTTTTAGGGGGGCTGAGACGAAAAATATGGGGGTTGAAGCCTCTTATACTGTCTAAACACAAAATTTAACAGTTTGCAACAACAAGCACAACAAAACTTACCGATGAAACGTAAGGCAACTTGTGACACTGTCGCGGTTCAGGCTCTTTCGTGTTTTAGTGTAAATCCGCTGTAGAAACATTGACAAATTCATTACTAATGGGTTTAAAGCTTATAACAAGTAAATTACTTAAAAAATCTATGTATTTATCTGACTTACCACAACAATATTTCCGTCAGACCATCAATTTAAATCAGCAGACGGGGATCAGTCTCTTCTCGACCGTTGGAATTCAAAAACGTGCACTGCGCTCGCGAGACAGCGCTGCGTGAATACGCTCGCGCAAATGCAAACAAATTGTTTACTTTGTAAAATTAATGAAAATAATGAGTTTATTACTTCTTTTTGTTTATGTTTGCTGTTCAGCAGATACAAAATTTCAATCCATAATGCAAAATTGTTTAGTTGCGGTACAATAATTCCACAAAGAATGAAATGAAAGAGCAGCAAACAAGGCTAAGTAAGACAAGACGAAAGCCTATTCAGCTATAAATGGCTTAGAATGAGCCCTTATGTTTGTTTTTGTACTGAGTAATTTCTTGTTATGATGATGATGATGATGATGACGATAAGGTCAATATAGGGGTGTGCGATATAGCTAAATCATCTGCGATAATATCATATTTTTTGTTTTAACGATGTGCGCTTTAACATTATCAAGTATATTTCAAAAACTAAACAAATCGTGCCTACAGAGTGCACGCATCTAGGCTAATGTTAAGTTACATGATGAAGTCTATACTAGTGCGCATGTGCATTTTGAGTGCGTTCTTTCACTGCATTATTCAGTGTATTCAAATGTGAATGATCACAAAATTCAAGATATGGGGGTTAGAAAATATATATATTTATATCATTTTATGTAATTAATCAATATCACACGAAGAGTGCCATTTCAGTTTTTCTCCAAAAATCAGCATGATTAAAATGTGATATTAAGTTACTACAACGGTTTAATAAACAATAATTGAATTACAACTACAAAATGTTGCAGAATAATGTAATATATAATAGCCTAAAGAACCTTTGTGCCAAAAGGGTTCTTTCTTGTCATTATAGAACCTTTTTAGCAAAAAAGGTTCTTTGGAGTTGAGTAAAGAACCCTATGGTTCTATATAGAACCCCAATGAACCCTTTTTTCTAAGAGTGTAGGTTTCAGAAACCAAAAAGGAAAGATATGATCTAATCTTGTTAAACACATAGGGCCCTATCTTGCACCCAGCGCAATTGACTTTGTACACCGACGCATGAATCATTCCTATTTTGCAACCGTGCACAGCGGACTTTTCCCTCCACAGACGCACGTCGGTAAATTAGGGAATGAACTTGCGCTCCCGGGGGGCGGTTCAGCAAAAAGAGGAGGCGTGTTCCGGCGCAAACGTTCCCTGGTGTTATTTTGCAGTTTCAGAAAACAATTCCGCCACAAACCAGGAGAAACCTCGTCTAAAGTCAGTGGCGCGTTGCGCATGTTATTCAGAAGCTATTTTAAGGGCACATGCTTGGCCATAATCAATGTAGCGTGTGCACAACGCGCATACACTTTGATTCTCTCATCTACACACTGACGCAGCAGTTTTCATTTTTGCAAACCATACATTATTACAAGGAAAAATATTAACACACGAGGGAAATCATTGCTGTGTCCATGAAGATGTGAAAAATAGGCATAAATCTAGCGAACACATTTACCCAAATTATTATACGCCTGTTTAACCGAAGCTAATTTGGGTGTGTTTCTCCATCCCCAACGTCACTTCTCTGTGTTTTACGGCCCTGACGAGAACGTCGGTCTCCTCGGCTGTGAACCGCTCCTGGCAAATACGCCGTTATAATAGCAATCCGCCATGGAACAAGCACGCCTGCTCTTAAAGGGAATGTGAGATGTCGCTCTGATTGGTTTATTTCACGTTACGCCCAAACCACACCTATGAGTAATGAAGCTACTTCAGACCAACACATTTTAGATTTGTGTCGGGCGCAAGAGTAATTTATCCCGCCGGTATAATAGCAACAGCGCTCGAGATCCGCCCACAAAGTTACTTGCGTTTCGCGCTTGATACTTGCGTTTCAGATCGTTAAAATAGGGCCCATAGAGTTTCTGATTCAACTTTTTTGTTAATTTAGAAATGTGTTCCCGATATGTAAGGTGTGAATCAAGTAGCACACCAAGGTACACAGTAAATTCCACAGTGTTAAATCAACACTGCTCAGAGCAAATATGGTCCCACTCTACAGAGTGTTAAAGTAACACTAAAGCGGTGTTAAAGTTAATGAGATAATTAAGTGATTAACTGAGTGATGATTGAGCATTATTGAAGACACCTGCAGTTAACAAGCAGAATCACCTAAGGAGAAAATCATAAATTGTAAGTTACCATTATGGTGATGGGTGTTTGCTTTAGTTGGGCTCTTGACCCTTATATGTTTACTTTAGAGTTAGTTTGGCTGTTATATCTGAGTTATAACTGCCAGATGAACAGAGAAATAAAAAGTGATCTGATGGTGTTGGTTATATTATGACATTCATCATTTGAACTTGATCACTGAACTCACTAAGATCCTTCTTTCAGACTTCAATTTATGTTGTTGGTTACAAAGTAACTGTGAATCTGCATAAATATCCAGAATTTTTGATATAATATAAAGGATTTCTTAAAAGTTGTTTAAAACAAAAAAATCTTTCTTTTAGGCACACACAGAAGTCAAGATTCAGTCTATGCATCTCAACAATGGTGACGAGCAGAATATTCAATTAGGAAAAGTAAATTACATAGACAATTCAGATCATAATTTATTCATACCGCAATGCATGATGGGAGCCATTAATGAGTTGTGATTGGTGGCAGCCACTGCAACATGCTTTATTACTGTCACCATTGTTGGGATTCACAGGCTGATTATTGATGGCTGTGTTTCTAAATGAATTTATTTGAAAGTCTTTTGATCAGAACAATGTTTATGAAATATTTTGGATTATAAGTAAAGTACTGATAATCATATGCTGTTAAAATCACAAAGCTGCTGGTAACAAGTTAAACCAAACTATCTCAATAAGTTTCTTTTTTCAGATCACAGCATGATTATGTCAAAACATAACCAACACTATCAGATCACACTTTACTTTGTTCATTTAACTGTTATAAATCAATAACAGCAGACAAACAACAGTAAAATTTAATGTAAACATATAATGGTCAAGAGCCCAACTAAAGCAAACACCCATCACCATAATGGTAACTTACAATTTATGATTTTCTCCTTCAGTGATTCTGCTTGTTAACATCAGGTGTCTTCAATAATGCTCAATCATCACTAAATTAATCACTTAATTATCTCATTAACTTTAACACCGCTTTAGTGTTACTTTAACACTCTGTAGAGTGGGACCATATTTGCTCTGAGCAGTGTTGATTTAACACTGTGGAATTTACTGTGTAGTTGTAGGTCTTTGTGACGACAAGATCTTGATTTGCAAAAGTAATAAAATAAGTAAAAGAAAGACTTTTTCTGGGTGAATGAAAACATATATACATTCAGTTTTCTTTACATTGTGGTCAGATGGTTCTTTTTCAACCAATCATGTAAGAGGTGAAGATCAGATGATAGTTTGGAATTTATGACATTAGGATTTGCATCAGAAAGAAAAATCACAGTATCATCAGCGTACAGTAAGCATTTTGAGTGTTTACACACTCGAGGGAAATCATTGATGTTGTAAGAAATTATGTTCTGTTCCCAAAAACTTCCACTCCAATATATATATGTATATCAAAATGTTCCTTCACTTAAAAGAGTTTAATTATCATATAGAGAAAATTACATTCAATCTCAGTAATAAGTAAATAATAGTATCACAGAGGGCAACCAACAACCATCTTGATTAAAGGGACTTCAAACAATCTTATCACTTTAACCTTTGACTGTTCTTATTTGAAAGAATAACATAGAACCTTCTGTGGGACACTAGGGACCATGGGGTGTCTCAATTTCATTAACATACAGACCACAGCTGTTGCAAGAAGAGCAACTTCATTTACATTAAGACCAGGATAAAAGGTTTAGGATTGGGTATGTTCGGGGTTCATTCTGACGCCGGTGAACCCAAGGTGCTTTGTGTACCTTGCTACTGCTACACAGTAAATTCCACAGTGTTAAATCAACACTGCTCAGAGCAAATATGGTCCCACTCTACAGAGTGTTAAAGTAACACTAAAGCGGTGTTAAAGTTAATGAGATAATTAAGTGATTAATTTAGTGATGATTGAGCATTATTGAAGACACCTGATGTTAACAAGCAGAATCACTGAAGGAGAAAATCATAAATTGTAAGTTACCATTATGGTGATGGGTGTTTGCTTTAGTTGGGCTCTTGACCATTATATGTTTACATTAAATTTTACTGTTGTTTGTCTGCTGTTATTGATTTATAACAGTTAAATGAACAAAGTAAAGTGTGATCTGATAGTGTTGGTTATGTTTTGACATAATCATGCTGTGATCTGAAAAAAGAAACTTATTGAGATAGTTTGGTTTAACTTGTTACCAGCAGCTTTGTGATTTTAACAGCATATGATTATCAGTACTTTACTTATAATCCAGAATATTTCATAAACATTGTTCTGATCAAAAGACTTTCAAATAAATTCATTTAGAAACACAGCCATCAATAATCAGCCTGTGAATCCCAACAATGGTGACAGTAATAAAGCATGTTGCAGTGGCTGCCACCAATCACAACTCATTAATGGCTCCCATCATGCATTGCGGTATGAATAAATTATGATCTGAATTGTCTATGTAATTTACTTTTCCTAATTGAATATTCTGCTCGTCACCATTGTTGAGATGCATAGACTGAATCTTGACTTCTGTGTGTGCCTAAAAGAAAGATTTTTTTGTTTTAAACAACTTTTAAGAAATCCTTTATATTATATCAAAAATTCTGGATATTTATGCAGATTCACAGTTACTTTGTAACCAACAACATAAATTGAAGTCTGAAAGAAGGATCTTAGTGAGTTCAGTGATCAAGTTCAAATGATGAATGTCATAATATAACCAACACCATCAGATCACTTTTTTTTTTTTTTCTCTGTTCATCTGGCAGTTATAACTCAGATATAACAGCCAAACTAACTCTAAAGTAAACATATAAGGGTCAAGAGCCCAACTAAAGCAAACACCCATCACCATAATGGTAACTTACAATTTATGATTTTCTCCTTAGGTGATTCTGCTTGTTAACTGCAGGTGTCTTCAATAATGCTCAATCATCACTCAGTTAATCACTTAATTATCTCATTAACTTTAACACCGCTTTAGTGTTACTTTAACACTCTGTAGAGTGGGACCATATTTGCTCTGAGCAGTGTTGATTTAACACTGTGGAATTTACTGTGTATGCTGTAATAAACTTCATTTTTGAGATCTTCGACGTCCACTTCATTTTTTCTTACATTGGCGAGCCAGACCCAGTCGACGGATTTCCAACAAAAAAGGGAAAAGGTAAGAAAAAGCTGTTTTCTTTCATTTATGCTGTTTTTGTCAAGGAATTCCTCGTTTTAAAAAAATCTAGAAAAGAAAAATTAAGGACAGAAGAGATCGAATTTGATTTATTCAGTATTAGCAGGAGGAGTTTTAAGCCTATTCCGTACAATTTTGTTTAAGATTCTAACGTAACTGAATAAGCCCGAAGCAGTGTGGTGGCAGAGTTGTATTGGAATTGTTGTTTCTAAAGTAATTGAAACAAAGTGCTTAAGTGTAAAGTTTCTAAAGTAACTGAAATTTGGTGTTGGTCTCTTATAATTCTGTTAAGATTCTAAAGTAATTGAATAAACCCGAAGTACTGTGGTGGCAGAGTTATATTAGATTGGTTGTTTCTAAAGTAACTGAAACAAATTTATATGTTTCTAGCATACTTGAAACCGATTGGGAAGTGGTAATGATTATGAGGAAATTCTAAAGTAATTGAATAGACCCGACGCAGTGTGGTCACAGAATTATTTCACAACGATTGTGTGTTAAAGTGTAGGCTAGTGAGTCCGACGCGCCGTGACTCTGTGAAGTTTAAAACAAGAACCCGAAGCAGTGTGGTTTTGCCCGACGTACTGTGGCAGTGTTTTAAATTGGATAAATATTGTTTAAGCCCGAAGTACTGTGGCTAAGTAAATTATTTTAAGAAAATAACATAAAACCCGACGTAGTGTGGTTTTGTCCGACGTACTGTGACAGTGTTGCATTTCTTAACTGTTTTGCGTAACGAAATTTAAGGAACAATGGATTGTGGCTGTGGTTAAGTTTAGAAGCCACAGGTAGTGTGGCTATTTTGATCATTTGTGTCCGAAGTACTGGAGCTGTGAATAATTAGACTAACGGATATCTTAAAGGAACTAGATAACGTGTAGTCATTTAAATCAGACTTTGTGAATAACTATTAGATCACGAGATATTTTAAAGCTTGATAAGACTTTTGAAAATGGAAGAAATTATTGTTAAATACATCGCTAAACACGGTTCTCAGGGAATGTTTGACGGAATAGAGAATATTGTTGATAAACCGTACAAGTGGGCTATCTCTAAGTTTGAAAATGATCCCAAAATGCCTAAGAACAAAAATGGGAAAATTGCTAATGCACTTCAAGCACTTTTTGCTTCATACAAAGTAACTAGGAGGAGAGTAGATGAGTTAGAGGCTGAAAATGAGCGACTCAGTGTTGGGGTCATTTCTACAAAAAATTACCTGGCTAGTGAAACGATATGGAAAGAAGAAAAGGTCAAGATGCAGAATGAGATTTCACTTCTTAGAACTAACAATAGTATGCTTAAATCATCTGTGGAAACATTGTCTAAAAATTTGGAGGAAGCGAAGGCGACTTGTCAGTTTATGATAAAGAATGGCTCAACAGAGAAAAACCCTAGTAAGACATTGTTAGGTGTCACGTTGTGTAACCCAGTTCCAGAGATGCCAGATTTGCAGGAAGACAGCGCTGAGGGTTTGGAAAAAGATTATCAGTCATTCAGTAGCCAATACTCTGACTGTAGAGTTAGATTTCCCATGGCACCAGTTCATTCTACTACGACTATGCGTGCTAGTGAAGGAAGGGAGGAACCAATGACCACCACCATAGTCCGAGGATTTAATCCAACTGAACTAGATGCTGTGATCAAGAATATTGGGAAATTTGATCCTGCCAAACAAGATCCATTAGATTTTCTGAAAAACTTGGAGGAATATGCTGAAGTTTACAATTTTACTGATGGTGATGCATGCGTTTTGTTAAGAATGTGCTTGCCTGAGACTTTATCTGGAGCCTTAACTCAGAAAGTAAAGGACCGAAATGCTAATAAGTCGGAGAGGAAAAAGGCACTGCTTGAAGTCTTAGGTGTGATGTCAGTAAATTGGGATAAAATATCTGAGATGCACATGAGGAAAGGGGAGCATCCAGCAGCATTTTCAGAATGATTATTGGAGATGTTTAAACTTTCAGTGGCAATCCGGACATTACTAAGAATGATGTCACTTTCAAGTCTGCCTTGATTAACAAATGTGACAAACTCACCCGGTCTGCTGTGACAATGCATGTGACACCACTATCTGAATATAATGACATTATTGCTAAAATGACACAGTTTTACAACAATAATGTTCATGCAAATAGTCAAATAAAAGCTGCCAAATCTAGACATCCAGTTGCTGCCTTTGGCGAGAAAGAATGTTCTATTACATTGCCTAATGGTTTCTATCAGGGAACAAGGAGATTTGCAAGAATAAATTCAGAAGGTGTTATTCTTTGCTATGCATGTGGAAAAGCTGGTCACATTGCTAGACATTGTCAAGACAGTGAGAGACCTCTTCAAAACTTTGTCTGTCATGCATGTGGAAAGGATGGTCACATTGCAAGGCATTGTTTGGAGAAAAGAAAGGAAGATCAGGAAGTTGTTTGTTTTGCTTGTGGAAAGGATGGTCACATTGCAAGGCACTGTTTAGAGATAAGAAATGAAGATAAGGAGGTTGTTTGTTTTGCTTGTGGAATGATGGGGGCACAAGGCAAGACAGTGTCACTTTTCACACAAAAGAAAGATGGGCTATAGTGGTTTGCTTAAGAAAATAGGCAATTTAGAAACCCAGTTGGCACTGTTGAAAGGAAATAAAGAAGTCATTCACACCTTGTCAAATATATCACTGCACCAGCAACATGGCTGTAGCTCAGTCACAAGCAAATGCTGATGCAAATTAGAATAAGTTTTTGATAGTAACACATTGTAGAGAAAGGTTTACTATCAAAAAGGGGGGGTGATTCTGATTCATTATGTTCATTATATTTTTTTAGCATTGATATGTAGTTATAATTTTTTATAAATGTTTAAATGACATCAATTGTAAGGTGAAATTTTATGACATTAATGATGTTTGATGTTTATTTGATTAAACCTTTGACTTTAATGTTTTGAATGTGAAAAGATGATTGTGGGGAAAAGGGGGGGGGGGGGGGGGGGGGGGCAACTTCTTTTTGATTATCATTTCAGATATAAGCATAAAGATGTTTGCCTGAAAGGAGTAACCTCATGTAGAAACATGACATGGTCGTTTGAAGGACGAGAAGGAAGTACTGTAGAACCAGTGGAGCCAGGGGATTTTCTCATGAAAGATTTCCAGACCTGCAAAATCATGAACTGCAGGCCTAAAAGACCTAAAAACCTTGAAACCCACCATGGGATGGATGGAACTGATGAAGAGGCACAGACTCGAACAACACCAGTGACTGCTTCTTCTAGAAGGACTTATGGTCCAAGTGGAAAAGAATGGACAATGAGAAGAGAAAGAAAAGGAGATTTCAGAAACAAACCATTTCTGAGACTATGGACAACAGTCTTTCCACAGAGGGAAAACAAGTGGATAAAGGATGTCCACACGGACAAAATGATACGCACACACGCACGCACACACGCACACACACACGCACTATATTGTCTATTGATTGTTGATTATTTGAGTTATCAAAACTAATCAATATGCTAACATCACTGATGTGAACACCACTGAACATTTGACATTGTGAGAGCCCAACAAGGCCTTGAAGAAAGACAAGATTTTTGCAAAACAAATGCATGATGGAGATATGGCCTATTCTGGTTTAATTTGGAATGTAACCTTTAAAACGGCTATATGTGTATGTATCTTTCTTATTATTTGCCAATGCATTATGTTATGTGTTCTATGTTTAAACATTAGATTATAGTTAGATTATAGATAATTCCATGATCAATATTGAATGTTCCAAGTTGATATGATGGTTCTTGGTTACCTCGTATAAAAAATAAAATAATAATAATAATACATTTCATTATCACAAACTATGATAATTTTGCTCAAGTGAAGTAGAGCCATAACTCAGTGTGCTGGAGGCGTAGATCCCGAAGACGGGTAAGATTCTCTGATGGCCATAGATGGGAACGACCTAAGCCATGGGCTACGCCGCCACTGGGGCACCTGCCCACCAGGTTTCGGGAGGTGTTATCTACGAAAAGGGAGTGGTTGTGATGCTACTTTGGGCCAAGAGCATCAAAGGGGGGTCTGTAAGAAATTATGTTCTGTTCCCAAAAACTTCCACTCCAATATATATATGTATATCAAAATGTTCCTTCACTTAAAAGAGTTTAATTATCATATAGAGAAAATTACATTCAATCTCAGTAATAAGTAAATAATAGTATCACAGAGGGCAACCAACAACCATCTTGATTAAAGGGACTTCAAACAATCTTATCACTTTAACCTTTGACTGTTCTTATTTGAAAGAATAACATAGAACCTTCTGTGGGACACTAGGGACCATGGGGTGTCTCAGTTTCATGAACATACAGACCACAGCTGTTGCAAGAAGAGCAACTTCATTTACATTACAGTTTTTCTCGATTGCTTAAACACTATAACCAGGCTTTTGAACAAAAATTTCAAAACCATAATGCCATTTATCAAAAAGCACACCCATTTCACTAAACTATAAACACTATTCCCTGTTTAGACACATGAGTCAGATTTGTTGAACTGTCACTGCAAAACTCCATGACAAAACCATGTTGTCATTTAGAAAGCACTATCCCATTCAATATTGTTCACTCAAGTCAGCACAGCTTCAGCTCAGTTTGCACACAATTACCCAGGTGGAAACACTAAGAGTCAAAATTGAACACACATCAATCATATCCTTCAATAGATAGATAAAAGGGCCCAAATCAGTTTATTGAGTTTTGGAACAATGGATCCAGAAAGACATGAAGGAAGAGATCGAGGAGGGATAAGGAGGAGGAGGAGGAAGAGCAAGAAGACAAGCAGTCTCAGATGAAGTTCAAGCCACTCTAGTTGCCCATGTCTTTATCAATGGTATGACTGTGAGGGAGGCTGGGCTACGAGTAAGGCCAAATTTGAGTCGCTTCACCCTCGCCTTGAGAACCTTCAGGGTGGTGTGGTGGCAAACAAAATTCTATCGGCGGCAACATAACCAACATAACCACAAGCAACATAACTTGCCAGTTTTGGAAAGGTTGTTTTGAATTTATTGGACCAGTGTGTAAGACTATGTTGTAGTGTGTGTGATTTTGAGGGCTTGTGTGTCCTGTCTGAGGGCAAAGTTTGGTTTTTCAGCAAGAGTGAATGGTTTTGAGTGTAGAGCTTCATTTTGACCTGAAAATAGGATGTTTGGAAAATTGGGTGAAACGTTATGGATTTGTGTTTACTGTTTTGAGAATACGAGGCATAGTTTCAAGAAATGTGTTTAAGCAATCGAGAAAAACTGTAAGACCAGGATAAAAGGTTTAGGATTGGGTATGTTCGGGGTTCATTCTGACGCCGGTGAACCCAAGGTGCTTTGTGTACCTTGCTACTGCTATGCTGTAATAAACTTCATTTTTTCTTACAATGTATAAAAGAAAAAGTAAGGGTCCAAGAATGCTGCCGTGTGGAACACCCATGTCACAAACTAAAGGTTGGGATCTGTCTGCAACCTGTTCGTCTAAATAAGAAGAGAGCATTTCTATCACAGATGGAGACAGTTCAAATGAGTGAAGTTTGTTTAGCAAGATCTGGTGGTTCACTGTGTCGAAGGCTTTACGGAAATCAATAAAAATAGCCAGTAATGTGACCTTTGTTAAGAGCGTCACGTATTTGTTCAGTGAAGAGTAGTAACGCCGACATGGTTGATCTCTTAGCACGAAAACCGTGTTGACAGTCACTGAGCCAGTTATTAGTTTCAAGGTAAAAACTTAGCTGGTTATGCAAGACTTTTTCCAGCAACTTAGACATTGCTGGAAGTATTGCAATAGGTCTAAAATTTGAAACAAGGGTGTGATCATCAGATTTAAAAAATTGGAGTAATTTATGCTGTTTTCCAGAAAAGATAGAAAGCCTGATACAAAGATTGGTTAATTGCAGAGAGAGAGGTACTGTATGAGGCTATCAGCATGAGTCTTTAAAAATAAGGTATTTAAACCATAAATATCACGGGCATGATAATTTTTTAGCAGGTGTAATGTTTGTATCACCTCGTTCTGTGAGATCTCAGAAAATGAGAACTGATCAGATGTTGAAGAGAGAACAGGTGAGGACAAAGAGGGAATGACAAAATGTATAGCCAGTTCTTTAACAGATGTAACCGTGACGTTTATGCCTAACTTAGTCCCGACTGCGCCACCGGGGTTATATACCCACGGAAATAACAGCAACACAAGTTTAAATAGACAATACTTGATAGAAGAACGAGGACGTGACTTTCAAGCTCAAATAGTTTTATTGACAATGCAGCATAATTCTCTGAAACAAGCACTTTCAACTATTAATAATATAAAAAGAGAAATAAGAATTTAATATACATGGACGTTAGGTCAATTTTTAAATTTCACAGCCCACCCGTCTTACAGTAGGAGAGACCAAGCCTGTGTGAAAAAGAGGAAAAGTCATTGGGCCACGGACCCGCCGCCCTAAGAGTACAAACCACACGTGCACGGTTCTCAATGAGATTAATAAAACCACTTCTAAGAAAAGTACAGTGAATAATACAAACCACTCTACACTCCCAAACCAATACACATGCAGTGCAGGAAATCTCACGCCACATGCAGTGAAGGGAAAGGCCCAGACGACCCCAGAGAAAGACACTCCCACACAGGCTGGGCTCCTGAGACAAAAAGGAATATAGGTTAAAACTCCCATTTATGCATCACATACACCACAGCGGTTGGTCTAAACCAAACTCAAATGATAAACAAACAATTTACAAAAATAAATCATAAACAAAACAGCAGGGCCTAGACGTCAGAGGTCCACATGTATAGGACTCCAAACAGAAAGATCTGCCAAGTAAAAACAAAAACATAAATATCAAACAAACAATATTAGTATTTGCAATACAAATCCAAAATAAACCTCCTATGATGTCGTTCCTAAAAATCAACCATTCAAACTACATAATTGGTAGGTTAGGCTCATTGCTGACACACATACACACACATACCTCTGATGTACTCCAAAAGTGAATTTTAAACTGGGTAATACAGCTCGTTGCTATGGGTTAAACACGGCATCCAGCGCTTGACACTAACCCCATTCAAACGCCCACGCGCTCACTCTTGCATCAAGGACTTCCTCCCTGCGTGTAACAGAATCAACCATGTAACCAAGCTAAACGTCTTTATATATTACAACACAATACCACACTCACACATACCTCTGATGTACTCCAAAAGTGACTTATAAACTGGGTAATACAGCTCGTTGCTATGGGTTAAACACGGCATCCAGCGCTCGACACTAACCCCATTCAAACGCCCACGCGCTCACTCTTGCATCAAGGACTTTCTACCTACGTTTAACACAAATTCAATAATATAAATAGCGCCAGTGTAAGATAAGGTACAGAGGACCGCTGACACGAGAGACTGGTTTAGTCAAGCCTTTAATGGCGAAGGAAGATAAACAACGACCAAAACTTCACGCGCATGCGCCGCCTGGGTCTGCGCATCTGCGCTCCACGTCCAGAACACGTCACGATCCACGTAACACTCCACATCCTGGCGCCACCCGTTTTCCTCCGGATTCTACGCCCTCTTTTCCAGCTTGAGAAACACACAAACAGGGAAACAAAAAGGTGGAATGTGACAACACAAGATAAGATGACTAAACCATTCGTGCCATAACACACAGAATATCTCACGGAGCTGCATAGAACACTAATGCAACGTCTCAAAGAAAATACTTTTAAGCCAAAATAAGGATACAGGCGAAGGCAGCCCATCTACTGAAGCTCATAATCTTTCAACTTGTCAGGAGGCCGACGGAGACGAGCAGACCGTCGTGGGACCTGCACCGGGAAAGTTGATGGAGAGACCAACTCGTGACATGGAACCTCCACCAAACAAGATGGGGACACTTGTCTATCCACCTGACGTCCGTTGCCATCAGACCCTGGAGGTGAAGCAGGCTCCGCTATCGCCAAGGGGATATCTGGATCACTTGAGGGAGCGCTAAGTGGCACTCTGCCCTCCTCTTCACACTCCTCTTCACTCTCAGACGCTGCACCGTCTTCACAATGACCTAGGACACTTGGGAAAGAGTCAACTTTATAACAATCAGATAAGCGGACCCTATAAGAAGCACGCCGCAGCTGGGAGCCTGTAAACTTGCGGATGTTGCACCACGTACCGTCAGATCTAAGCACGAGATATCGGCTTCGAGCTCTGGACTTATTGCGGTCACTATAAAGGTAAACAAGGTCGCCCGGGCTAATATCTGGTCTGGGTGCACCCCGACTTCGTGGTGCTTTTGCCTTAACACTATAGGGGTGGTTAGCGAGGCGTTGTGCATGCTGCATTGAAATCAGTTCCCGGTCACGCACAGGTAATTGCTCGAGAGAGAACTGATCATGCTGCAACAGCATTTCACGAGCGGACATACCACGAGACCGGACACGGCTATTTAACTGAGCAACAGCTACCGACAGCAACACAGGGGTGACGACCCCGCAGTGTGGTTCTAGACGTAAAATCTCGCCCTGTAGCTCCTGTATAGCCTTTTCCGCCACTGGATTTTTGTTGATATTTTTAGCATCGCCTACCTCAATGGCCAGCCTGTGCTGAGCAAGCATTGCGTCTTTGGCCAGGGCTGAAAAACCTGGTGCTGGGTCCGTTCTAACTACGGCAAAGGGGCCATCGAGCGGACGAAGGCTAATACACATACGTATGATACCATCCCGCAACGTTTCCTTCCGTTCGTCATCAATCAACAATGCAGCTGTGAAGGATGTCACACACTCACGAATGACTAGGATGAGCTGACGTTCACGTTTAAGCACGTCAGCTGCAAAGGTAGACCCGACCGTCTCAGGTGGATCGCAGCAGGACTGCTCCACTGCGAACACTGGGGACTGTGCCAGTGAAGCACATTGGTGACATCCCTTACTAGTAAGCTGAACGGCAGCCTCCAAATCCAGTGCATAGAAGTACCTGCCAATAACGAGTCTCAACTGGTGTGCCGAGGGGTGATCTAACCTAATATGCAATGACATAAGTAAACCATGCAACACTGACCTAGGAACGACAATGCACTCAGTGGTGGTCGACAGTGGTGTGTTGCGTGGTACGACTAAAAGCCCATCTCTTGCCAAGGTAACAGTGTTCAAATAACGTTTCACATCTTTAACATTAGTAACCCTCTTGGAAGGGCGCGTACCCTGCCGAAGATGCGCGTGCACCCTACGAAGGTCCGGACACTCTGCCTGAATGGACACCCACGTGGCTCTATTGGCAAAGGGTACCTTTTGAGCTCCACGCAAGATGTCAGCGACGTCAGTACGGCACACCACAGAGACCATAGATTCACGAACGAAGTTGCAAACCTGACATGAAGGACTATCACATTGAGCAGCATTACGACTAGCATAATCTGACGGGAGAATGGCAGCCCCAGCGACATGCCTAACAGAGACCTGGAAGCGGCTTGCAGTGGACAAGAAAGTGGTAACTCGCGGGCTTGCAGAGAATTTGCCCCTGCACAGCTTTTCAAAGGCCTGTACGCATGGTTTACTGTCAGTGAGCACACATGCCTTCTGTGATGACTGAATAATGTATGGGCTGCAATGTTTGAGGGAGGCAGCTATAGCCAGGGCCTCAATCTCGCACGGAAGCCAATTAATCTGATTCTTACGAAGTTTAGCGCTAAAATATCCAGCGATCAGCAGCTTTTCCCCCCGTGTAACATACATTGTAGCGCCTAACCCTGGATCCCTGAGAGCACCATCAGTGACAATCCAAAGCTGATCATCAGGACGCGGTATCGTCACAGCGCAACTAGTAGATAACACCTGCTGAGCCTTATGAAAACACTGGAGAAGCTCATCTGACCACACAATCGCAGCCGTCGACTCACCCCCAGCGACCACATTGTCGAAGGGAGCAAGGATCGACGCACAACCCTTAAGAACACGTGCTAGGACTTTATACGCACCGATGAAGGACCGTAGGCCACGAACAGTCGCAGGGGGAGCACATGAAGCCAATGTTGCAATGCGGTGTGAACTAGCACGAATAGTACCCTGACTCCACACCCACCCCAATATGTCGGTCTGGACCGGGGCAACGACAGTCTTACTGGGAGCTAAGCACAGATTGCATGCCTGGAGAGCCACTAAGACCTTTTCCCACACTGCAAGAAGGCCCTCAAGAGTATCAGCCCCACAATAACTTAGGCCATCAGCAACCTTAGCCACCTGTCCCTGTTGAAGGAGATCACTGAGTACCCGACAGGTCAGTTCTTCTAACGCAGTTTCTGAACCAGGCATGCCCATGGCACATCTGGCATACACCCGGACTCCTTTAAATGGCGTGACGACCCCGCCGTACTTCATGGAGGCTTTGGATAGTGGAATTTGGTAGAACGCCTTGGTGAGGTCAGTGGCGATAATATACCTCCACTGAGCAATCTGACGCAACGTGGCGTCCACATTTGGCATAAGGGATGGCTGGGGTTTGCTATAACGACCCACATCGGCGAAAGCTGTAACGAGACGAAACCCGCCATTAGGTTTTTTGATAAGAAATGATGGGTTGACATATTCAACGTCGATGTCAATGTCTTCAGGCTTTCGAAAAACGCCTAGTGATTCTAGCTCGTCGAATTGAGCCTGCAGCTCCTGTAACTGGCCCCTGGAGTACTGCGGAACTCTTCCCTTCCGTTGCGGTGGCTGGACAGGTCCCATGTTTACCCTCGCCTGGAAGGGGCCAGCAGCGCCATTATAGCCTCCAAACTGCGGATTGAAGACCTCATCAAATTTCCTATGAATCTCGTGAAATTTTTCTCTGATGTCTGCCGTCATAATACCATTGGGGTCTAATGAGATAAGGTCAGAGAATAGTGTTAAACTGGGCGAACTGGACTTGCAAACAGTGGCCTGAGAAGTCTCCAATGGGGCATGTTCAGTTAGGGACTCCGGAACGTAGGTCATGCGAACACGGCATACATGGTCATGTTTCTTAATCCCCTGCGGTACGTCAGTCAAATTGGGAATCCTGATTTTTCCGGATACCCCTACGACCAACGATGGGGCAAACCAGTGTGTACGGCCCTCGTGCGGCTCAACAGCAAGCTTGTCGCTAATGTTTGCTAGTTCTGCTGGAAGCTCAAGTTCGACAAAATCCCCCGGCCACACAGTATGTGATGAGGCGGCACGGAGTACGTGAGCTCGCCGAATGGCATGTCTGTCTCCATACGTTTGACTGGCACCATACTCGTATGTGTCAGACCCCACACTAACCTGATGTCGAGCAGGGCGGATGGAGATGTCATTACATTCCATAAAGGGGATGCCAGCGAGAATGTCAGAATCCAGGTTCTCTACCACAAGTCCGTCGAAAAAGAGATTGTGACCATCTCTCTGAAAGTGTGTGCGTGTCTCCCCCACTACCTTCAATGGTGAGGAGCCATCTGCCTGACGAGCTGACTGTGTACTACTGGAGACTTTAAGGCCCAGTCTGCTCGCACATGCTGCCCTTATCATGTTTCCTGTCGCCCCACTGTCAATGGTCAGCCTTATGGGGATGTGGCCATGGAAGGCTTCGATGCATGGTGACTGCATAATATGAACGCGCTGTACTGCCTTAAGGTTGGATGCACTGTCCTCGTTGTCGTCCTCAGACTCGCTGTCAGAGTGACTCAGTGAGCCAGCAACTTGCCGCGCCTTGGCAATGAAAGCTCTGTCAGGAGGGGGCAGAAAGGGGCACTTACTGAGAAAGTGATTGTCTGGTCTGCGAGCCTCTTTACAAAGTGGGCAGGATTTCTTTAGTCGACCCAGTGAAGCCAGCTTCTGTCTTGGGGGGTTAGACACAGCCAAGCGCATTGCTCTAGCATCCTCTGAGGACTGCAGCTCGTCTAGTAATGAGCACAGGGCTTGAGATATCTCTGGTTTAATGGACGCCAGAGTGCGTGAACGTAACTCTGTGCCATACCTCTGCTTTACAAGCTTCGGCAACTCGCAGTGTATAAGACGAAGCCAAGTGAGAACAACAAAGTTTTCTATCGTGGGGGAGAGCTCCTCATCCTCTGCGATGAGTTCACCTCCATGAGTAATACCAGAGTCTCTGCGTAGTAGATTATCCTCAACAAAAGCCATTAATCTCTGGTACAAATCCTCTGGTCCTTCATTAGACTCTAGTTTAATAGCAGAAAAATCAATAAAATGTGCACCAGTCAACTGGAATCCATAATGTAGTCTGATTGTCTGCCATATGTTATCAATGCATGTAGAGCTCTTAACAACAGTATTTCGGGAAATAACTGGGCAGTAGTTAGCGATCTGCCCCAGCATAAGCTCAAGCATGCTGACCTTTTGTTTGCGCGTGCGCCGTTGCGCCGCGGGAACATCTGCGTCATCATCGGTAAAACCTCTGAATGGTGAAGCCCTCATCTTTTTTTCCCAGCGCGCGCCGTCGACTAGAAACGGAGCGAACTCTGTGTCCAGAGATAAAGTGTAGACGAGGTTCTGACGCCAGTTCTCAAATGAATTTACAGTCTCAACTTTTGTGAGGCACCATTGTTTCGGTGCTCTGTGTGTATTCGCCATGGCTTAAGTCTCGCGTTACACCAGCAAAGATAATCCACAACGCGGCTCGTTTATGCGCGTCGATAGAGTGAATTAATCTCGCATGAACTCACCAGGCTGTTTGGGGAGTGAGTGCGTTAAAGCTGCCACCACGCCAGTGTAAGATAAGGTACAGAGGACCGCTGACACGAGAGACTGGTTTAGTCAAGCCTTTAATGGCGAAGGAAGATAAACAACGACCAAAACTTCACGCGCATGCGCCGCCTGGGTCTGCGCATCTGCGCTCCACGTCACAGAACACGTCACGATCCACGTAACACTCCACATCCTGGCGTAGACTAAACATCTTTATGTAGTACAACAAAATACCACACTCACACCTCGCTATGGCGCGTCGGAGTCACAACACCGGAAGGAGACGGAAAAGGTCAGAACGTCAGGAGGGTGTGCAGTCTACTGATTGTTGCGCTATTTATAGTGACATAAACACATGCCCACCCCGTACAGAATCCTTATTCACTCGGTCACAAGATGATACAAAATAATCATTAAAAGCACTTGCAATCTTTTCTGAATCTGAGATAAGAGTACCCCGTAGGGAAATTTGAATATTAAGATTCGCATTTTCATTTTCACCGGTGATGACCTTAAGGGTCTGCCATAATGTCTTTGGGTTGTTGGCAGATTGGGTAATCTGCTGTTGGAAATAGACCGCCTTAGCCTTTATTTTAGCCTCTACATTTATTTCGAATTTGTATAAAATTATTTTTACTCTCAGATGTTCGATTTAACCTATACAATTTAAGAAAAGAAGCCTTCAATTTAAGAAGTTGAAGTATTTCAGAATTTATCCAAGGTAATTTACTTTTTCTTGGTCGAATCTTGCTGGCAGTAGTATATTTATTCTGTATTTTAAATCACTTCTTCACAAATCCTTCACGTCTATTGCGATCTCAAAATTCCGGCCAGTTGATAATACCTAGAATATCAAAATCGACTGCTGACGGTAGATCCTTTTCCTATTTAGCACCAAAACTTTGGAACAGTCTTCCTACCATTGTCCGGGAAGCAGACACACTCTGTCAGTTCAAAGCTAGATTAAAGACACATCTCTTTGACCTAGCATACACATAACACATTATAGACTTCTATAATTCAATATTAGGCTGCATAGATTAGGTCAGCTGGAACCGGGAACACTTCCCATAAATCCTGATGTACTCGTTACATCATAAGAAGAATGGCATCTACGCTAATGTTAGTGTCTGTGTTTATCCCGAGGTTTTCCTGCAGCCTGCCGGATCCAGGCCGTATCCAGATCTGACGAAGGACCTTCGCCTGGACCCGATCCAACGCAGTGCTGAAGTGCCAACTAGTCTCTCCCTATGGAGGATCCCTTTACCACTCTACAGATAAGGCGTTGTCAGGAAAATTCGTTTTGCGTACCTACCCCGAAGTGACAAAATAAAATCAAATTCTGTATCAAAAATTATAAGGAAACACCAGTACTTTGTTTAGGCTTGGTTTGTAGGGAATTACAAACCTGCGCACATATATTCAAATGCACATAACTATAGAACCAATTCTTAATGCGCATCTGAACGCCATCAGCGTTTCTCACAGGTTCGCGTTTAAAGTCTGTGTAGAGAGAATGGTGTCGTCTTAGCGGCCCCAAATTTAATAACAAATCATCGTTGCGACGGAAGCGAATCAATCAAAACTAACTTTAGCTGGAAAATAACTTTATTAAAGAACCGCTATAAAGCCAAAACAATCTCTGTTACCTTAAATTATACGTTTATCTCTGTAAAGCTGCTTTGAAACAATCTACATTGTTAAAAGCGCTATATAAATGAAGATGACTTGACTTGACACACACAGGCCTCTGTTTTCTGACGTGCTCTCTGTTTGCCGCTGCGGATTGAAAAAAGGTGATTATAACAAGACGGGGCAAAGCCGAAGCTGGTTTCATATGTTTTGTGTGCAAACTTAAGGCAAGCGTGTATTTAAAGTACACTCTTAATGGCCCACTGAAAAATAATGAAAACCAGGACATTTTCATCACTTTATAAAAAACAGCCAGGACGGCCAGGACAGGACGTGAAAACAGGACGTTTGGTCACCCTAGTGTGTGTGTCTGTGTGTGTGTGTGCACAGCAAAATCAAAAGGGAGGGCGTGGTAGCTCGTACCAAGGGAGGGCGGGGTGAGCTGGAACCAAGCGGCAACATTCTAATCTGAAAAATGAAGCCTACCCGGAAGTGCGAAAAACTGCAGTACATCGAAAATCCGCTAGAGGGAGGTCCCAAAAGGGAGCAAATGTCCATAGCCCCCATGTTAAAATGTCCGTTTTCACAGCATAAATTCATGTTTTTACAGGTCGGTCCCATGGACTTTTATTGTATTTTTCGATAGGTTCCGAGTGCCTGACAACTGTGAGGGGGGGGTGAATTTTTTTCTAACTCGTTAGTTTAGATCGTATTTAGATATAAAATGTATGACAAATAAGGGCGTGGTTAAGTTTGATTGACAGCTTGATTGACAGCTGATCACGAGCATAGACTGCGCCAAGGAGAATGACAACATAGGAGGCGCCATTTTTTAATTTACAGTTGAAATATAATGCTACTGTTTCTGTATCATGAAATGTAGTTTTAAGAGTTTTTCAGGTGAGAATGTAGTTGTTTAAAGCTCAAATCTGTGGTTTATTTATAAAGATTTATGAAAATTTTATCCAGGTTGTGAGATGCAAGCGATCACACCAAAGCGATATACCCCGCCTGGAACAGCCTGTCCTCGGCTAGTCGCTCTGACGTTTGCCGCTGACTCTGGCGTCTCTGTAGTGGTTAAACATGAGATATAATTCGTCTTGTGTATTTCTAACGGGAGATTTTTGGTCTCGTGAATCTATAATTTGTTCCCTGGCCAATCGTTTTGGCTGAGGGCTAAGTGAAGTTTCATAACTTTATAAGCTATTTAACTTTACCGTTGTATGGTTGGACTAGAGCGCTGACTTTGTATGTTTGACTGAATTGTTTGCTTTATTTGTATAGCTTCTTGTACCATTTACTTATACTTTTATAATGGCTAATATTGATAAAACTGAAATGTAACAAAAAGAGACTGGGTTGAGTTTTGTCATTTTAAATTTTAATAAAACGAAGATGATCTGTAATGTTGTTTACTGCAACATCTGTTGTTTAGTACAAATGCACATATTGCCTGGACCATATTAAAATGTTTAATATTTTTATATTATATTAAAACAAAAAGAGGCAGGTTTGTGTTTTATATTTCGTTTTGTTATAGGTAAACGTTATATGCAGTGAATATAATCAATACGCGTTGCCTGAACAACATTTGTGTGGCTATAATGTTTAAGATTTCTTTAAATGAAAACGAAAAGAGTTAGTATGGTGTTTTATAACATATTTCGTTGCCTAAAATATACATACAGAGATAACCGGAGTAGCAGAGCGAGCTGAGTGACGCGCGCTGCGTCAGAAGGTGGGCGGGGTTAGGATTTCCCAAGATTTTCCAAGATGGCGCCGCCCATACCCCCCATAAACGGCTTCAAAACCGTTCTTCAGAAAGTCTATGGGTGAGGTCACAGCCGCTTTGTCCATATTTTTAGCGCAATTTTCCACCGGACAAAATTGCGATTGTTAACTCATAATTTCTGTTCTGTCTGTGCGCACCAATCTTGCACTTCTATCTACTCCTCAACCAGACCACCTAGAGACTTCGGGTTTTCGGCATTAAGTTAAGGATGGTCTAATCTCGGGAACGCACAAAAAAAAAATCCAGGAAAAGATTTACTATCTCTTAGTGTTGTGATCCCATGACGTCAGAAAATTGCGCTAAAACACTCACTGAGTTTTTATTACTTGTTTACAGTCTATGGCTGGAACCTGCTTACGTCCAATAGGAAAATTCAACTGCAGTAGCCACCGTTCAACCTGAAGAAGGCAGCACTCAGACGTTTTTACACCATATATTGTAGAATTAAAACACTTTATACCCTTTTAAATAAGGTTTTGAATCTTTTGATGAGCTTTCCTACCCCTTACTTGAGTAAAAAGGTATTTATTTATTTATTATTTATTTGTCTATGTATTATTATTATTTAATCTTTGATATAAGTGTTATTGTATTTTATTATTATTTTTTGTTGTTGTTGTTTTATCTGTTTTTTTTTTTATTCTGTTATTATAAATCCCTCATAACAGATTGTTTGTTCCTATTCATTGATATCTTTTGTTGGAATCTAAGACTATGTTTTCAAATGTCAAATGTTACTGGCAAAATGTTAATAAAAATAATAAAAAAAAAACAAAAAAAAAAACACTTTATACCCAAATGTCAAAAAAGTTACTCGAATCAATGAATAGCACTAATAAAGGCCCATTCTTAGAGATCATTAGCTAAAAAAAGTTGGTTTAGGGTTTAGTTACCCTTCAACTAATATTAACTAATGAACCTTTTTGTGAAGTTTTACTATTTATTTTAACATTTAAATTTTACACTAAGTAGGCTACAATTTGGTATACTTCTTTTACACTACTGAGTAGGGAGGGACATTACATATTTCTTTATCTTTCATTTTAATTTATTTGTTTATGTTTTATATTGCTATTAAAATATTATATTATATTTGTTACATTTCTATTCTTTGTCTTGTCTTCCCTTGTTGGTCATAATAGTTTTAATGTTGGTCTGTAAATCTCAGATTAAAATTGCGCTGACTGACGGTGAAACCGATGAAAGCACCAAATAATAGATGAAAATTAACTATTAATTTATTATATTCAAGCAACTCTGAGTCTGACGGAAAACAACCATTGCTAGTGCATTTGCACCATCGTGTGGTTACACACACAAACGCAGGAGTGGTCTCGCTTTTGCAAAACAACAGTAGATGATGTTCTGATGTCGGTCTGATATAAGATTAAAACTCAGTGGACAGGACAGCAAAGGTCAGAGGTCACGCGGACCAGTAACTGATATACGTTTATATCTGCGTCACCAGCTGAGCGGGTGAGGAATTATCTAATATTATAAATAAAAGCTAAATGAAAATCGAATTTTGAGGTTAAAGCTGACCACTGTTTATTAATGTAACGTTTATCCCAATTGTAAACTGAGCGTTTAGGACAGTGTTGGGACTAACGGTTCTGTCCGCTAGTAAACAAACGGCCACTGCTGGATTTAGCGCTGTTTATTCATTAATCCTGCTTTCCCACAGGCGTCCTCCAGCATCATGGCTCATCTCGGGAGATTTCTGTCATTCGCAGTTTTATTTGGCTTCGTGACGGCAGGGTTGCATACAAGAACTGGTAAAATAACATTTTACTACATTTAAAGCTGTTGGAGTCTGTAAAACACTTAAAACATTGGTCTTAGTGTCTCCATGGGCCGCATTCCTGTTGTCTTTATCTCAGACATTTTGCTCACTTCAGCGTATAAATCGTATAAACCTAATATACCAGTGAAAATCTTCCCTAGAGCCCGTATAAAATGTTTACATCAAACGCCTCGTCGTGAAAGGCGATTGGCTCATCGTGAAGAGCGATGAGAAAAGTAACAGGGGCCACGTGATCATCTCGTCGCTCGGGTTGCCAACGCCGTGTTTATCCCGCTAAATGTCGCTACTGTACATTGTTTTTTGTTGTTGTTTGATATATTGTATTGATACATTTGAACAAAAGGAGTGCCTTATATATTTAGCTATACAACTCTGCCAAAAGTGAGACTGTCTGCTAATTTGGCAGTGTTTGGGATAGAGATTTGAGGGTAACTCTTAAATCACTGCTGCGTCATTGGGTTTTCATGAAAGTGCTGCTTCTCTGCAGAGCCAAAACACGAGAGGACGGGGTTTTAATATTAATGTCAATGTAAAAGCTTCAATGGGCTCATATTTATGCATTTTTGGAATGATATATTAATTTCGCAGCAGCAAAAAAAGAAAGCAAGCTCTTTTATAATGAAGTTGCAACAGTGTTCAGTTTACAGCACTACGTTCATTTCTTTGGTAATGACTGTCAAAAATACTCAGTGTGATTGAAGGCTGTGATGAAGCACATGTAAGACTGTTACACTTTCTCCATGTAGAGCCACAGAGGTTGGTATCTTACATAATATAGACTATAATACAGTTCTCTACATTACACACATCATTCAAAACTAACAGCTCTTGTGTTTCATTTGTGAAACACTGATATTTAAATGCCACACTCATTGATGACCTACACCCAATGATCATGTGGAAAACACTTACACATAATGCGTTCACTTAGGTAAATATACCTCATTTGATCACTTAGAAATCAATGACAAGTCAAGTCAGTTTTATTTCTGTAGCGCTTTATACAACACAGACTGATTCACACAGCAGCTTCACAATAGTAACAAGCCAATAGTGTCATTATTCAGCTCAAGTCCACCAGTGTTGATTCATTTCAATAACTCTAACATTCATAATTTGTGCACACGTACTAGTGTATTTGTACATGTGTTGTATGTGTGACAAACTCCTGTAACTTCACTGCACACTGAACAAGCAAAATACACAAGATGTTTTACATGTTTCACATCTGTGTGTAGTTAGGCGTGTAATGTGACTAGGCTAATTGATGGTTTATGTGTAGAGTTACTATACAAAAACACAATTTTTAGAAGAGTTTTGAATGAAGTGTTTGCTTTTGCAAGAGATGTGTGACGTTTTGCATCTTGTGTGTGTGTGTGTGTTGTGGTTTTGAATGTAGAGTTTTGAGAAAATGTAAGCAATTTTTAATATAGCGGGCATTTCTGGATTTGGGAATTGCCGAATTCAAAAGCACTGAAAAAAATCATTTCAAATAATAAGGCTGCAAATAACTCTATAATATAATAATGCACATAATTCTGATCCGTCAGCGTGGATCGAATGAGCTGTGAATTTTCCGTCATGCTCTATTTTTATCTGTTGGAAAAATAATGTAAGGTTTGGTATTTTAATGTGACATTGGTATCAAAAGAATATGTGGCCAAAGTTTTCTTTATTCTGTTGTTCCTGATTATTTTCTTGCTTTGCTTCTGTGGTCTGACTTCCCGCTTTAATGAACGATATCCCATCACCGAAATGCACTAAGAATCTTGTCCCCCCCCCCCCCCCCCCCCCCCCCCCAAATCCTCATTCACGTCTCTTTCCCGGTTGGTTTTCACACGAGGGCTTTAAAGTGTAATTTTATCTCCTCTTTCACTTCTAAACTCTATCAGCACTGTTTACTGGAATGCAGGAAAATACAATATTTGCTGTCAAAATGACTGAAAGCACTTTGAAATATATATAATGTGCCAGTTAATGTACGAACGTTAATGGCCAAAGCAACATTACACAAATACTACTGTAGTAATATAAGTCACGTCCGTAATATGCTGTGGAAAAACTCATCTGAGCTTTCTAAAAGCAAATTGTTAATACTTTAATGCTTCTAGGTGACATTTTGATTGTTATGGGGTAGCCAGTTCATGCATTCATAGAGCTAACAAGTTAACATCGGCAGTCGCTGCTTGTTTACAGGGAAAAGACCACAGTCTCTAAGTTAAACTCTAACATCAGTGAAAAAAACAGTGCTCAAACGTCAATAAAGGACAAGAACTGATAACGGTAAGACTATTACTTAATCACTGTAACCATAACGAATTAACTTAAATATTTAAGTATGAGCAACTTAAAATACAAGTAGACTAAACATTCCCGAATTATATATTGATGCATTTACTTGAACAAGCAATAAATCATTAAAAACAAGTTATTGCTTCACATCAGAAGCTTTACTAAGGTTTGACCCCCTACATGCCATAGCTGAACTTCAATAATGTACTGATTTAACTGCATATTAACCATAATCATCAGTAAACACAATACAAGTGTGTATTGGGTAGGTGTAGAGGAGGGCTTTAGGAACAGGGACAAGTTATGTCCAGCATCCATTTATGATTTTAATAAATATACTGTAATCAAATATATTGAATATGTTGTTATTATTACATACCGTTATATAATATACTACAATACACCAGGAGCTGAACGACTTCAAGTCTACAATTATGTGATGAAAGTTGAGTTGACGTCATTAATGATAAGCCTAATAAGCCTTTGGGTCATTATTTCTCGTTGTAAATCAGATACAGGTAAAGTAGTACAGTAACGGCTATATTTATATGAATGCATTCGTGAGCAAGAGATTGCATGTGAATTCATTCTTCCTGGCATCTCTCTACTAATAGTGAAGATGTGGGTTTTAGTCACTAAGAAATATATGCTGTTCATATATGTATGTATCAAATGTTATTGATAAATTACACAAGTGTTGACAACACATTTCTGCACTACTGAAGAATGTGTGTGTGTGTGTGTGTGTTACAATGCAGCAGTGCATTAGTATAGAACGATGAATAATTACGTAGAAATAAGCTGTGTAAAACCAAGCGGCAACCTCCCCGTCTCTCTCTTGAAACCAACACGGAAGTGAGTTAAACTGCAATTCGTTGACTGGCCGCTTGAGGCTGGTGTCAAAAGTGAGTCAAATCTGCATCTCCCCCATGTTAAAATGCCAAATTTTACAGCAGAAAAAAACGTGTTTACAGCCTGGTGTCTGTATGTGGCTTTGGTCTATACAGCTAATTTTGCCCTTCATGACAACTGTGAGGGGGGTGAATTTTTTTATAACTCATCCGTTTAGTTGATTAAAATATTTAAAGTTCTGCATAATTAAGGGTGTGGCCACTTGAGTGACAGGTGGATTGCCGCTGATGTCAATGCTAGCCGTTTGTCTGCTGTTACTAGCCGTCACTTCACCTCAGCAAACGTTAGCTGCTGAACTTGCCACCTCTGCAGTGTTTTGTGCTTTTTTTCGGGATTATTTCATACAATTAATACACCCATTACTTCGCCCACGGCTTAGGATTCCGTCGATCGTTGTCGTCGAGTATCGTTCGAGAGAACAACCAGCTCTGTATTTCAGTTGTTTTCCTCTGTGAACATGCACTAATGGATGTCTATTTCGTTGCTTTTTGGAGTTTTCAGATTTAAAAACGTTCTGCTCTCACGGAACAGATAGATTATAATATGCTTATGTACCGTCAGATGAAATCCTGCAGGTGTCGGCGCTTTCTCCGTCCATGCAATAAATGCACATCCTTGAATGAGCGCGGATTTTCTAGCGCATTTACTTGAACTTCATAGGCAATATATCTATGGTTTAACACATTTGAAAGGCGGCCAAAATCAGAATTTAAAATGGACTGAATAAGCTCTCTACGAACTTGACGAGCGATGACGGACCAAAAAGAGTGACTGACATGTATGCTCATAAATCACTGTCACACACACTCTCTCAGAGTAATATTAAGTTACTGCATAATACATTTTCAACTAGCAGAATAGTACAGAATCACGATACACAGTCTCACTTGTAGCCATGTCTTTTAACTATTATAATATTTCGAAGGGCAAAAATGGGAACTTTTAATTGGCTTTACATCATCAACTGTCACTTTAGCGCGAGGCCCTGTGCAGTCGCAGACTTGTTACTGTCAGTAGCATAACGTTATGGCATTACCTCCCCAGCCTGAGCTAACAGCTCCACTCACGCCCCGCCTCTTTGCCCATTTTCTGTTATCCGGGAGTGACGCAAGGCCAAGATGGCGACGGCCTGCTCCGCCCACTTTAGGCTTCAAAAATGCTCTTCAGAAACACTATGTCCATATTTTTTTACAGTCTATGTGTAAAACGTGCATTCTCCCAGTTTTGAGCATCCAGATGGAATAATCAAACGTATCTTGTGGATCGCTCTCGAAATATGTATTTATTTGTCACTTTAACTGATGGAAACGAGCGTAAAAGAGTTTTCTTCTCCTGTTGCGCCCTCTATAGACCATGACCAGCGACTAGTCGACGTCAAGCTTAAAGGATAAGTTCACCTCAAAATGAAAATTTCCTGATAATTTACTCTCCCCAATGCCATCCAAGATGTCTATGTCTTCCTTTCTTCAGTGGAAAAGAAATTAAGTTTTTGAGGAAAACATTTCAGGATTTTTCTCCATTTAATGGACTTCAATGGCAACCAGAATGTTGAAGTTCAAATCAATGCAGTTTCAAAGGGCTCTGCACGATCCCAGCTGAGGAATAGGGTCTTATCTAGCGAAACGATCAGTCATTTAAAAAAAAAAAATTAAAATGTATATACTTTTTAACCACAATTGCTCGTCTTGTGCTGGTCTGCGATGCGCCACTCATTGCGTCATCACGTTGGAAAGGTCACGGAAAAAAATAAGAAAATAATAATAATAAATTAAAACAAAGATGCCGGACGATTTTGAAGTTTGAGAAGAAAATGGAATTTTTCGCCCTTCCCTTCCTTTTTGAACGGGAGTACACAGACAAATAACTTAGATGACGTGACTCGTGACCTTTCCAACGTGATGACGCAATGCGTGGCGCATCGCAGACCTAGCACAAGACGAACAATTGTGGTTAAAAAGTATATACATTTAAAAAAAATTTTTGAAAATGACTGATCGTTTCGCTAGATAAGACCCTATTCCTCATCTGGGATCGTGCAGAGCCCTTTGAAGCCCTTCAGAGCCCTTTGAAACTGCATTGATTTGAGCTTCAACATTCTGGTTGCCATTGAAGTCCATTAAATGGAGAAAAATCCTGAAATGTTTTCCTCAAAAAACTTAATTTCTTTTCCATTGAAGAAAGAAAGACATGGACATCTTGAATGGCATTGGGGAGAGTAAATTATCAGGAAATTTTCATTTTGAGGTGAACTGATCCTTTAAAGTCAACCTACAATACACTGAGCTGCACATAGCATCTGCCACGATTTGCACTGAGGCCATCCTTAAAAATATTCTTGTTTGCCATAACCCGACCGACCCTGTCAATTTAGTACCGACCCAATTATTTATTTTTTTTCCCTTTCAGTCCGACCGACTTGCCGGTTGTAAACTTGCGTTAAGACCGACCGATTTTTTTTTAACTCTTCAAACAACTAATACAAATGCAATAAAATAATATTAGTTATTAAGTATTGTGAATATAAATCGCCTAGACCTACATACAAACATAAGCTACGTTCTTTCTTTTAAATAAAAACCCGTGGCGCGTCATCTATGATTATGTTTACACCATTGGTTAACCGTTAACGCATGTCACACTACTGCCTGCAAGCTAAGTTTGCTTCGTTTCATTCACTGTCAATGGTTCGCGCTTGGTAATGATGGCTGCGGCTTTACTCTAAAGATTATTTCATTTTTATATGTTGTTGAATATGGTTTATTAAAAAATAAACATGCGAGAGCGTGTTATAGGCTATATGTCATGTTTTAGTCAGATATGACGACGCTACTGCAACACGCATTGCCGCAGATGAGAAGCTGAGCATCAACGTGCAAACTATCGCAAATCAAAGTGAAAGTAAGTCGCAGACGCTTAACACACAATCATCATCATTAAATGTAAAGAAACGAAATGATCTTACCAGGACTGTTAAATAAAATTATAATGTAGTCATAACTGTTGCTTTCGGTGACGTGCACTCCATTAAATCTACATATAGCGGTAATTGAAGATCGGATTTATATCCGCAAAAAAAAAAAAAACACACATTTAGCGGTGTAAATGGAATCGTTTTGATAAATCAGATTGCAATCCGATCTGAGAAAACGCATGAAGTGGCCTGGTGTAAACAGCCCTTAGACATAGCCACATAGGTGAAAAATGTCATACCCCCCCCCCCACCCCCCCCCCCCCCCCCCCCCCCCGACCCTGATTTTATTTTTTAAAAATGAAAAAATATATACTTTTTTATATTCTTTTTTTTATATATAAAAAAATATAGACAGACCTACCGACCCTTTTTTTCTTTTTTTTTGCTGTTACTGCAAACCAAAATATTTTTAAGGATGGCCTGAATAGCATCTGAAATCTATTTGCACTTAGTGCTTTTTTACAATTTTAGCAATTTTACAATTCTCAATACCAGCAAAAAAATAATCATGGGTTAACTAATTTAAGAAAAAGTCCTCACGCAATTATCGAAGACATGTGAACAGCCAGTAAAGAAATAGTTCATTTCAAAGTCAGTTCTTCCAAAGCTCATAACCCTGGAGTTTTTTTTTAATCATTATCATTATTCTGGCATTGTGGAGCAGCTTTATTACGATGGCCCGTGTTTTCTGTGTTCTGCTGGTCATTGCTGACGTGTGTGATAAACAGCATCAAATGTTGACCAATAGAGTATTTCAGTATTTAACTTTTAAAGGTACTCTGTGTAACTGTTGGCGCTCTAGTGGTTAATAAACCGAACTGCATGTGTCTTGCAGGAGAACATTATAGCCAGCGCTCCTTCTCTGTGTTTATGTCTATGGCGAGTCACACTGGCACTGAGACTCTGACCCGAACCGGTCCAAAATAATCCCAGTATAAAGACTTGTTAATATTATAGGCGTACCGTAGTGATTCAGGATAAAAACACGGGTTGAAAGATTCAAGACGTACTCGCTCATTATATATATTTAGTTGTTTTAAGATCCATAAACAGCGTTTTCTCTTGTATTGTCTTTCTCTCGGGTGATCCTGCATAAACCTGTTCCCTCGATGCTTCACAGAACTCATGACCGTAGTTTAACAGCACCACTAGTTTCAGTTTTCATTTTCAAAGGTGCAAATAAAAAAATTATAAACAATGAATATTAGATGGTTTGTGTAAATGTGTATTGACAATGTAAATGTTACTGTAATGTTTGGTCAGATTCTCAGCCATGTGCAGGTGTCCGATGGCCACTGTATATCATGTATATAATCTAAAGATGCTAAAAGCAGATGCATAACATCTGCTGGAATTAGGCCTAAGTTTATATTTACTTTACGTAATATTTACTGAATTAGACATTTTTGAAATGAAAAAATGTGCAAAAAAACAACAACATTACAACTTCTTGATTCTGTAATCCTAATAAATCTGACAAAATAAAAGTCCTGCTTCAGACACATATATTTGCCCTGATGATATATTAGTTGACCGCTATAAATATAATTTGTATCTATTTCTCAGCATCTACCATTCATACTGTATGAAATCTTTTTAATATTTGTTTGCAAATTGCCAAATGTAATTTTCTCAGCTGTCCTGTGTATATTTCAGCACCTCTGTTCTTGGAGAAGTGGGATGCGCTGAGTGTGATTTCCCGCCAGAAGAGGAGCAACGCGGGTGACGAAGAGACCAGGCTCCCAGCCAGCCTCGAGAGGGAGTGTCTAGAGGAGGTCTGCGATTACGAGGAGGCCAGGGAAGTCTTCCAGGATAACTATCGCACAGTGAGTCCGAGTCCGGCAATCAGCCGTCTACAGTAGGGGTGTGCGATAGCATCTGCCATAATAGTTATTGTGTTCACTCGCTTTTGAAGAAACAAACAGAAACGCACCTTCCAATATCAAATTACATAAAACCATAATTTATTCAGACACCTTCAACATTTCTCACATTATCTCAGTTTATTCGCTATAGTTTAGAAAATGGTGATAAAATATGAGCAGAACTCAGTTGATATTTGACTGGTTTTGTCCGTCCTTCTGTTAGACTGTCTCACACGTGAATTATGTTGAATATCTGTCAGCTGTTAAATTTAACTACACAATTAGATAATACCAGTTTAGCTCAACCAATCACCAAGCAATGCTTCATTGTGTTCAGTCTGTGTGTAAAAAGAGCATTAGCAATTAAAGAAAACACACTTCAGCAAAACATGATCAGGTCAAAGTGTCGGAATCATTTTTAGTCACAAATGTGTATAAATGTTACTGGTAGTCGCTGACTGTATGAAGAGTTATTGGGTATAATATGTCACAGTTTACTTTATTTTGCTCTCCTCACTTACATACTATAGTGTCCTGAAAATATAGAAAATTATATCTGGTGTCTGAATAATTTTTGGTTTGACTGTATATTGTCCAGCAACATCACACCAATATCAGCACGATTGTGATGTACAATAATCGATCGTTTTGAGTTACTGTTTTTAGATCCGAATATTGTCAATATGTTCTGCTTTTGCTTTATGGGACCAGAACAACACTGTTTAATCATCGTTATAGGCAAAATCCCAGAAAATAGTTTTTATGTGTAAATCGCACACACCCCTATTCTACATGTTTAGCGTTATTGCTAATATTCACAGTTCCACTGGTAATTATATACAGACTGAAATGGATTGTGTTTGTTTCTTTAAAGGATATCTTCTGGTCTGTCTACATCGGTAAGTTGTGAACACTACAGAAACAGAAACTTGTGTAAAGATTATTGATGGTAATGTGAGGAAGTCTGGTGTCAGTATGCAAAAATCAGTATCCGTTTGTATACATTAAAGGATATATAATGTTTTTCTGTGTAACATATGTGTTATCCCTCATGATGTCTTGCACACTAGATGGCGACCAGTGTGCGCCCAAACCGTGCAAAAATGGAGCCATGTGTGCAGATAGTGTGGGCGGTTATGACTGCATCTGCAAATCAGGCTTTGCAGGAATCCACTGCGAGACCGGTATGTAACTCAACCCGTGATGTCTTACGAAGACTTCTTTCATGTTTCTGACTGCTTTCCACAACAATCTAATAAACAAACAGTGCATCTCTGCATTAACCTAAATAATTGTTCACTGCACTGCATATTTTCAAGAGATGCTTTTGAGCACGTTGAGCCCTTTTTACAAGTACACATTAAAGGGGTCGTGAAAAGTACATACGTGGCGTATGCCAGAACCTGCACACAATTGCCTTTAGAAATCCTAACCAGCGGAAGATTGTGCATACATACATCCCACTAAACAAAATGATGTCTAAAAGACGTCTTTTCAACGTCTTTGTCACAAAAGCGTACGTTGAAAAGAGCCCGAATGCAGAAACTTTTTTTTTGACGTGTTCTGCACGTCTGATATAGACGTTCACGGATCGTCCGTACAAGGTTAAAAACTAGGTCAATTGTGGACATATTTTCAACATCATTTAAGGTCTCATTTATATATAATTTATACTGTTTCTGGACCAAATAAACACTCTCAGGATGCATTCAATTAAAACTCATGTTTTTTCAATGTATTTTCCTATTTGCCTATATGCATGTTTCATATGGATTACATGATCTGAGAATATTATTTTTTTCATTTGAGTCGGTTCATTTAAAGGTAGACATGTCAAGCTTTCTATAGATATATGTCTCATGTCTGTGAGGCGAGTATACGCTGAGTTTCGGTTCATTATTGTGACGCGCTCCAGTTCACAGAAACCGAGACGGCAGAAAGCACATCCTGATTGTTTTCATTATTTTACAAAAGCACAACGTTTTGTTGTTATAGTGAGTTTACAGAAATAAAAGTAGACCCTTTACAGTTTGCATTACTCTAATCTGTATGACCAGAAATGACGGAGTATTTTAATTTAAATGCCAGAGATCGCGCCGGCGCCTGTACGTCATGCAGTAAGAGCTCTCCACACTAACAATTCAATTCAATTCACGTTTATTGTATAACGCTTTTCACAATACACATCGTTTCAAAGCAGCTTTACAGAAAATGCATGTTTCTACATTACAATTTAGAGTGATCTGTTATCAGAGGAAACTGTCTAAGTTATGTATTTCAGAAAAGTACATATAAAAAAATCACAGTTAGATAAAAATGTATTAATTTAAACAATGTAGTAATTTAATGTAGATACAATGAGCTCATTGATGTAATGAATACTTGTTTGTTAAAGGGATACTTCAGGATTTAGCATTAAGCTTTGTATTAGTAGAAAACCTGTAGTATTTTCGAATTACTGTGCTTTCTACCCTCATATCCCCCTAGACGAGAGATTTATGTATTTTTTGTCTGGAAAAAAATCCTCAGATGACGCAAAAATCATCATTTTGCGTCATCGGAGGCTTTTTTGGCCAGAGGCTAAAGACTACAGCCAGTAGTAGGGGCTGTCCCGCATGTTCTCAACCCGCCTATAGGGGGATCTCACTCACAGAATGTACACATAGTTCAGCCGTCTTTCTTTGGAAGCTAAGCTAGCAGGCTCTTGTTCTGTGGAGAAAGCTGAGTAGTATGGGTTACCATCCTCTTTTTCCCGGACATGTCCGGCCGTCGAGATCGTCCAAAATGTCCGGGATTCGGCTTTTGCTTTCTGCAGTCGCCATTCATTGTTTACATGCACACCTTTTGTTTCAATCTAACTGAATTCATTCCAATTGGTGAATCTGAATGTAGTGTTTACATGAACGCTAAACAAGTGATCGGTTGATGTGCGTTTTAACATTGCTAAGAAAATTCCCGCTCCTCCGTCAGAGATACGAGACCGGTGCGTCTCACAGGTGTTGCTCATCGGTAATCACGCCACCGGCCTCGCGCCGTTCTCCCTCAGTCTCGTCCTGCTCGCCACAGTAAACATGATGAATGGCGACTGTAGAACACAAAAGCAGAATCCTGGACATTTTGGGCGATCTCGAAATCCCGGGCAGACTCGTCACAGAGACTCACAATAAAACGGCGTCTTTAAAGTTTCGAGTCAACTTGTAGCCTAGCCTAGTTGTTTAACTGCGCTCTCTTTACCGGTAGGCGTGGCTAGGGAGTGGCATCGCAGGGCAGCAAAGCAAGTGCATTCTGGGAGTTGTTGTCTTTCATCCACATGAGCCAAAAATAAAATTTCTGGCTTTTCTCAGTCTAGAAGGCTCCAAATTCAAAAATAATTTCACATTTCTACTACATAAATGACCCATTTTAAATACACATTCATCTTTCCAGCGGTGAGGTATCCCTTTAACAAATGATTGACATTTAAAAAAAAAAAAAAAAACCTTAAAAAAAAACACGTGAATACGCCCTAATAACAGCATATATTTATCTAGGTTAGCATTAGAGCGAGCGGACTTGTAAAGTTGCTTCTACTCGCATGTTTCAAGTGATGAGCCATATTTGAGGTCGATGAATGAATGGCAAGTGTTTGTGTTTCCTGCCGATCTGTCTGTCACAGACTACACGATTTCACCATTTCATGTGGAGTTTTTTTTCTGCGACTAACCGACTAATAAAATCTTCGTCGACCAAACCTCTTGTAGTCGACTAACGGGTAGTCCACTATTAAGGGGCAGCCCTAGTTATTTTACTTTATTCACTTTCAGTACCTAATCTTGTGCTATTGCTTGTAGTTTGATTAGTTGCACTTATTTTATTACAGGCTGTTTACTTGTCTTTAATAAAATTTGAAATTTAAATGTTATATTTATAGAGAATTTTTATGTAAAAATAGAGAATTTTTATGTAAAAATTCTGGTGAGTGAAATAAAAAGTGCACTGGCGACTCGAGCCTCAGCGTGTCCGTAGAGGTTATGAACATTTATAATAAGATAACTTCCAGAAACGAACATGCGTTTCATGACCTCTTTAACAAAATGCTGCACACAACAGTTTTACCTTAAAACTCTTAAGATGTGACTACTTTATTTCTGTAATATTTCTGAATGGTCTTTATTAAATGATGTGTTTCTCTCGCTGTCATGACTGGATCCTCTCGTAACTCATCGAGTGTTGTCTCATCTGCAGATCAGACGGTGTGTGTGATCGATAAGAGCAAAGGCTGCAGTCAGTTCTGTAAGCCGGGCTATCAGTCGTACGAGTGCTCGTGTGCGTACGGCTGGAAACTCAAGCAGAAGGAGAAGTGCGAGCCGGCGGGTGAGTCACAGTCTCAGGTTATACCTCACAAACAAACACAATCAGCTTACAAAACTGATGCTACGTGACTCCTGATAGTGGCATATAGCATATATATATATAGCCATAACTTTATATAGTTTCAAAATAGCATGTTTTATTAGCATTGTGTGATTATTTTTCATTTAATACATGCCTAGGCATTGGTATTATTTTAAAAACACTGAAATAACTGGGTCCACTTTAGACATTCTACTAACTATAAGTAACTTTGCAACTATATGTTAACTAACTCTCATTAGAGTATTAGTAGAAATAGTCAACTCTTGACTCAGAAGCGCTCCTGCTCACAGCATCTTACACATGAGTATCCTGTCTCACACATGTGAAGAGACCATGTGCTTTTATTCCTTTTCATCTGGAAGTAATTTCAGTAATTCCACTCCATATTTACTCAAAAAAAGCCATGTACTAAACATGACCAGCAACACCAGATGGTCTGAGTAAATGTGTACTTCTGTCTTCAGTGTCATTCCCGTGTGGGAAGTTGAGCAGCTTGAGCCAGTGGGACAGACGTCAGTCCGCCAACATACAGTCAGAATATGAGGGAATCGCCTGTGGCCCGGAGGAGTGTCCCTGGCAGGTGAACACACTACTCTTCATCACTACTCTTCATCACTACTCTTCATCCTCCACTACTCTTCATCACACACTACTCTTCATCCTCCACTACTCTTCATCCTTCTCTACTCTTCATCCTCAGTGTTTTAGTCATGTGTTTCCCTCAACACTGCCCATGAAATATCACAATCCTCTGTTCAGATTTCTACACTACAGCAAAAACACACTAACCAAACTAATATTGATGTAAAACATTATTAAAAACAAGTAAACAGTCAGTATTAAAATAAGAACAAATAGTAAAATTACAAGCAATAGCACAAATAAATACAATAAATCAAATATAGCCCTAAGCTGCACATGTGGAGGATTAGAGATCCAACTGAAATGTAGATTATGATGTGGTTTTTACAGAAAAATCCATCTTGAATCTCCACTGAAAATTAGGGTTTGATTATAATGTGCATGGACTCATATTCAACATTTAAACTGAGATGAATCGCATGGCATAGGATGTCACAGGACAGTTTCAAATGCATGTGACGATAATTTGCAGCTCAACTTTTATTTATCTGAAGCATTTATTGTAAGGCCCTTTTAATTTGTATAATTTATTTCTAAATATGCTTGCAGTTTAACGCACAAGTGTTCGTTTTATTATTCATACCACAACAGTAAATGTCTTTTATAGAAATTTTATAATATATTACAGTTAAAAATAAACAAAATTGTCTCTTCATTTCAAATGGACAGCATCATATTTAATTGTGTCCGGCAACTTGAGAAAAATTTGTTTCATTGGGTTTAATTAAGTTAATTAAACATTTAATGATCTATAGGCATTTCACAGATTTCTATTTAAAATAGCGTCAAGTTTCATTTTGTTGTAAAAATTTATTTTTATTTTTTTAAATTAGGTTAATTAGGATTAACCCTCTGGTGCTCTTCGCGTGTCGGACATTTTTATTTATTTCAATTAAATAAATGACTATATTTTAGCTTGATAATGTTTTTTTTATTCAATATTTTGTATTTTTAGGGGATTTTATGGTACTACATTATATTTGCGCTGTATTTATAATCCATTTATTCACGTTTTGAGCATAGACCTGAACATTTAATTTCCAACTTAAACTGTGGTAAATCTTGAATGCTTTAAAGCACAGGCTGAAGTTTGATCTCTTTTTAAAGACCTTGGCAGATTATTGCTGAAGTGAAAAAAGTGAACTTAAAAAAAGTTACAGAATTTTACGTTTGTTGTTATGAAAAATGCACAGAAATACTATTTTAAATTTTTATATGAAATCTATATAAATCTAAACAAGTTGTGCTCCAAATTTGAGCCTGATGTCTCAAAAAATGAGCTTTCAGTGAGAGTGTGTTCGGCTGCAGTACCGAACGCTTCCACTAGAGGAAATTAGTCTCCCATTCATTTCCAATGCGCTCATTTTTGACCGCGAGAAGCACAAGTGCGACTATTTTATTCAGGACCATTTAACCTGTTCGAATCATGTCCATGATTTTATTTTGTGTGTGTGTTCACACAGCAAGTGCTAAAACCTTTACCAAGTTTTGTACCATTCCAAGAAGTAAAAAAAAAAAAAAAAAAAATCCTGTGGAAATATGTATTGCACATTGAGAGTAATAAGCTAATTTGCGTCTCGGGTCCCTAGAAAGGCTTTCCTAAAAAGAAAACTACTAATCATAGAATAAAACTAATACAGCATGTCATTTATACACATACAAATACATACCTACCTATTTCAGGTCATTTGACCTGTACCTATTTTAAGGATGCTTCCAACCCTGGCATGAATAACTAATTAAAACAAACATTTCTTACATTTAAATATGCGTGCAGTTCTGGTTTATTTTAAACCACCGCTTTACCTTCAATGTAAAAGACTTTATTTCACGTACTGCTTTAAACTCATTTGGCAACATGTTCCAGAGTTAGGAGCCCTTTACAGAGAAGGCTCTTTATCACTATAGTATTCATCCATTTTCTGTGCGCACACAAAACAATACTCACATTTACACGCGGTTGTCACTCATAAGATGTTGTGTGTTTGTGAAGGCAATGCTGCGTCAGGGGTCGAGTGGTTTCTGCAGTGGGGTCGTGTTCAGGGAGAACCTGGTCCTCACCTCAGCCCAGTGTGTGAGGAAGTACAGCGACTTCCAGGTGGCCGTGGGTGAGTTTCCATTCAAACACACTGAAGCTACGTCTACATTAATCCGGATTAATTTGAAAACGGCGTTTTCGTTTAAACACGCTCTCTGTCCACACAGGCGTTTTAGTGTGGATGAGAAACTTTTGGAAAACGCCTGAAAACACTAAATTCTCCATACAGAGAATACTGAGATGATACAGACAGAAAAATAAATAGTTTGACCACGAGGAGCACAAGTGCGACTATTTTATTCAGAACCTGTTTGAAACATGTCCATGAATTTTTTTGTGTGTGTGTTCACGCAGCAAGTGCCAAAACCTTTACCAAGTTTAGTACCATTCCAATGAAAAAATTATCTGTGTGTGATTCTTACAAGGCCTTAAAGGGGTGGTATAATGAAAATGCCCTTTTCACAAGATGTAAAATAAGTCTCTGATGTCCTCAGAGTGTGTATGTGAAGTTTTAGCTCAAAATACCCCACAGATATTTTTATAAAGCATGTTAAAATTGTCACTTTTTGAGGGTGAGCAAAAACGCACCGTTTTGTGTCTGTTCCTTTAAATGCAAATGAGCTGCTGCTACCGGCACAGGGGGCGGAGCTTCAAGAGCTTGCACTCACACAGACATGCACTGAAAATTTCAAAAACTTTTAGTCTTTTATGTTCAAACCGGAGTCAGACAATGATGGAGAGACTCAAGAAGAAGTGACAACATGTAGAAGCAACAGGACGTTCAATTTATGTAGCTTATGTGTAGTTATCTTCTAGTCATTGATTAGCATATTCTGTCTTGATAATCTATAAATCGTGTTCCGGGGGCGGGGTTTATGTAAATTCTAGGGTTGGTGATGTCACTAGCCCGGGAGGAATGTGGTGTAGTCTCTACCAGCCGTTTGTTGTAGTCCTTAAAAAGCCATTTCTTTAAAAGCAAATATCTCCCTTTGCTTTGAACTTTGAGCGCTGTAACTTTGCAGATGTTGTTTATGATCAAACAGCAACATTACACACTAACTAAAGTTAAAAAAGACAAATCATAATCAACCACCCCTTTAATGGTGCTGTATGTAACTTTTTCACTCTACTAAAGCACAAAAATACCATAATATGTTTGCATATATTGTGGAAACATGCTAAGTTCACACACTCGTGTCTCAGAAAAACACTTCTATAGTTATTTTACTGTGAAATGTGTGTTTCCAGGCTGGAATGTTTGTTATTGTTTTGTTCTGTGATACTCCACATTGCCAATTTTCACTGTCCATTGCGCTTGTTCCTGTTGCATGTGCTCAAACTGCCGACCCGTGTGAGCGTTGAGTCCGAGGAGGCGGGGCGGAGAAACAAAGATCTCCCATGTTTTGAATTAGACTGCAGTACCTATTTCGATGTCATTCTTACAGACCGCAGGTTTAATGTGAGTTTTGTAATCTCCGCAGGGAAGAGGCTGAGCTCGTTTGAGGCCGGAGAGCAGACGCTCCACGTGAAACAGGTGCACATCCACCCGCTGTACGCCGAGGGCCAGCCGGACAACGACCTGGCCGTGGTGGAGCTGAGGGAGAGGATCGTCTTCAAGAAGCGGGTTGTCCCGGCGTGTCTCCCGGAGCGGGACTTCTCCGACAGCGTGCTCATGGCCGGAGACTTCATGGGGGTCGTCACCGGCTGGAGGGACGTCTCCGAGGAGACCGGGTTTCAGGGGAACCTCATGCTAAACCACCTGTCCTACGACAAGCTGCCGGTTTGTTCCCAGCGCCACTCCGGACAGGTTTGTGTTGAGTTGCAGGGTTTCCCATTTCACAAATTGTTCTCTTATAATCATACATTAGTTCAATTGACCTATTGGTAAGCCCCACCCCCTTAGCTACTGTTGCTATCTCGGTCAAACTAACCGAGTTGCTAATGGCGCTTTTCCATTACCAGTACCAGCTCGACTCGACTCGCCTCGCCTCGACTCAGCTCGGCTCGGCTCGCTTTTCGCTCCGTTTTCCATTGCAGATAGTACCTCCACAATAGTACCTGGTCGTCATAGCGACACCGCAGGAAACTGCCGTGACTTAATCTTTTACGCGAGACGCGCGAGACACACCCGCTACCTACACACACAGGACAATGGAGGAAATCGAGTGTATGCTGTTTTTGGATGTTTTTGTTTTTGTTTTTGCTGTTTTTTATTCAGGAGACTGCGTCTGGCGCGTGCAATGATGACGCAGTGAATAGTGACGATTCTCTCTGACCAATCAGCAGTCTGCCATGATTTCACGTCACATTTTAGTATCGCCTCAGCTCGCCTCAGCCCGCTTAGAACCGCGCCGGAGGTGGTACGAAAAAAAGTACCTGGAAGCAGGTACAGGTACAACTTTTACACAGTGGAAAACCAAACAGAGCCGAGTCGAGTCGAGCCGAGCCGAGCCGAGGCGAGCTGGTACTGTGTAGTGGAAAAGCGCCATAACTGTCTTACAATGACAGCTGTCAGTGTGAACCTTGTCCCAAGGTTTTTGACTAATTTTGGATACAGAAGGACCTCCTCTCGTCGAGGAGCATTCAAGTGGGACTTACGGAGGGATATATAAAAGATTTTAAAATAAATATGGTACGTAAAACGATTAGTTTGGAAGTGAGGGTTTTCAGATCACAATGCAAGCGGGAGAAGCCTCATGTTACTGTCGTCATGATATCAATATGGTCAGATATTTATGATGAAGAAGAACCAGATCGAGTACAAAAAACTCCAACCAGTCATTGATTATCACGCTCCCATTAAGAAATTGATGATTAGTAATTGTAGAGCATCCTGGATTGATAATGAATTAAAAGATTATATGGCTCAGAGAGATGAGGCTAATAAAACAGATAGACAGACATATTGTAAACTGAGGAATTATGTGACAAAACTTAATCAAAAGAAAAAGAATCAATATTATGTACTACAGTTAAATAGGAAAATGAATGATGGGAAAAAGCTTTGGCGCACAGTAAATAGTATAATGGGAAGACATACTTCTACACAACCTACTTCGATGGACTGTGTGATGGTATTTTTATTACAAAACCCAAAGAAATTGCTAATTATTTGAATAATTATTTTGGTAAAGTTAAATAGATTGAGGAAAGAATTATTATATGGAAAAGACAATAACTTGACCATTATATGAGGGGTAAACATTGTCATTTTGAGTTCAGTGAGTTAGAAGTAGAAACAGTTAATAAGTTAATAAAGTCTATATGTAAGGATAAACAATCAGGGATAGATAAAATAGATGATACATTGATCTGAATTGCCATAGATTATGTTGCGGCTCCAATCTGTCATATATTAAATGCAAAGCCTTACACGACTAACATTTCCACAGGCTTGGAAAGAAGCAAAAATCATTCCATGCCCAAAGATAGGAAAATACCATTCAGTGGCCCTAATAGCCGTCCAGTATGTTTGTTACCAGCGCTAAGTAAGATCTTAGAGAAGGCAGTATTCGATCAAATACATGGTTACTTCTCAGAAAATAATCTGACAACAAATGCACAGCTTTAGTGCAAATGACGGATGACTGGTAGAGGGATTTGGATAATAAAATGACATGTGGAGCGGTCTTATTCGATTTTACAGCAGCATTTGATCTTATTGATCACATGCTTCTTCTGGAAACGTTGGAGTGTTATGGGTTTAGACCTTCAGCAGTTGCTTTGATGGAAAGTTATTTAGTAAATAGATCGCGAATAGTATTTTCTAATGGAAGCTATTCAGAGAATACGAGTGTAATGTGGAGTTCCTCAAGGGAGCTGTCTAGGACCACTCATGTTTCCAGTTGTGCTAACGATTTGCCTCTCGTTTTAAAAAGTGCTAATGCAGATGATATTACAGTATATGCGTCTGCACCAACATCTGCCATCTTGAAAGAGGAGTTTGATACTATAGGAAAGTGGATTTTAGAAAACAAACTGATGCTTAATACATCTAAAACAAAGAGTATAGTATTTGGTTCAAATCAGTCATTAAGGTTTGAACCAGAGCTTGGGCTATACATAAATAAAGCACTTATTCAGCAAGTTATTGGGTATCACCCTTGTCTTGGTCAAAACATATTGACAACATGGTTAATAAAATGGGTAAGGTGTTAGCTGTAGTAAGGCGATGCAGACAATGTTTTACATCGGACATAATGAAAATGGTATTAGGTACTCTTCTGGACTATTGCCAGATAATTTGGGCTAATGCTACCAAAAAAGATTTAAGTAAACTCCAGCTAGCGCAGAACAAGACTTGCTCTATAATGTCCATATGGCACAAATATTAACAGCATGCATCTCCATCCTAATTGGTTAAGGGTAGAAGACCGGATGACTGAGGCAATTTCATTAGCAACATGGAAGGTTTTACCGTATAAACTCCATTGGATCGTACAATCAATTAAAATGCAATTTAGAGTCGTACACATATGCCACTAGACGGGCAACAGAAGGCCTTCACTCCTCAAAGCAAACACTAATGTCCTCAAACGTACAGTAGTATATGGGACAATGAAAACATGGAGTTCTCTACCATTGTCATTAATAAGAATAACACAAACATTAGGTTATGCATAGACGTTAGTTGGATGTATTATAAGTGTTTTAGACCTTAGACATTACTTGATTTTGGACCCTGATTTGTTATTTTAATTGGTATTTTAATGTCTTTTGTGTGTATGATAATAAATAATGCATGTTTGTATAGTTATGTGGACCACAGGAAGACTAGCTGTGCTCTTGGGCATAGATAATGCGGATCCAAATACATAAACAAATAAATAAAAAATATATACAACAATAGTGGATTTAACATTAAAATTTACCTTTTTTTAATGCAACGTTCTCCCTTTAAATACTTTGGTCAGTTCAAGAACAATTTATGCAATTTTATATTATTTATTTAAAGAATTAAAAGAGCGGTTTCATGTCTATGTTTTGTTCAACTGGTCGAGGTTGATGTGGGATTTAAGAAGTAATTAGTAATAAGTGATTAGAAAAAGTGAATACTTTTTAGAGAGAGTAACCTAATTACACAGTTGAAGATGTAATTAATAATTTTTTAGAATAACTTACCCAACACTGGTTCTCACCCACTTTCGCAAGTACATTCACGGCAATCCATTACATTACATTTCAATTTTATTATTGACCTAACTATAAAATATTGGAGAGCCCCTGCATTTACATGTTAATATGAAATGATGTGAATGTGCATTTTAAAGTGTTTGAAAGACAAAAGCCTCTCAGAGACAGTAATTCACGGTTAAACGACTCAAAACAAACCCCACAGACCTGGAAGAGCTTCTGGATGGATAGACAGGACCGTATAAGCTGGAAGCTCTTTTAGAAAGGAACATTTGAAAGATAAAAAAGTAGTAGGGAGAATCAATGAATTATAATTAATTTACTGCCATTGTGAGAATAACATGTTGTTCTGATCCAGCTGGGGATCAAACTCAGGTCTCCGGTGTGTGTGTGTGTCCTTGATGCTGAAACTCCGGTCTCCGGTGTATGTGTGCGTGTCCTTGATGCTGACCACTCCACCACTGAGTGCAGAGGAATATGAATATGAATACAATGAGACCACAAAAGTCTGAGTTCTACCTTTGGCTTTTTACTTCAGAGGGAAAAACAAAACATGAGCAACAGTCTTAGGCCCCATCCACACTACTGCGTTTTAGTTTAGAAACGGAGAATTAAAACGAATTCGATCTCCGTCCACACCAGCGTTTTAGCTGCGTATTAGAATTGATCTCCGTCCACATTAAAACGACTGAAAACGCGGATCACGTGACCATTCACCAACACTGGGCATGCACGTGCCGGTGTAAACCTAGAGACTTTCAAACATAGACTGTAAAAAAATGCTTTCAAACATCAAAATGTCATTTATTAATATGTATTTGTGTCAAAATGACATGCAAACATTTTTTCCTATTCTAATTTGCCTGGAAACGCTTCCAACACGCTTGCGTGTCGCATGAAAAATAGGCGTCGGTTCTGTTTCTAGCATGCACGCGTTTACCGCACTTACTTAAGAAACTGTTCCAGCGGGTGGAGTTTACTGGTACTGAATATTACCTGTGTATACTCCATGACTGATGACACCCAATCATAGAGCCGAGCGCGAGCCTCTTGACGTGAGCATCGTTTCCAAAGTTCTCCGTTTTGACCCGTCTTCCCTAAAACGCCCTCCGGAGATTCAAAACGCAAAACGGGGTCGGCATCGTTTCTAAACTTCTCCGTTTTAGGTCTTCGTTTTTGCCGTTTTAGTCTGGACGGGAGGTGCAAACGTAGCAAAAGGTCTCCGTTTCTAAACGAAAACGCAGTAGTGTGGATGGGGCCTTAGGCAGCGCTTTAGATGAGTGTGTCACAGGGTAACTCAAACAACTCCCCTCGGGAGGCAATCCAAAACAGAAGAGATCAACTTAAACATCAGTCCAGAAAGATATTTATCCAAGAGTCCACCACAGTCCACAAAAAGGTAACAAACAACATACAATCCAAGTGGAAAAACAGAAGGCAGGAATAAATTCACACCCAACAATCCTTGACTATGACAACGCTTAGACCAGCATCAGGCCTGAACGAGAACAAAAGGCCTTAATAGGGTTTGACATTAGGGGCCCTATTTTAACGATCTAAGCTCGTGGTCTAAAGCGCACGCCGCAAGTTCACTTATGGCGTGTCTGAATCCACTTTTGCTAGTCTAACGACGGGAAAAATGGTTGGTGCTCCCGGCGCTGGTCTAAAAGGGTTGTCTCTATTTTCTTAATGAGTAATGGGTGTGTTTTGGGATTTACGTGCGTTAAACCAATCAGAATCTCATCTCCCATTCCCTTTAAATGCCAGTTGCGCTCGCGTCAGGGCGGATTCGCTATTTACATGACGGAATTTGATAGCGGAAAGACCGAACACGTCTCCAGAGCGCAAACGGATCTGCTCGTGCGCAAGCAGATCATCTACGGGACAAGCCGAATTCATTCCACCATATCTTTATGTACACAATAATAATGTTTTACATTGTAATCCTTTTATTTTTAATATTTGGCATGTTTGTGTGCTGCTGTGCGTCCCTGTGTGTTTAATCAGCAGAGCGTTGTGGACCCGCCTATAGGCGCACATTACTAACACGCTCTTTAAAGCGGGGCTCAGTAGTTTCGGGATTTCTTCGCTGTATTCTCGCTTTTTGCTCGCAGGTTTCTCTCTAGAGCTTCCCCCACAGCTTCGGAATAGATATTTGACAACACTGTTGTAAAAACTCGTTGGTGATTCTCAGACACCAGAGGCTAGTAGATCAACGACATCAAAGCAGATGGGACATTCTTTAAAACGTCTTCTTCATTCGGGTTCGAACAGCGTGAGGGAGCGCAATAATGACAGCATTTTAGCAGATTTCTTTTGGCCGTAAAGCAATTGTTTACATCGCGAGACCTGATATCACGCGAGACTTCCTGACGCGGCCCGCCGGCTCAAAGTTGCAAGTGCGGATTTTCCGCTCACGGGCACCAGGGGGGTGCGAAACGACCACCATTCAACCCGAAATAAGTAATATAACCATTCCAATGACTCCGAAGCTGTTCAGTTAAGGTAAAAAAGTTGCTTAGTTCACCTTTAAATAACAAAAAAATATTGCGTTGGTATTTCAGTTGGTAAATGGCTCAGTCTATTTCTGTTGGCTCAAAATAGCAATGCTCCAACAATGCGCCTGAACACACCTCGTTCTCAGACCAGCAGCCCATGGGCGCACAAATGGGTGCGAATGCATTTGCTATTTAAACAGCATGGCGCAGGACCTGAAAATGATAACTGCGTCGGGCTGAAACTAGCAAAAAACACTTGCGTTTGCAACACTTGCATTGCGCCGGGTGTAAGATAGGGCCCTAGGAGTGATTCAACACCGGTGAGAGCATCACAACCGTGTAACAAAGGAGAATTAATCTGGGTTGAAATAACGCCATCTAGTGGTGAAGTCAAGGGGCTTCAGACAAAACTTTACAACATGTAATCAATAATAAAAAAAGTAACTCTAGTTAGGAGTATTTTAAAACGTAATATAATCTTAGTATTTAAAATCCAGATAACATGATGTAATCAGTTACTACAGTAGATAAGGAGTTTACCCTGAATCGCTTTTCAGCTCTCCTTGTCTGATATCAATACAGCCAGCAATTATAATGAATATCTCAGAGATTAAACCTTTAGAACAAAGATCAACATCAAGGGCTGGATTGTAAGGGACATTTGGAAAAAGAATTATGAACAAAGTCTTGTATTTGTAAGGGCTAAGTGTGTAAGAGAGGACTGAAATGTACAGTACAGGGGGATGACGGGGTGAAGCAAACTTATCTAAAGTTGTTATAGTGTAAATGACTGACTTGTTTTATTTTGTCTCTAGGTCACCAATAAGATGGCCTGTACGCTGCCTCGGTCTAAAGCGGATTGTGTGTTTGGATCCGGCAGTCCTGTGCTCACACTGTACCGAGAGGTGCTGTTCCTCACCGGCATCATCAGCCGGCCCCCGGGAGCCGACTGCCGGAGCGGATACGTCCTACAGAAAGTGTCCCGCTTTCTGCCATGGCTGAACTCCTTCATGACGCCCTAGCCAGAGAGAAAACCATACGCTTCACCCGGGTTATTTAAGTTCATATTACCCTTGTTACCACTTACAGACGTAATGGCAGCACTTTATTTTACAGTGTCCTTGTTACATATGTAACATGTACTTATCATAGTAATAACAGTAAATTATGCATAATCACATGAAACTAACTCTCAACCAAATCCTAATCCTAACTAGTGAGTACATGTTGTTAATTCATATTACTCAGTTCTTAACCCTCATCCTTCCCTCGCGTCCTGTAACAAATCTTTCACTCTCGGGTCAAAATGGCCCGAAGCCCTTAAATTATACTTCTTTTTTTTTCTTCTTCTTTTTTTTTTCAGAAAGCTTAATTTTGATAATATTTTTTCTCTTTTTTTATGCAATTTTTTGGGGAGATTTATTATTTTATTTACCCTTAAAATAATTACTTTGTATGTATTATTTACTGATCAAATATAGTAATTTAAAGGTAAATAAATAAATAAAAATCTCCCCAAAAAATGCATTAAAAAATAGAAAAAAATATTATCAAAATTAAATAAAATAAGCTTTCTGGACATAATTTTTTTTTTATAATTTAAGGACTTCGGGTCATTTTGACCCGCGAGTGAAAAGATTAAATTACTAGATTTGATCAATAAATAATAAATACAAAGTAATTTAAGCACATTCCTCACATTCTTTCAACTTATATTCAAAATAACTCACAATTTATTGCATAAACCTTTTAATTCAGCTCAAAATATTTTACATTGGGAGTCTTTGCCAACCTCTTGTGGGAAAAAAAAAAGATATAACATGATATTTTATGCCTCTTGCCACTAGATGTCCTTATAGCTCTATATGTGGAGCAAATGAGCTGTTCCTCTGGGTCCTAAAGTCAGTTCATTCAGTGTGCATTCAGATACACATGTAGACATTTTAAAATCATTTTTTGGTAAAGTTTTAGCATTATTAGTTAGAATTTTGAGCATTTTTAGGTTTTTCTATGTGTACTGAAGCATTCCTCGATTTCCATTCATTCCTAAGGGGGTCAAATTGACCCTTGGAAACCCGTGTGTATTCATGGTTCAAGTGCGACAAATGTCATGGGGTCTTGGACAAAAAAAAAAAATTCCTTCTCAAAATGATCTGAGGGAAGGATGAGTTAAATATATAATTACACTGTAACAATGACACCTTAAAAAAAGTGTAACCCTATATGCTTATTATACTTATACCTATATGTTTATGTAGTAATTACAATAATTTCGTAAAAACTAGGAACTAACCCTGAACCAATCCCTAAACCCAATCTGAACCCATGTAGTTAGCTTATATTATTCAGCGCTTTCTTTGTAAGTACACATACTGTAACATAAAGTGCAACCCACATAACTCATGGTGTTGTGCTCAGCCATTCAACAAATTATAGAGTACAGCAGAACGGGTCAGATTTGTGATGCAACTTCTCCTGTTTTATTAGCAGACTCTTCGTTTTCTCTGAAATAACGCACTGATTAATATTTCTCAATAACACAATGAATATGTATGAATGGGTCATGACATTCTTCTTTTATGTAATTTTCCCTCACTTATTTTAGTTTGTTTTTTGTACCAAAACACGCAATTAGCAATATACGGCCATTGCATAACTAATGAGCATGAAAAGTGCAGATGGAATAAATGAGGAACTAATTTCTAGGAACATGTTTCTTTAAACTAATTAAAGGAACATGTACCTTTTTTTTTTTTTTTTTTTTTTTTTTTTCTAAGCTTGACTTTGGGACAGCTGTTCAGAAATATGTAAACGAGTGATGTTGAGGAACCTTGACTATGCATTTTATCATATAGATACTGCTGTGATTCTTTGGATATGTGACTCTTCGCCATAAATATAATAATAATAATAATTAAAGCTGCAAGCAGCATTTAGCGGGGTTCAAGCATTTAGGGTCTTTAAGCACATAAGGCAGTTTAGTGAGTTTTTGTTTAGGATTTACAGGCTTTTGAGTGTTTTTTGCCATACCCATTTTCTAAATGATCCTGTTATGGCTACCCAATGGGTAAAGTTAAAGTTTTTTATATAATTAATAATCTAGAGCTTCCAGAGAATTGTACTGCACTGGTATATTTCTGATCGGGCGAAAAACCTAGGACTAGTTCGCAAAAGTAGGTTTTTAACATAATCGCAAGTATTTAATGAACAAATTGATTGACAGCAGTAGTTCTTGAGGCAAAGTTGTTCAGTATGAGGAGATCTATCAAATGATATGCATCACGTGATTACATAGCCGTAAAACCTGTTAGCGTCAACTAGTGGCTGATTTTTCAAAATTCTTACAGACCTCTAGGGCCACGAGTCGAACATGCCCACCGAGTTTCGTTCTGATCGGCCTCCGTTAAGAGCAAACTAACAGCTTTGAATTAAAATGGTGAGGTATCCTGTTGTAAACATCAACCATGCCTGTTGACAGTTCTCTTTTGTGGGAAGGGAATGAAAAGTTCTCAAATCCGCAGCACAGCCTCAGACATAACATTTATATCCATGATCTGCCATTTTCACTATTGTCCTTGCTTGCTTCTTCACAATACCTGCAGATCTTCTGATGATTCGGCTGTGCAGGTCCACATTAACACTGCCTGGCCTAGAAAATGGACTGGGAAATGCAAATTTGGGGGGTATAAATATTAATGATCCTGACTCCAACGTCACAGTCGGTGTTATGGTGGGATTCACTCATTTTTCAGCGGTCTTTTGCAAACAGGAGATTTACACATGAAGGAGGAAACAATGGTGTTTGAGGCTCAAGGTATGTCAGTTCCATGTCCAGAACTCTTATCATTCAACTATGCCAAGATAAATACAGTTTTCAATTGTATGGCACCTTTAAAATAGATGATTAGTAATATAATGCTTACTTGGAGTCTGAAATGGCTTTAACAAAAGAAGAAAAATAGTCTTAGATTTCTGTTCATTCTAATCATGTACAAATAAAGTAGCACAGTAAGATTACATTTATTTGAATGCATTAGTGAGTGTGTGATTGTGCTGTGTGTGCAGCGTGTCAATACTAAAAGTGAAGGTGTAGTTGATATCTTTGGTGATAATATCTGTAGTAATCATAAAAAAACAATTAAGAAATAAAGAATTAAAATTACAAATAATATTCTATTAAGATATGAGTTATAATAACATGATTTGCAATAGTAATAATATCAATAATATATGCACAATACACACAGATTAGACTATCAGGTCTGTGTTTTACAAAAACATTAGTATTGCAGCCAATGTGAGTCTGTGGGATTTATAAACAGACAAAATATGATTTGAAATGTTATTTTAATGATTTTATTAAGTTTAAACAATATTTCAAATGGAAAAAAAAATGAAAAATAATATTTTAGTGAGCAGAATGAACCAATGAGTGTTCTTCTTCTGGTGGTTAAAATGTAAATGAAAACAATAATACTTAAACAATAATACTTAATACACTAACCATGCTTGAACACACACATGCACACACATTTTGTTGTAGATGTAGATATTTAAAATAAAAGATAGGTAACAAAATGATAATTGCAAATCTCCTCTGTATAACACCATTTTCAGATTTCAAATTAATCACTGAGAGGCAGAATTGTTCAAACTGAGAGCTCAGTAAAAATGAAGTGATAAACTTTTACAAAACATGACTGTGTTATAATAGGTGATTTTCATGCAATAATTTTATATAGTCCAAAAACTTATGCAAAAGCACAGATGAAAATATTTTATTAAGTAGAATGTCCTGCTTCCATAGTAGAAGACCACTAATTGACTCACTTTCATTTGAAAGACTTTTTTTATCCACCAGTAAAACAAAGCAGTTTCTCCATGTTCTTTCCATTAAGCATGCTTACACACACAGACACACACACAAACACATCCACACACACACACACACACACACACACACACACACACACACACACAAAGACAAATATGTTTTCAATGTTTTTAGGATGTGATATTGTGAAAATATCTTCATCTCCTCATCTTGAACAACTTTGACTCAAGAATCACTAATGTCAATCAAACCGTTCATAATCATAATAAAAAAATAAAATATATACAAATATCATAAAAAAAAAAAAAATCATAATAAAAAAGATTGCTTCTTAAAGCATTTGTTTATTTCCCAATACTGAAAGCGAATTAAAAGATCATGCGTAATCCTGCTGCTCCCTCTAGTGGACAACAGTGGTATCATAGCTTACATTTTACAGTTGAAGTGTATGAATGAATGAATGGGAATTTGTTTTTTTACTTATATCTCAGGAACCAAAAGGCGAAAAATTCTGAAACTCAGAGCATAGATAGTGCTTGAGGAGCCCTGTTGAATGAGACCATCAAGGTGTTTTTGGGCGATTGGGGCTGGGAGTTATGGCTGTTATAAGGCATATCTGTTCGGGCTATTATCTCTGGAATGCCCAGGGCAAATAACACCACATTTGAATCGAAGCTAGCCAAAGACGGGACCTTTCCAACGAGCTCTCACACAATGTTCGGGGTGGTCTGGGTCGGGAGTAATGGTCGTTCAAAATCGGGGGTCCCGCGGACTGGCGATGCGCGGGGGGCGCGCTCCCGAGGCCCGCGACGACACGTTTCGATCAAGAGCCCGGAGATGTCCTCACCATCAAAATTTGAGCGCGCAACGACTTTCCGTTTTCGAGTTATGAATGAATTTGTATTCGGGGGCGTGGCTTAAATGCCGTTATACTTTCGTTTCATTTCATTCATTTACTTTCGTCCATTTCCATATCTCAGTGTAACACAATTGTCAATAGTAATACTCAATAGATGAGTTTTGACAAAATGTGATTGTAAATGTTAAAATAATGATTTTATAAAGTCTAAATATGAATTTTATAACAATATTAGGGAGTAGTATGATGAAATGACAGCAGGGGGCAGTAAAATACCACTTATTGGCTTAATATGTCATTATATTCATATAAAATCACCTTTTGAAGAAGTTAAACTTTTTTTCTGATAATTATTGATCTAGAGAGTTCAGAGAATTGTGCTGCACTGGTTTTGAACATTATGATATGAACATTATATGATGATAGAAGACACCATTTACAGCAAATACAGGCAATTTACCATAGGAAATATATGGTTTTAAAGCGTTTTAACAGTTATAGCGCCAACTATGGTCCGATCTCCATAAAATTTCCCATGCTTCTTTAGCAGGTTTTGACACATATGCTAATCAATTTTTGTGAAGTTCTGAGTTTTCGTTTAGGATTTATAGGCTTTTGAGTGCATTTTACCACGCCCCTTTTCTAAATGACCCTATTACAGCCATACTCATGCAAAAGTTAAACTTTTTTTTGATAATTATTGATCTAGAGAGTCCAGAGAATTGTCCTAGACTGGTGTGGTTCCGATCGGGCGAAAAACCAGGGACTAGTTCGCAAAAGTAGGTTTTTAACATATTCATGAATATTTAATGAACGGTTTGATTGACAGCAATGGTTCTAGAGGCAAAGTTGTTCAGGATGAGCAGATCTATCAAATGATATGCATTTTGTGACGATAAGTGTAACACCACGTGATTACAGAGCCATAAAACTCGTTAGCGCCAACTAGTGGCCGATTTCTTTCAAAATTCTTACAGACCTTTAGGGCCATGAGTCGAACATGCTCATCGAGTTTCGTTCCGATCGGCCTCCGTTAACCTTGTCTAATAGGTGCTCAAACTTCATTGGCCGATGGCGGCCATGTTTTTTGAGATACGCCAATGTCCTCATACACATACATGGCACCTTGGACCAAGACACTGCATACCAATTTTCAAGTCAATCGGACTAACGGTCAGGTGGTTATAGCCTGTTTTATGTTTTTTTCAATTTATAGCGCCACCATGAGGCCAATCGTCGCGATTTTTTTACTGTGACCCCAGATTAAACTCATACACATGTGTACCAAGCTTGGTGTAGATACCTCATTTACATCGGGAGTTATAGCCATTTTAGTAAAATAGGCCCCTCCCACAATGTACGTTTTGGCGCCCCTTAGCGACCGTGAATCGAAATTTCCACTTTTTTTCGATAATTATTGATATTCAGTCTCCAGAGAACATTTCTGCACTAGTTTGGTTCCAATCGGGCAAAAAACCAGGGACTAGTTCGCAAAAGTAGGTTTTTGACAAAATTCAAAATGGCGGAAAATCTATCATGGCGGAAATGAAATCGGAGATATACGTTTTGTTCGTCAGGCGTCTAGCTTTCCAATGATATAAGACACTTGAGTCTACGACATACGGTCTAGGAGTTATGAGCAGTTTCGCGCTTTTGGTTGTTATAGCGCCACCTATGGGCCAATCGGGGTCATAATCTCTGAACCTTTCCTCGATTTTTGTACTACCATCTGTCAAAGTTTCAAAGTTCCAGCTTTTACGGTTTGGGCTGCACGATGCGTTTTACGGCGGAATAATAATAATAATAATAATAATTAAAGCTGCAAGCAGCATTTAGCGGGGTTCAAGCATTTAGGGTCTTTAAGCACATAAGGCAGTTTAGTGAGTTGTCTGAGTTTTTGTTTAGGATTTACAGGCTTTTGAGTGTTTTTTGCCATACCCATTTTCTAAATGATCCTGTTATGGCTACCCAATGGATAAAGTTAAAAAAAATTTATATAATTAATAATCTAGAGCTTCCAGAGAATTGTACTGCACTGGTATATTTCCGATCGTGCGAAAAACCTAGGACTAGTTCGCAAAAGTAGGTTTTTAACATAATCGCAAGTATTTAATGAACAAATTGATTGACAGCAGTAGTTCTTGAGGCAAAGTTGTTCAGTATGAGGAGATCTATCAAATGATATGCATCACATGATTACATAGCCGTAAAACCTGTTAGCATCAACTAGTGGCTGATTTTTCAAAATTCTTACAGACCTCTAGGGCCACGAGTCGAACATGCCCATCGAGTTTCGTTCTGATCGGCCTCCGTTAAGAGCAAACTAACAGCTTTGAATTAAAATGGTGAGGTATCCTGTTGTAAACATCAACCATGCCTGTTGACAGTTCTCTTTTGTGGGAAGGGAATGAAAAGTTCTCAAATCCGCAGCACAGCACATAACATTTATATCCATGATCTGCCATTTTCACTATTGTCCTTGCTTGCTTCTTCACAATACCTGCAGATCTTCTGATGATTCGGCTGTGCAGGTCCACATTAACACTGCCTGGCCTAGAACATGGACTGGAAAATGCAAATTTGGGGGGTATAAATATTAATGATCCTGACTCCAACGTCACAGTCGGTGTTATGGTGGGATTCACTCATTTTTCAGCGGTCTTTTGCAAACAGGAGATTTACACATGAAGGAGGAAACAATGGTGTTTGAGGCTCACGGTATGTCAGTTCCATGTCCAGAACTCTTATCATTCAACTATGCCAAGATAAATACAGTTTTCAATTGTATGGCACCTTTAAAATAGATGATTAGTAATATAATGCTTACTTGGAGTCTGAAATGGCTTTAACAAAAGAAGAAAAATATTCTTAGATTTCTGTTCATTCTAATCATGTACAAATAAAGTAGCACAGTAAGATTACATTTATTTGAATGCATTAGTGAGTGTGTGATTGTGCTGTGTGTGCAGCGTATCAATACTAAAAGTGAAGGTGTAGTTGATATCTTTGGTGATAATATCTGTAGTAATCATAAAAAAACAATTAAGAAATAAAGAATTAAAATTACAAATAATATTCTATTAAGATATGAGTTACAATAACATGATTTGCAATAGTAATAATATCAATAATATATGCACAATACACACAGATTAGACTATCAGGTCTGTGTTTTACAAAAACATTAGTATTGCAGCCAATGTGAGTCTGTGGGATTTATAAACAGACAAAATATGATTTGAAATGTTATTTTAATGATTTTATTAAGTTTAAATAATATTTCAAATGGAAAAAAAATGAAATATAATATTTTAGTGAGCAGAATGAACCAATGAGTGTTCTTCATCTGGTGGTTAAAATGTAAATGAAAACAATAATACTTAAACAATAATACTTAATACACTAACCATGCTTGAACACACACATGCACACACATTTTGTTGTAGATGGAGATATTTAAAATAAAAGATAGGTAACAAAATGATAATTGCAAATCTCCTCTGTATAACACCATTTTCAGATTTCAAATTAATCACTGAGAGGCAGAATTGTTCAAACTGAGAGCTCAGTACAAATGAAGTGATAAACTTTGACAAAACATGACTGTGTTATAATAGGGGATTTTCATGCAAGTAATTTGATATAGTCCAAAAACTAATGCAAAAGCACAGATGAAAATATTTTATTAAGTAGAATGTCCTGCAGAGGGCAGTAGAAGACCACTAATTGACTCACTTTCATTTGAAAGACTTTTTTATCCACCAGTAAAACAAAGCAGTTTCTCCATGTTCTTTCCATTAAGCATGCTTACACAGACAGACACACACACAAACACAAACACATCCACACACACACACACACACACACACACACACAAAGACATATGTTTTCAATGTTTTTAGGATGTGATATTGTGAAAATATATTCATCTCCTCATCTTGAACAACTTTGCCTCAAGAATCACTAATGTCAATCAAACCGTTCATAATCATAATAAAAAAATAAAATATATACAAATATCATAATAAAAAAAAACATCATAATAAAAAAGATTGCTTCTTAAAGCATTTGTTTATTTCCCAATACTGAAGCGAATTAAAAGATCATGCGTAATCCTGCTGCTCCCTCTAGTGGACAACAGTGGTATTATAGCTTACATTTTACAGTTGAGGTGTTTGAATGAATGAATGGGAATTTGTTTTTTTACTTATATCTCAGGAACCAAAAGGCGAAAAATTCTGAAACTCAGAGCATAGATAGTGCTTGAGGAGCCCTGTTGAATGAGACCATCAAGGTGTTTTTGGGCGATTGGGGCTGGGAGTTATGACTGTTATAAGGCATATCTGTTCGGGCTATTATCTCTGGAATGCCCAGGGCAGATAACACCACATTTGAATCGAAGCTAGCCAAGGACGTGCCCTTTCCAACGAGCTCTTACACAATGTTCGGGGTGGTCTGGGTCGGGAGTAATGGCCGTTGAAAATCGGGGGTCCCGCGGGCTGGCGATGCGCGGGGGGCGCGCTCCCGAGGCCCGCGACGACCCGTTTCGATCAAGAGCCCGGAGAGGTCCTCACCATCAAAATTTGAGCGCGCAACGACTTTCCGTTTTCGAGTTATGAATGAATTTGTATTCGGGGGCGTGGCTTAAATGCCGTTATACTTTCGTTTCATTTCATTCACTTACTTTCGTCCATTTCCATATCTCAGTGTAACACAATTGTCAATAGTAATACTCAATAGATGAGTTTTGACAAAATGTGATTGTAAATGTTAAAATAATGATTTTATAAAGTCTAAATATGAATTTTATAACAATATTAGGGAGTAGTATGATGAAATGACAGCAGGGGGCAGTAAAATACCACTTATTGGCTTAATATGTCATTATATTAATATAAAATCACCTTTTGAAGAAGTTCAACTTTTTTTCTGATAATTATTGATCTAGAGAGTTCAGAGAATTGTGCTGCACTGGTTTTGAACATTATGATATGAACATTATACGATAATAGATAGAAGACACCATTTACAGCAAATACAGGCAATTTACCATAGGAAATATATGGCTTTAAAGCATTTTAACAGTTATAGCGCCACCTATGCTCCGATCTCCATAAAAATTTCCATGCTTCTTTAGCATGTTATGTCACATATGCTCATCAATTTTTGTGAAGTTCTGAGTTTTCATTTAGGATTTATAGGCTTTTTAGTGTATTTTGCCACGCCCATTTTCTAAATGACCCTATTACAGCCATCCAAATGCAAAAGTTCAACTTTTTTTCGATAATTATTGATCTAGAGAGTCCAGAGAATTACCCTAGACTGGTCTGGTTCTGATCGGGCAAAAAACCAGGGACTAGTTCGCAAAAGTAGGTTTTTAACATGTTTGCAAATATTTAATGAACAGTTTGATTGACAGTAGTGGTTCTTGAGGCAAAGTTGTTCAGCATGAGCAGATCTATCAAATGATATGCATAATGTGACAATAAGTTTAACACCACGTGATTACAGAGCCATAAAACTCGTTAGCGCCAACTAGTGGCCGATTTCTTTCAAAAATCTTACATACCTCTAGGGCCATGAGTTGAACATGCCCATCGAGTTTTGTTCCGATCGGCCTCCGTTAACCTTGTCTAATAGGTGCTCAACTTCATTGGCCGATGGCGGCCATGTTTTTCGAGATACGCCAATGTCATCATAGATATACATGGCACCCTGGACCATGAGACTGCATACCAATTTTCAAGTCAATTGGACTAACGGTCAGGTGGTTATAGCCCTTTTCATGTTTTTTTCATGTTATAACGCCACCTAGTGTTCAATCGTCGCGATTTTTTTACTGTGACCCCAGATTGAACTCATACACATGTGTTCCGAGTTTGGTGAAGATACCTCATTTACATCGGGAGTTATAGCCATTTTAGTAAAATAGGCCCCTCCCACAACGTACGTTTTGGCGCCCCTTAGCGACCGTGAATCGAAATTTCCACTTTTTTTCGATAATTATTGATATTCAGTCTCCAGAGAACATTTCTGCACTGGTTTGGTTCCAATCGGGCAAAAAACCAGGGACTAGTTCGCAAAAGTAGGTTTTTGACAAAATTCAAAATGGCGGAAAATCTATCATGGCGGAAATGAAATCGGAGATATACGTTTTGTTCGTCAGGCGTCCAGCTTTCCAATGATATAAGACACTTGAGTCTACGACATACGGTCTAGGAGTTATGAGCAGTTTCGCGCTTTTGGTTGCTATAGCGCCACCTATGGGCCAATCGGGGTCATAATCTCTGAACCTTTCCTCGATTTTTGTACTACCATCTGTCAAAGTTTCAAAGTTCCAGCTCTTACGGTTTGGGCTGCACGATGCGTTTTACGGCAGAAGAATAATAATAATAATAAAAATCAGTACAATTACAATAGGGTTTCAGCACTTCGTGCTTGAACCCCTAATTAAAGCTGCAAGCAGCATTTAGCGGGGTTCAAGCATTTAGGGTCTTTAAGCACATAAGGCAGTTTAGTGAGTTTTTGTTTAGGATTTACAGGCTTTTGAGTGTTTTTTGCCATACCCATTTTCTAAATGATCCTGTTATGGCTACCCAATGGGTAAAGTTAAAGTTTTTTATATAATTAATAATCTAGAGCTTCCAGAGAATTGTACTGCACTGGTATATTTCTGATCGGGCGAAAAACCTAGGACTAGTTCGCAAAAGTAGGTTTTTAACATAATCGCAAGTATTTAATGAACAAATTGATTGACAGCAGTAGTTCTTGAGGCAAAGTTGTTCAGTATGAGGAGATCTATCAAATGATATGCATCACGTGATTACATAGCCGTAAAACCTGTTAGCATCAACTAGTGGCTGATTTTTCAAAATTCTTACAGACCTCTAGGGCCACGAGTCGAACATGCCCACCGAGTTTCGTTCTGATCGGCCTCCGTTAAGAGCAAACTAACAGCTTTGAATTAAAATGGTGAGGTATCCTGTTGTAAACATCAACCATGCCTGTTGACAGTTCTCTTTTGTGGGAAGGGAATGAAAAGTTCTCAAATCCGCAGCACAGCCTCAGACATAACATTTATATCCATGATCTGCCATTTTCACTATTGTCCTTGCTTGCTTCTTCACAATACCTGCAGATCTTCTGATGATTTGGCTGTGCAGGTCCACATTAACACTGCCTGGCCTAGAAAATGGACTGGGAAATGCAAATTTGGGGGGTATAAATATTAATGATCCTGACTCCAACGTCACAGTCGGTGTTATGGTGGGATTCACTCATTTTTCAGCGGTCTTTTGCAAACAGGAGATTTACACATGAAGGAGGAAACAATGGTGTTTGAGGCTCAAGGTATGTCAGTTCCATGTCCAGAACTCTTATCATTCAACTATGCCAAGATAAATACAGTTTTCAATTGTATGGCACCTTTAAAATAGATGATTAGTAATATAATGCTTACTTGGAGTCTGAAATGGCTTTAACAAAAGAAGAAAAATAGTCTTAGATTTCTGTTCATTCTAATCATGTACAAATAAAGTAGCACAGTAAGATTACATTTATTTGAATGCATTAGTGAGTGTGTGATTGTGCTGTGTGTGCAGCATGTCAATACTAAAAGTGAAGGTGTAGTTGATATCTTTGGTGATAATATCTGTAGTAATCATAAAAAAACAATTAAGAAATAAAGAATTAAAATTACAAATAATATTCTATTAAGATATGAGTTATAATAACATGATTTGCAATAGTAATAATATCAATAATATATGCACAATACACACAGATTAGACTATCAGGTCTGTGTTTTACAAAAACATTAGTATTGCAGCCAATGTGAGTCTGTGGGATTTATAAACAGACAAAATATGATTTGAAATGTTATTTTAATGATTTTATTAAGTTTAAACAATATTTCAAATGGAAAAAAAATGAAAAATAATATTTTAGTGAGCAGAATGAACCAATGAGTGTTCTTCTTCTGGTGGTTAAAATGTAAATGAAAACAATAATACTTAAACAATAATACTTAATACACTAACCATGCTTGAACACACACATGCACACACATTTTGTTGTAGATGTAGATATTTAAAATAAAAGATAGGTAACAAAATGATAATTGCAAATCTCCTCTGTATAACACCATTTTCAGATTTCAAATTAATCACTGAGAGGCAGAATTGTTCAAACTGAGAGCTCAGTAAAAATGAAGTGATAAACTTTGACAAAACATGACTGTGTTATAATAGGTGATTTTCATGCAATAATTTTATATAGTCCAAAAACTTATGCAAAAGCACAGATGAAAATATTTTATTAAGTAGAATGTCCTGCTTCCATAGTAGAAGACCACTAATTGACTCACTTTCATTTGAAAGACTTTTTTTATCCACCAGTAAAACAAAGCAGTTTCTCCATGTTCTTTCCATTAAGCATGCTTACACACACAGACACACACACAAACACATCCACACACACACACACACACACACACACACACACACACACACACACACACACACACACACACACACACACACACACACACAAAGACAAATATGTTTTCAATGTTTTTAGGATGTGATATTGTGAAAATATCTTCATCTCCTCATCTTGAACAACTTTGCCTCAAGAATCACTAATGTCAATCAAACCGTTCATAATCATAATAAAAAAATAAAATATATACAAATATCATAAAAAAAAAAAAAATCATAATAAAAAAGATTGCTTCTTAAAGCATTTGTTTATTTCCCAATACTGAAAGCGAATTAAAAGATCATGCGTAATCCTGCTGCTCCCTCTAGTGGACAACAGTGGTATCATAGCTTACATTTTACAGTTGAAGTGTTTGAATGAATGAATGGGAATTTGTTTTTTTACTTATATCTCAGGAACCAAAAGGCGAAAAATTCTGAAACTCAGAGCATAGATAGTGCTTGAGGAGCCCTGTTGAATGAGACCATCAAGGTGTTTTTGGGCGATTGGGGCTGGGAGTTATGGCTGTTATAAGGCATATCTGTTCGGGCTATTATCTCTGGAATGCCCAGGGCAAATAACACCACATTTGAATCGAAGCTAGCCAAAGACGGGACCTTTCCAACGAGCTCTCACACAATGTTCGGGGTGGTCTGGGTCGGGAGTAATGGTCGTTCAAAATCGGGGGTCCCGCGGACTGGCGATGCGCGGGGGGCGCGCTCCCGAGGCCCGCGACGACACGTTTCGATCAAGAGCCCGGAGATGTCCTCACCATCAAAATTTGAGCGCGCAACGACTTTCCGTTTTCGAGTTATGAATGAATTTGTATTCGGGGGCGTGGCTTAAATGCCGTTATACTTTCGTTTCATTTCATTCATTTACTTTCGTCCATTTCCATATCTCAGTGTAACACAATTGTCAATAGTAATACTCAATAGATGAGTTTTGACAAAATGTGATTGTAAATGTTAAAATAATGATTTTATAAAGTCTAAATATGAATTTTATAACAATATTAGGGAGTAGTATGATGAAATGACAGCAGGGGGCAGTAAAATACCACTTATTGGCTTAATATGTCATTATATTCATATAAAATCACCTTTTGAAGAAGTTAAACTTTTTTTCTGATAATTATTGATCTAGAGAGTTCAGAGAATTGTGCTGCACTGGTTTTGAACATTATGATATGAACATTATATGATGATAGAAGACACCATTTACAGCAAATACAGGCAATTTACCATAGGAAATATATGGTTTTAAAGCGTTTTAACAGTTATAGCGCCAACTATGGTCCGATCTCCATAAAATTTCCCATGCTTCTTTAGCAGGTTATGACACATATGCTCATCAATTTTTGTGAAGTTCTGAGTTTTCGTTTAGGATTTATAGGCTTTTGAGTGCATTTTACCACGCCCCTTTTCTAAATGACCCTATTACAGCCATACTCATGCAAAAGTTAAACTTTTTTTTGATAATTATTGATCTAGAGAGTCCAGAGAATTGTCCTAGACTGGTGTGGTTCCGATCGGGCGAAAAACCAGGGACTAGTTCGCAAAAGTAGGTTTTTAACATATTCATGAATATTTAATGAACGGTTTGATTGACAGCAATGGTTCTAGAGGCAAAGTTGTTCAGGATGAGCAGATCTATCAAATGATATGCATTTTGTGACGATAAGTGTAACACCACGTGATTACAGAGCCATAAAACTCGTTAGCGCCAACTAGTGGCCGATTTCTTTCAAAATTCTTACAGACCTTTAGGGCCATGAGTCGAACATGCTCATCGAGTTTCGTTCCGATCGGCCTCCGTTAACCTTGTCTAATAGGTGCTCAAACTTCATTGGCCGATGGCGGCCATGTTTTTTGAGATACGCCAATGTCCTCATACACATACATGGCACCTTGGACCAAGACACTGCATACCAATTTTCAAGTCAATCGGACTAACGGTCAGGTGGTTATAGCCTGTTTTATGTTTTTTTCAATTTATAGCGCCACCATGAGGCCAATCGTCGCGATTTTTTTACTGTGACCCCAGATTAAACTCATACACATGTGTACCAAGCTTGGTGAAGATACCTCATTTACATCGGGAGTTATAGCCATTTTAGTAAAATAGGCCCCTCCCACAACGTACGTTTTGGCGCCCCTTAGCGACCGTGAATCGAAATTTCCACTTTTTTTCGATAATTATTGATATTCAGTCTCCAGAGAACATTTCTGCACTAGTTTGGTTCCAATCGGGCAAAAAACCAGGGACTAGTTCGCAAAAGTAGGTTTTTGACAAAATTCAAAATGGCGGAAAATCTATCATGGCGGAAATGAAATCGGAGATATACGTTTTGTTCGTCAGGCGTCTAGCTTTCCAATGATATAAGACACTTGAGTCTACGACATACGGTCTAGGAGTTATGAGCAGTTTCGCGCTTTTGGTTGTTATAGCGCCACCTATGGGCCAATCGGGGTCATAATCTCTGAACCTTTCCTCGATTTTTGTACTACCATCTGTCAAAGTTTCAAAGTTCCAGCTCTTACGGTTTGGGCTGCACGATGCGTTTTACGGCGGAATAATAATAATAATAATAATAATTAAAGCTGCAAGCAGCATTTATCGGGGTTCAAGCTATTAAGGCCTTTAAGGGTTTTTAAGCACAAAAGCATCAAAAGTTATCAGGTTTTATTTAGCAAGCATGTAACCACTGACATAATAGATGGAAAAGACCATTTACAGCCAATACAGGCAATGTACCATAGGAAATATATGGTTTTAAAGCTTTTTAACAGTTATAGCGCCACCTATGGTCCGATCTCCATAAAATTTGGCATGCTTGTTAATGATGTTATGTCACATATGCTCACCAATTTTTGTGAAGTTCTGAGTTTTCATTTAGGATTTATAGGCTTTTTAATGTATTTTGCCACGCCCATTTTCTAAATGACCCTATTACAGCCATCCAAATGCAAAAGTTCAACTTTTTTTTGATAATTATTGATCTAGAGAGTCCAGAGAATTGTCCTAGACTGGTCTGGTTCCGATCGGGCGAAAAACCTAGGACTAGTTCGCAAAAGTAGGTTTTTAACATAATTACAAATATTTAATGAACGGTTTGATTGACAGCAATGGTTCTTGAGGCAAAGTTGTTCAGCATGAGCAGATCTATCAAATGATATGCATTTTGTGACGATAAGTGTAACACCACGTGATTACAGAGCCATAAAACTCGTTAGCGCCAACTAGTGGCCGATTTCTTTCAAAATTCTTACAGACCTCTAGGGCCATGAGTCGAACATGCCCATCGAGTTTCGTTCCGATCGGCCTCCGTTAACCTTGTCTAATAGGTGCTCAACTTCATTGGTCGATGGCGGCCATGTTTTTCGAGATACGCCAATGTCCTCATAGACATACATGGCACCTTGGACCAAGACACTGCATACCAATTTTCAAGTCAATCGGACTAACGGTCACGTGGTCATAGCCGTTTTCATGTTTTTTTCATGTTATAGCGCCACCTAGTGATCAATCGTCGCGATTTTTTTACTGTGACCCCAGATTGAACTCATACACATGTGCACCAAGTTTGGTGAAGATATCTAATTTCATTCTCGAGTTATAGCCATTTTAGTAAAATAGGCTCCTCCCACAACATTAATTTATCACCCCCTGGCGATCAGGAATCGAAATTTCGACTTTTTTTTCGATAATTATTGATATTCAGACTCCAGAGAACATTTCTGCACTGTTTTGGATCCGATTGGACAAAAAACCTAGGACTAGTTCGCAAAAGTAGGTTTTTAACTAAATTCAAAATGGCGGACAATTTGCATACCGGAAATGAAATCGGAGATATACGTTTTGTTCATCACGTTTCCAGCTTTCCAATGATATAAGACACTTGAGTCTACGACATACGGTCTAGGAGTTATGAGCAGTTTCGCGCTTTTGGTTGTTATAGCGCCACCTATGGGCCAATCGGGGTCATAATCTCTGAACCTCTCCTCGATTTTTGTACTACCATCTGGCAAAGTTTCAAGTCTCCAGCCCTTACGGTTTGGGCTGCACGATGCGTTTTACGGCAGAAGAATAATAATAATAATTAAAGCTGCAAGCAGCATTTATCGGGGTTCAAGCAGTTAAGGCCTTTAAGCACAAAAGCATCAAAAGTGATTAAGTTTTATTTAGCAAGCATGTAACTACTGACATAATAGATGGAAAAGACCATTTACAGGAAATACCATAGGAAATATATGGTTTTAAAGCTTTTTAGCAGTTATAGCGCCACCTATCGTCCGATCTCCGTGAAAATTGGCATGCTTGTTAATGATGTTATGTCACATATGCTCACCAATTTTTGTGAAGTTCTGAGTTTTCATTTAGGATTTATAGGCTTTTTAATGTTTTTTTGCCACGCCCATTTTCTAAATGACCCTATTACAGCCATCTACATGCAAAAGTTCAACTTTTTTTTGATAATTATTGATCTAGAGTGTCCAGAGAATTGTCCTAGACTGGTCTGGTTTCGATCGGGCGAAAAACCTAGGACTAGTTTGCAAAAGTAGGTTTATAACATAATTACGAATATTTAATAACCGGTTTAATTGACAGCATTAGTTCTTGAGGCAAAGTTGTTCAGCATGAGCAGATCTATCAGATGATATGCATTTTGTGACGATAAGTGTAACACCACGTGATTACAGAGCCATAAAACTCGTTAGCGCCAACTAGTGGCCGATTTCTTTCAAAACTCTTACAGACCTCTAGGGCCATGAGTCGAACATGCCCATCGAGTTTCGTTCCGATCGGCCTCCGTTAACCTTGTCTAATAGGTGCTCAAATTTCATTGGTCGATGGCGGCCATGTTTTTCGAGATACGCCAATGTCCTCATAGACATACATGGCACCTTGGACCAAGACACTGCATACCAATTTTCAAGTCAATCGGACTAACGGTCACGTGGTCATAGCCGTTTTCATGTTTTTTTCATGTTATAGCGCCACCTAGTGATCAATCGTCGCGATTTTTTTACTGTGACCCCAGATTGAACTCATACACATGTGCACCAAGTTTGGTGAAGATATCTAATTTCCTTCTCGAGTTATAGCCATTTTAGTAAAATAGGCTCCTCCCACAACATTAATTTATCACCCCCTGGCGATCAGGAATCGAAATTTCGACTTTTTTTCGATAATTATTGATATTCAGACTCCAGAGAACATTTCTGCACTGTTTTGGATCCAATTGGACAAAAAACCTAGGACTAGTTCGCAAAAGTAGGTTTTTAACTAAATTCAAAATGGCGGACAATTTGCATACAGGAAATGAAATCGGAGATATACGTTTTGACCTTCAGGTTTCCAGCTTTCCAGTGATATAAGACACTTGAGTCTACGTCATACGGTCTAGGAGTTATGAGCAGTTTCGCGCTTTTGGTTGCTATAGCGCCACCTATGGGCCAATTGGGGTCATATTCTCTGAACCTCTCCTCGATTTTTGTACTACCATCTGGCAAAGTTTCAAAGCTCCAGCTCTTACGGTTTGGGCTGCACGATGAGTTTTACGGCAGAAGAAAAATAATAATAATAATAATAATAATAATAATAATAAAAATCAGTACAATTACAATAGGGTTTCAGCACTTCGTGCTTGAACCCCTAATAATAATTAAAGCTGCAAGCAGCATTTATCGGGGTTCAAGCAGTTAAGGCCTTTAAGACCTTTAAGCACAAAAGCATCATAAGTTATTAAGTTTTATTTAGCAAGCATTTAACCACTGACATATATGACTCCAACGTCACAGTCAGTGTTATGCTGGGATTCACTCATTTTTCAGCGGTCTTTTGCAAACAGGAGATTTACACATGAAGGAGAAAACAATGGTGTTTGAGGCTCACGGTATGTCAGTTCCATGTCCAGAACTCTTATCATTCAACTATGCCAAGATAAATACAGTTTTCAATTGTATGGCACCTTTAAAATAGATGATTAGTAATGTAATGCTTACTTGCAGTCTGAAATGGCTTTAACAAAAGAAGAAAAATATTCTTAGATTTCTGTTCATTCTAATCATGTACAAATAAAGTAGCACAGTAAGATTACATTTATTTGAATGCATTAGTGAGTGTGTGATTGTGCTGTGTGTGCAGCTTATCAATACTAAAAGTGAAGGTGTAGTTGATATCTTTGGTGATAATATCTGTAATCATAAAAAACAAAAACAATTAAGAAATAAAGAATTAAAATTACAAATAATATTCTATTAAGATATGAGTTACAATAACATGATTTGTAATAGTAATAATATCAATAATATATGCACAATACACACAGTTTAGACTATCAGGTCTGTGTTTTACAAAAACATTAGTATTGCAGCCAATGTGAGTCTGTGGGATTTATAAACAGACAAAATATGATTTGAAATGTTATTTTAATGATTTTATTAAGTTTAAACAATATTTCAAATGGGAAAAAAAATGAAAAATAATATTTTAGTGGGTAGAATGAACCAATGAGTGTTCTTCTTCTGGTGGTTAAAATGTAAATGAAAACAATAATACTTAAACAATAATACTTAATACACTAACCATGCTTGAACACACACATGCACACATTTTGTTGTAGATGTAGATATTTAAAATAAAAGATAGGTAACAAAATGATAATTGCAAATCTCCTCTGTATAACACCATTTTCAGATTTCAAATTAATCACTGAGAGGCAGAATTGTTCAAACTGAGAGCTCAGTACAAATGAAGTGATAAACTTTGACAAAACATGATTGTGTTATAATAGGTGATTTTCATGCAAGTAATTTTATATAGTCCAAAACTTAATGCAAAAGCACAGATGAAAATATTTTATTAAGTAGAATGTCCTGCAGAGGGCAGTAGAAGACCACTAATTGACTCACTTTCATTTGAAAGACTTTTTTATCCACCAGTAAAACAAAGCAGTTTCTCCATGTTCTTTCCATTAAGCATGCTTACACACACAGACACACACACAGACACAAACACATCCACACACACAAAGACAAATGTTTTCAATGTTTTTAGGATGTGATATTGTGAAAATATCTTCATCTCCTCATCCTGAACAACTTTGACTCAAGAATTACTAATGTCAATCAAACCGTTCATAATCATAATAAAAAAAAAATATATATATATATACAAATATCATAATAAAATAAAAAAACATCATAAAAAAAGATTGCTTCTTAAAGCATTTGTTTATTTACCAATACTGAAAGCGAATTAAAAGATCATGCGTAATCCTGCTGCTCCCTCTAGTGGACAACAGTGGAATTACAGTCTCCATCTTACAGTTGAAGTGTTTGAATGAATGAATGGGAATTTGGTTTTTCACTTATATCTCGGGAACCAGAAGGCGAAAAATTCTGAAACTCAGAGCATAGATAGTGCTTGAGGAGTCCTGTTGAATGAGACCATCGCAGTGTTTTTGGGCGATTGGGCCCGGGAGTTATGAGGCATATTATTTTGGGGCTTTTATCTCTGGAATGCCCAGGGCAAATTACACCACATTTGAATCGATGCTAGCCAAGGACGCGCCCTTTCCAACGAGCTCTCACACAAGGTTCGGGGTGGTCTGGGTCGGGAGTTACGGGCGTTCAAAGTCGGGGTCCCGCGGACTAACGATCCGCGGGGGGGGGGGCGCTCCCGAGGCCCGCGACCATACGTTTCGATCAAGAGCCCGGAGACGTCCTTACCATCAAAATTTGAGCGCGCAGCGACTTTCCGTTTTCGAGTTATGAGTGAATTTGTACTGGGGGGGCGTGGCCTAAATGGCGGCCTCCGTTTTTACTTTCGTTTCTGGATTCCATTCATTAATGTGACACAATTGTCAATAGTAATACTTCAATAGATGAGTTTTGACAAAATGTGATTGTAAATGTTAAAATAATGATTTTATAAAGTCTAAATATGAATTATATAGCAATATTAGGGAGTAGTATGATGAAATGACAGCAGGGGGCAGTACAATACCACTTATTGGCTTAATATGCCATGTTATATATTTTTTTACATTTTTAACTGTTATAGAGGCAAATTTTGTCCGATCTGTCTGAAATTTTTCATACTTCTTAAGAGTCACATGTTCTGACTTGTTTTTATTAAAGAGATATAGGCTTTTGGAGACACTTGGTCAAGGCTACATATTGAAGTGACACTATTATAGCCATCCAAATGAAGAAGTTATACTTTTTCTGATAATTATTGATCTAGAGAGTCCAGAGAATTGCACTGCACTGGTTTTGAACATTATTATATGAACATTATATGATTATATGAAAATACCATTTACAGCCAATACGGGCAATTTACCATATAATATATGATTTTAAAGCTTTTTAACAGTTATAGCGCCACCTATCGTCCGATCTCCATAGAAATTTTCATGCTTGTTAATGATGTTATGTCACATATGCTGACCAATTTTTGTGAAGTTCTGAGTTTTTATTTAGGATTTATAGGCTTTTTAATGTATTTTGACACGCCCATTTTATAAATTACCCTATTACAGCCATCCAAATGCAAAAGTTCAACTTTTTTTCGATAATTATTGATCTAGAGAGTCCAGAGAATTGTCCTAGACTGGTCTGGTTCCGATCGGGCAAAAAACCTAGGACTAGTTCGCAAAAGTAGGTTTTTAACATATTAATGAATAATTAATGAACAGTTTGATTGACAGCAATGGTTCTTGAGGCAAAGTTGTTCAGGATGAGGAGATCTATCAAATGATATGCATATTGTGTGGATATTTGTAACACCACGTGATTACAGAGCCGTAAAACTCGTTAGCGCCAACTAGTGGCCGATTTCTTTCAAAATTCTTACAGACCTTTAGGGCCATGAGCCGAACATGCCCATTGAGTTTCGTTCCGATCGGCCTCCGTTAACCTTGTCTAATAGGTGCTCAAACTTCGTTGGCCGATGGCGGCCATGTTTTTTGAGATACGCCAATGTCCTCATACACATACATGGCACCTTGGACCAAGACACTGCATACCAATTTTCAAGTCAATCGGACTAACGGTCAGGTGGTTATAGCCTGTTTTATGTTTTTTTCATTTTATAGCGCCACCATGAGGCCAATCGTCGCGATTTTTTTACTGTGACCCCAGAGTAAGCTCATACACATGTGTACCAAGTTTGGTGAAGATACCTCATTTACATCGGGAGTTATAGCCATTTTAGTAAAATAGGCCCCTCCCACAACGTACGTTTTGGCGCCCCTTAGCGACCGTGAATCGAAATTTCCACTTTTTTTCGATAATTATTGATATTCAGTCTCCAGAGAACATTTCTGCACTAGTTTGGTTCCAATCGGGCAAAAAACCAGGGACTAGTTCGCAAAAGTAGATTTTTGACAAAATTCAAAATGGCGGAAAATCTATCATGGCGGAAATGAAATCGGAGATATACGTTTTGTTCGTCAGGCGTCCAGCTTTCCAATGATATAAGACACTTGAGTCTACGACATACGGTCTAGGAGTTATGAGCAGTTTCGCGCTTTTGGTTGTTATAGCGCCACCTATGGGCCAATCAGGGTCATAATCTCTGAACCTTTCCTCGATTTTTGTACTACCATCTGTCAAAGTTTCAAAGTTCCAGCTCTTACGGTTTGGGCTGCACGATGCGTTTTACGGCGGAATAATAATAATAATAATAATAATAATAATTAAAGCTGCAAGCAGCATTTAGCGGGGTTCAAGCATTTAGGGTCTTTAAGCACATAAGGCAGTTTAGTGAGTTGTCTGAGTTTTTGTTTAGGATTTACAGGCTTTTGAGTGTTTTTTGCCATACCCATTTTCTAAATGATCCTGTTATGGCTACCCAATGGGTAAAGTTAAAGTTTTTTATATAATTAATAATCTAGAGCTTCCAGAGAATTGTACTGCACTGGTATATTTCCGATCGGGCGAAAAACCTAGGACTAGTTCGCAAAAGTAGGTTTTTAACATAATCGCAAGTATTTAATGAACAAATTGATTGACAGCAGTAGTTCTTGAGGCAAAGTTGTTCAGTATGAGGAGATCTATCAAATGATATGCATCACGTGATTACATAGCCGTAAAACCTGTTAGCGTCAACTAGTGGCTGATTTTTCAAAATTCTTACAGACCTCTAGGGCCACGAGTCGAACATGCCCACCGAGTTTCGTTCTGATCGGCCTCCGTTAAGAGCAAACTAACAGCTTTGAATTAAAATGGTGAGTTTATCCTGTTGTAAACATCAACCATGCCTGTTGACAGTTCTCTTTTGTGGGAAGGGAATGAAAAGTTCTCAAATCCACAGCACAGCCTCAGACATAACATTTATATCCATGATCTGCCATTTTCACTATTGTCCTTGCTTGCTTCTTCACAATACCTGCAGATCTTCTGATGATTCGGCTGTGCAGGTCCACATTAACACTGCCTGGCCTAGAACATGGACTGGAAAATGCAAATTTGGGGGGTATAAATATTAATGATCCTGACTCCAACGTCACAGTCGGTGTTATGGTGGGATTCACTCATTTTTCAGCGGTCTTTTGCAAACAGGAGATTTACACATGAAGGAGGAAACAATGGTGTTTGAGGCTCACGGTATGTCAGTTCCATGTCCAGAACTCTTATCATTCAACTATGCCAAGATAAATACAGTTTTCAATTGTATGGCACCTTTAAAATAGATGATTAGTAATATAATGCTTACTTGGAGTCTGAAATGGCTTTAACAAAAGAAGAAAAATATTCTTAGATTTCTGTTCATTCTAATCATGTACAAATAAAGTAGCACAGTAAGATTACATTTATTTGAATGCATTAGTGAGTGTGTGATTGTGCTGTGTGTGCAGCGTGTCAATACTAAAAGTGAAGGTGTAGTTGATATCTTTGGTGATAATATCTGTAGTAATCATAAAAAAACAATTAAGAAATAAAGAATTAAAATTACAAATAATATTCTATTAAGATATGAGTTACAATAACATGATTTGCAATAGTAATAATATCAATAATATATGCACAATACACACAGATTAGACTATCAGGTCTGTGTTTTACAAAAACATTAGTATTGCAGCCAATGTGAGTCTGTGGGATTTATAAACAGACAAAATATGATTTGAAATGTTATTTTAATGATTTTATTAAGTTTAAACAATATTTCAAATGGAAAAAAAAATGAAAAATAATATTTTAGTGAGCAGAATGAACCAATGAGTGTTCTTCTTCTGGTGGTTAAAATGTAAATGAAAACAATAATACTTAAACAATAATACTTAATACACTAACCATGCTTGAACACACACATGCACACACATTTTGTTGTAGATGGAGATATTTAAAATAAAAGATAGGTAACAAAATGATAATTGCAAATCTCCTCTGTATAACACCATTTTCAGATTTCAAATTAATCACTGAGAGGCAGAATTGTTCAAACTGAGAGCTCAGTAAAAATGAAGTGATAAACTTTGACAAAACATGACTGTGTTATAATAGGTGATTTTCATGCAAGTAATTTTATATAGTCCAAAAACTAATGCAAAAGCACAGATGAAAATATTTTATTAAGTAGAATGTCCTGCAGAGGGCAGTAGAAGACCACTAATTGACTCACTTTCATTTGAAAGACTTTTTTATCCACCAGTAAAACAAAGCAGTTTCTCCATGTTCTTTCCATTAAGCATGCTTACACACACAGACACACACACAAACACAAACACATCCACACACACACACACACACACACACACACAAAGACAAATATGTTTTCAATGTTTTTAGGATGTGATATTGTGAAAATATCTTCATCTCCTCATCTTGAACAACTTTGCCTCAAGAATCACTAATGTCAATCAAACCGTTCATAATCATAATAAAAAATAAAATATATACAAATATCATAATAAAAAAAAAACATCATAATAAAAAAGATTGCTTCTTAAAGCATTTGTTTATTTCCCAATACTGAAGCGAATTAAAAGATCATGCGTAATCCTGCTGCTCCCTCTAGTGGACAACAGTGGTATTATAGCTTACATTTTACAGTTGAAGTGTTTGAATGAATGAATGGGAATTTGTTTTTTTACTTATATCTCAGGAACCAAAAGGCGAAAAATTCTGAAACTCAGAGCATAGATAGTGCTTGAGGAGCCCTGTTGAATGAGACCATCAAGGTGTTTTTGGGCGATTGGGGCTGGGAGTTATGACTGTTATAAGGCATATCTGTTCGGGCTATTATCTCTGGAATGCCCAGGGCAAATAACACCACATTTGAATCGAAGCTAGCCAAGGACGCGCCCTTTCCAACGAGCTCTCACACAATGTTCGGGGTGGTCTGGGTCGGGAGTAATGGCCGTTCAAAATCGGGGGTCCCGCGGATTCGCGATGCGCGGGGGGCGCGCTCCCGAGGCCCGCGACGACACGTTTCGATCAAGAGCCCAGAGAGGTCCTCACCATCAAAATTTGAGCGCGCAACGACTTTCCGTTTTCGAGTTATGAATGAATTTGTATTCGGGGGCGTGGCTTAAATGCCGTTACTTTCGTTTCATTTCATTCATTTACTTTCGTCCATTTCCATATCTCAGTGTAACACAATTGTCAATAGTAATACTCAATAGATGAGTTTTGACAAAATGTGATTGTAAATGTTAAAATAATGATTTTATAAAGTCTAAATATGAATTTTATAACAATATTAGGGAGTAGTATGATGAAATGACAGCAGGGGGCAGTAAAATACCACTTATTGGCTTAATATGTCATTATATTCATATAAAATCACCTTTTGAAGAAGTTAAACTTTTTTTCTGATAATTATTGATCTAGAGAGTTCAGAGAATTGTGCTGCACTGGTTTTGAACATTATGATATGAACATTATATGATGATAGAAGACACCATTTACAGCAAATACAGGCAATTTACCATAGGAAATATATGGTTTTAAAGCGTTTTAACAGTTATAGCGCCACCTATGCTCCGATCTCCATAAAAATGTCCATGCTTCTTTAGCATGTTCTGACACATATGCTCATCAATTTTTGTGAAGTTCTGAGTTTTCATTTAGGATTTATAGGCTTTTTAGTGTATTTTGCCACGCCCATTTTCTAAATGACCCTATTACAGCCATCCAAATGCAAAAGTTCAACTTTTTTTCGATAATTATTGATCTAGAGAGTCCAGAGAATTACCCTAGACTGGTCTGGTTCTGATCGGGCAAAAAACCAGGGACTAGTTCGCAAAAGTAGGTTTTTAACATGTTTGCGAATATTTAATGAACAGTTTGATTGACAGTAGTGGTTCTTGAGGCAAAGTTGTTCAGCATGAGCAGATCTATCAAATGATATGCATAATGTGACAATAAGTTTAACACCACGTGATTACAGAGCCATAAAACTCGTTAGCGCCAACTAGTGGCCGATTTCTTTCAAAAATCTCACATACCTCTAGGGCCATGAGTTGAACATGCCCATCGAGTTTTGTTCCGATCGGCCTCCGTTAACCTTGTCTAATAGGTGCTCAACTTCATTGGCCGATGGCGGCCATGTTTTTCGAGATACGCCAATGTCCTCATAGATATACATGGCACCCTGGACCATGAGACTGCATACCAATTTTCAAGTCAATTGGACTAACGGTCAGGTGGTTATAGCCCTTTTCATGTTTTTTTCATGTTATAACGCCACCTAGTGTTCAATCGTCGCGATTTTTTTACTGTGACCCCAGATTGAACTCATACACATGTGTTCCGAGTTTGGTGAAAATATCTAATTTCGTTCATGAGTTATAACCATTTTAGTAAACTGGCTCCGCCTCCTGCGAACGTTTTGACGCCCCTTAGCAACCGTGGATCGAAATTTCAACTTTTTTTCGATAATTACTGATAATCAGACTCCAGAGAACATTTCTGCACTGGTTTGGTTCCGATTGGCCAAAAAAACCCTCTACTAGTTTGCAAAAGTAGGTTTTAGACAAAATTCAAAATGGCGGAAAAATTTGCATACCGGAAATGAAATTGAAGATATACATTTTGTCCGTCTTGAGACAAGGATTACAGTGATATAAGACACTTGAGTCTGTGACAAAGGGTTAAGGAGATTTAAGCAAAACCGTGATTTTTTTTGGTTTTTGGCACTATAGCGCCACCTATGGGCCAATCGGGGTCATACTCTCTGAACCTCTCCTCGATTTTTGTACTACCTTCTGGCCAAGTTTCAAGTCTCTAGCACTTACGGTTTGGGCTGCACGATGCGTTTTACGGCAGAAGAATAATAATAATAATAAAAATCAGTACAATTACAATAGGGTTTCAGCACTTCGTGCTTGAACCCCTAATAATAAAAATCAGCACAATTACAATAGGGTTTCAGCACTTCGTGCTTGAACCCCTAATTAAAGCTGCAAGCAGCATTTAGCGGGGTTCAAGCATTTAGGGTCTTTAAGCACATAAGGCAGTTTAGTGAGTTTTTGTTTAGGATTTACAGGCTTTTGAGTGTTTTTTGCCATACCCATTTTCTAAATGATCCTGTTATGGCTACCCAATGGGTAAAGTTAAAGTTTTTTATATAATTAATAATCTAGAGCTTCCAGAGAATTGTACTGCACTGGTATATTTCCGATCGGGCGAAAAACCTAGGACTAGTTCGCAAAAGTAGGTTTTTAACATAATCGCAAGTATTTAATGAACAAATTGATTGACAGCAGTAGTTCTTGAGGCAAAGTTGTTCAGTATGAGGAGATCTATCAAATGATATGCATCACGTGATTACATAGCCGTAAAACCTGTTAGCGTCAACTAGTGGCTGATTTTTCAAAATTCTTACAGACCTCTAGGGCCACGAGTCGAACATGCCCACCGAGTTTCGTTCTGATCGGCCTCCGTTAAGAGCAAACTAACAGCTTTGAATTAAAATGGTGAGGTATCCTGTTGTAAACATCAACCATGCCTGTTGACAGTTCTCTTTTGTGGGAAGGGAATGAAAAGTTCTCAAATCCGCAGCACAGCCTCAGACATAACATTTATATCCATGATCTGCCATTTTCACTATTGTCCTTGCTTGCTTCTTCACAATACCTGCAGATCTTCTGATGATTCGGCTGTGCAGGTCCACATTAACACTGCCTGGCCTAGAACATGGACTGGAAAATGCAAATTTGGGGGGTATAAATATTAATGATCCTGACTCCAACGTCACAGTCGGTGTTATGGTGGGATTCACTCATTTTTCAGCGGTCTTTTGCAAACAGGAGATTTACACAAGAAGGAGGAAACAATGGTGTTTGAGGCTCACGGTATGTCAGTTCCATGTCCAGAACTCTTATCATTCAACTATGCCAAGATAAATACAGTTTTCAATTGTATGGCACCTTTAAAATAGATGATTAGTAATATAATGCTTACTTGGAGTCTGAAATGGCTTTAACAAAAGAAGAAAAATATTCTTAGATTTCTGTTCATTCTAATCATGTACAAATAAAGTAGCACAGTAAGATTACATTTATTTGAATGCATTAGTGAGTGTGTGATTGTGCTGTGTGTGCAGCGTGTCAATACTAAAAGTGAAGGTGTAGTTGATATCTTTGGTGATAATATCTGTAGTAATCATAAAAAAAACACTTAAGAAATAAAGAATTAAAATTACAAATAATATTCTATTAAGATATGAGTTACAATAACATGATTTGCAATAGTAATAATATCAATAATATATGCACAATACACACAGATTAGACTATCAGGTCTGTGTTTTACAAAAACATTAGTATTGCAGCCAATGTGAGTCTGTGGGATTTATAAACAGACAAAATATGATTTGAAATGTTATTTTAATGATTTTATTAAGTTTAAACAATATTTCAAATGGAAAAAAAAATTAAAAATAATATTTTAGTGAGCAGAATGAACCAATGAGTGTTCTTCTTCTGGTGGTTAAAATGTAAATGAAAACAATAATACTTAAACAATAATACTTAATACACTAACCATGCTTGAACACACACATGCACACACATTTTGTTGTAGATGGAGATATTTAAAATAAAAGATAGGTAACAAAATGATAATTGCAAATCTCCTCTGTATAACACCATTTTCAGATTTCAAATTAATCACTGAGAGGCAGAATTGTTCAAACTGAGAGCTCAGTAAAAATGAAGTGATAAACTTTGACAAAACATGACTGTGTTATAATAGGTGATTTTCATGCAAGTAATTTGATATAGTCCAAAAACTAATGCAAAAGCACAGATGAAAATATTTTATTAAGTAGAATGTCCTGCAGAGGGCAGTAGAAGACCACTAATTGACTCACTTTCATTTGAAAGACTTTTTTATCCACCAGTAAAACAAAGCAGTTTCTTCATGTTCTTTCCATTAAGCATGCTTACACACACAGACACACACACAAACACAAACACATCCACACACACACAAAGACAAATATGTTTTCAATGTTTTTAGGATGTGATATTGTGAAAATATCTTCATCTCCTCATCTTGAACAACTTTGCCTCAAGAATCACTAATGTCAATCAAACCGTTCATAATCATAATAAAAAAATAAAATATATACAAATATCATAATAAAAAAAAAACATCATAATAAAAAAGATTGCTTCTTAAAGCATTTGTTTATTTCCCAATACTGAAGCGAATTAAAAGATCATGCGTAATCCTGCTGCTCCCTCTAGTGGACAACAGTGGTATTATAGCTTACATTTTACAGTTGAAGTGTTTGAATGAATGGGAATTTGTTTTTTTACTTATATCTCAGGAACCAAATGGCGAAAAATTCTGAAACTCAGAGCATAGATAGTGCTTGAGGAGCCCTGTTGAATGAGACCATCAAGGTGTTTTTGGGCGATTGGGGCTGGGAGTTATGACTGTTATAAGGCACATCTGTTCGGGCTATTATCTCTGGAATGCCCAGGGCAGATAACACCACATTTGAATCGAAGCTAGCCAAGGACGTGCCCTTTCCAACGAGCTCTTACACAATGTTCGGGGTGGTCTGGGTCGGGAGTAATGGGCGTTCAAAATCGGGGGTCCCGCGGGCTGGCGATGCGCGGGGGGCGCGCTCCCGAGGCCCGCGACGACCCGTTTCGATCAAGAGCCCGGAGAGGTCCTCACCATCAAAATTTGAGCGCGCAACGACTTTCCGTTTTCGAGTTATGAATGAATTTGTATTCGGGGGCGTGGCTTAAATGCCGTTATACTTTCGTTTCATTTCATTCACTTACTTTCGTCCATTTCCATATCTCAGTGTAACACAATTGTCAATAGTAATACTCAATAGATGAGTTTTGACAAAATGTGATTGTAAATGTTAAAATAATGATTTTATAAAGTCTAAATATGAATTGTATAACAATATTAGGGAGTAGTATGATGAAATGACAGCAGGGGGCAGTAAAATACCACTTATTGGCTTAATATGTCTTTATATTCATATAAAATCACCTTTTGAAGAAGTTAAACTTTTTTTCTGATAATTATTGATCTAGAGAGTTCAGAGAATTGTGCTGCACTGGTTTTGAACATTATGATATGAACATTATACGATAATAGATAGAAGACACCATTTACAGCAAATACAGGCAATTTACCATAGGAAATATATGGTTTTAAAGCGTTTTAACAGTTATAGCGCCAACTATGGTCCGATCTCCATAAAATTTTCCATGCTTCTTTAGCAGGTTATGACACATATGCTCATCAATTTTTGTGAAGTTCTGAGTTTTCGTTTAGGATTTATAGTTATAACTATATAGTTATAGTTTAGCAGTTTTCTGCACTAAAGCAAACCAGTTTTTCCATGTTAACTCAATCATGCATGCTTACACACACACACACACACACACACACACACACGAAGACAAATGTTGTTGTTGTTTTTTCAATGCTATTGGGATATGTCATTATGAAAATATATTTGAATGGTCTATAAACATTTCACAAAGTCTTTGTTAGCTATTAATCAGAAGATTCAGAATTTATTCAGAAACCTAAGACTACACAAACACATTATGTTTTAGATACAGACATTTGAAATATATGATGTGATAAAACTGTCAATACTAATACTTTAACGGACGGATTTTGACTAAATGTAATTGTAAATGTTAAAATAGTGATTTTATAAATTTTAAACAGCAGGGGGCAGTAAAATACAACTTATTGGCTTAATATGCCATTATATTCATATAATTTTCACCTTTTTAACTGTTATAGAGGCAAATTTTGTCCGATCGGTCTGAAAATTTTCATGCATGTTCAGAGTGATATTTCACTGGCTTTTTAAGAAGGTCTGAGTCATTCATTAAAGAGATATAGGCTTTCGGGGACACTTGGTAAAGGCTACATTTTGAAGTGAACCTATTATATCTATCCAAATGAAGTAGTTCAACTTTTTCTGACAATTATTGACCTAGTGAGTCCAGAGAATTGTATTGCACTAGTTTTGAACATTATGATATGAGAACTATATGATCAGAGATGGAAAAGACCATTTACCACCAATACAGACAGTTTACCATAGGAAATATATGGTTTTAAAGCTTTTTAACAGTTATAGCGCCACCTTTGGTCCAATCTCCATAAAATGTTGCATGCTTGTTAATGATGTCATGTCACATATGCTCACCAACTTTTGTGAAGTTTTGAGTTTTCATTTAGGATTTATAGGCTTTTTAGTGTATTTTGCCACGCCCATTTTATAAATGACCCTATTACAGCCATACAAATGCAAAAGTTCAACTTTTTTTTGATAATTATTGATCTAGAGAGTCCAGAGAATTGTCCTAGACTGGTCTGGTTCCGATCGGGCGAAAAACCAGGGACTAGTTCGCAAAAGTAGGTTTTTAACATATTCATGAATATTTAATGAACGGTTTGATTGACAGCAATGGTTCTAGAGGCAAAGTTGTTCAGGATGAGCAGATCTATCAAATGATATGCATTTTGTGACGATAAGTGTAACACCACGTGATTACAGAGCCATAAAACTCGTTAGCGCCAACTAGTGGCCGATTTCATTCAAAATTCTTACAGACCTTTAGGGCCATGAGTCGAACATGCCCATCGAGTTTCGTTCCGATCGGCCTCCGTTAACCTTGTCTAATAGGTGCTCAAACTTCATTGGCTGATGGCGGCCATGTTTTTTGAGATACACTAATGTCCTCATAGATATACATGGCACCTTGGACCAAGACACTGCATACCAATTTTCAAGTCAATCGGACTAACGGTCAGGTGGTTATAGCCCATTTTATGTTTTTTTCATGTTATAGCGCCACCATGTGGCCAATCGCCGCGATTTTTTTACTGTGACCTCAGATTGACCTCTTACACATGTGTACCGAGTTTGGTGAAGATACCTCATTTACTTCTGGAGTTATAGCCATTTTAGTAAAATAGGCTCCGCCTTCTTCAAACGTTTTGGCGCCCCTTAGCGACCGTGAATCGAAATTTCAACTTTTTTTCGATAATTATTGATATTCAGACTACTGTGAACATTTCTGCACTGGTTTGGTTCCGATCGGGCGAAAAACCAGGGACTAGTTCGCAAAAGTAGGTTTTGGACAAAATCCAAAATGGCGGAAAAATTTGCATACCGGAAATAAAATACCTCCTATATTTCTTGTTCGGCTTGAGCCAAGGATTCCAATGATGTATGACACTTGAAGCTGAGACAAATGGTTATTGAGATATGAGCAAAATAGTGATTTTTTTTTGTTTTTTGCGCTATAGCGCCACCTATTGGCCAATCGGGCTCATACTTTGATAACCTCTCCTCGATTTTTGTACTACCTTGTGGCCAAGTTTCAAGTCTCTAGCTCTTACGGTTTGGGCTGCACGATGCGTTTTAGCGGAGAAGAATAATAATAATAATAATAAAAATCCTTACAATTACAATAGGGTTTCAGCACTTCGTGCTTGAACCCCTAATTAAAGCTGCAAGCAGCATTTATCGGGGTTCAAGCATTTAAGGCCTTTAAGCACATAAGCATTTAAGACATTAAGTTTTATTTAGAAAGCTTTTAACCACTGAAATAATAGATGGAAAAGTCCATTTACAGCCAATACAGGCAATTTACCATAGGAAATATATGGTTTTCAAACCTTTTTAACAGTTATAGCGCCACCTATGGTCCGATCAACATGAAATTTGGCATGCTTGTTTAGAATATTATGGCACATATGCTCACCAATTTTCGTGAAGTTCTGAGTTTTCGTTTAGGATTTATAAGCTTTTGAGTGCATTTTGCCACGGCCATTTTCTTTATGACCCAATTATAGCCATACGAAAAATTCAAAAGTTCAACTTTTTTTCGATAATTATTGATCTAGAGAGTCCAGAGAATTGTCCTAGACTGGTCTGGTTCCGATCGGGCGAAAAACCAGGGACTAGTTCGCAAAAGTAGGTTTTTAACATATTCGCGAATAATTAATAACGGTTTGATTGACAGCATTAGTTCTTGAGGCAAAGTTGTTCAGCATGAGCAGATCTATCAGATGATATGCATTTTGTGACGATAAGTGTAACACCACGTGATTACAGAGCCATAAAACTCGTTAGCGCCAACTAGTGGCCGATTTCTTTCAAAACTCTTACAGACCTCTAGGGCCATGAGTCGAACATGCCCATCGAGTTTCGTTCCGATCGGCCTCCGTTAACCTTGTCTAATAGGTGCTCAAACTTCATTGGCCGATGGCGGCCATGTTTTTCGAGATACGCCAATGTCCTCATAGACATACATGGCACCTTGGACCAAGACACTGCATACCAATTTTCAAGTCAATCGGACTAACGGTCAGGTGGTCATAGCCTGTTTTCATGTTTTTGTCATGTTATAGCGCCACCATGTGTCAATCGTCGCGATTTTTTTACTGTGACCTCAGATTGAACTCATACACATGTGTACCAAGTTTGGTGAAGATATCTCATTTCCTTCTCGAGTTATAGCCATTTTAGTAAAATAGGCTCCTCCCACAACATTAATTTATCACCCCCTGGCAATCAGGAATCGAAATTTCGACTTTTTTTCGATAATTATTGATATTCAGACTCCAGAGAACATTTCTGCACTGGTTTGGATCCAATTGGACAAAAAACCTAGGACTAGTTCGCAAAAGTAGGTTTTTAACAAAATTCAAAATGGCGGACAATTTGCATACAGGAAATGAAATCGGAGATATACGTTTTGACCTTCAGGTTTCCAGCTTTCCAGTGATATAAGACACTTGAGTCTACGTCATACGGTCTAGGAGTTATGAGCAGTTTCGCGCTTTTGGTTGCTATAGCGCCACCTATGGGCCAATCGGGGTCATATTCTCTGATCCTCTCCTCGATTTTTGTACTACCATCTGGCAAAGTTTCAAGGTTCCAGCTCTTACGGTTTGGGCTGCACGATGCGTTTTACGGCGGAAGAATAATAATAATAATAATAATTAAAGCTGCAAGCAGCATTTATCGGGGTTCAAGCAGTTAAGGCCTTTAAGCACAAAAGCATCAAAAGTGATTAAGTTTTATTTAGCAAGCATGTAACTACTGACATAATAGATGGAAAAGACCATTTACAGGAAATACCATAGGAAATATATGGTTTTAAAGCTTTTTAGCAGTTATAGCGCCACCTATGGTCCGATCTCCATAAAAATTGGCATGCTTGTTAATGATGTTATGTCACATATGCTCACCAATTTTTGTGAAGTTCTGAGTTTTCATTTAGGATTTATAGGCTTTTCAGTGTTTTTTTGCCACGCCCCTTTTCTAAATGACCCTATTACAGCCATCTACATGCAAAAGTTCAACTTTTTTTTGATAATTATTGATCTAGAGTGTCCAGAGAATTGTCCTAGACTGGTCTGGTTTCGATCGGGCGAAAAACCTAGGACTAGTTTGCAAAAGTAGGTTTTTAACATAATTACGAATATTTAATAAACGGTTTAATTGACAGCATTAGTTCTTGAGGCAAAGTTGTTCAGCATGAGCAGATCTATCAGATGATATGCATTTTGTGACGATAAGTGTAACACCACGTGATTACAGAGCCATAAAACTCGTTAGCGCCAACTAGTGGCCGATTTCTTTCAAAACTCTTACAGACCTCTAGGGCCATGAGTCGAACATGCCCATCGAGTTTCGTTTCGATCGGCCTCCGTTAACCTTGTCTAATAGGTGCTCAAATTTCATTGGTCGATGGCGGCCATGTTTTTCGAGATACGCCAATGTCCTCATAGACATACATGGCACCTTGGACCAAGACACTGCATACCAATTTTCAAGTCAATCGGACTAACGGTCACGTGGTCATAGCCGTTTTCATGTTTTTTTCATGTTATAGCGCCACCTAGTGATCAATCGTCGCGATTTTTTTACTGTGACCCCAGATTGAACTCATACACATGTGCACCAAGTTTGGTGAAGATATCTAATTTCATTCTCGAGTTATAGCCATTTTAGTAAAATAGGCTCCTCCCACAACATTAATTTATCACCCCCTGGCGATCAGGAATCGAAATTTCGACTTTTTTTCAATAATTATTGATACTCAGACTCCAGAGAACATTTCTGCACTGTTTTGGATCCAATTGGACAAAAAACCTAGGACTAGTTCGCAAAAGTAGGTTTTTAACTAAATTCAAAATGGCGGACAATTTGCATACAGGAAATGAAATCGGAGATATACGTTTTGACCTTCAGGTTTCCAGCTTTCCAGTGATATAAGACACTTGAGTCTACGTCATACGGTCTAGGAGTTATGAGCAGTTTCGCGCTTTTGGTTGCTATAGCGCCACCTATGGGCCAATTGGGGTCATATTCTCTGAACCTCTCCTCGATTTTTGTACTACCATCTGGCAAAGTTTCAAAGCTCCAGCTCTTACGGTTTGGGCTGTACGATGAGTTTTACGGCAGAAGAAAAATAATAATAATAATAATAATAATAATTAAAGCTGCAAGCAGCATTTATCGGGGTTCAAGCAGTTAAGGCCTTTAAGGCCTTTAATCACACAAGCATCAAAAGACATTACGTTTTATTTAGCAAGCATTTAACAACTGCCATCATAGATGAAAAAGTCAATTTACAGCCAATACATGCAGTTTGCCATAGGAAATCTATGGTTTTAAAGCGTTTTTACAGTATATATTTTATTTTATTTTATATATTTTAGTTATAGCACCTTTTTGCCTGAGTCTTCTTACAGTCTTGCCTGATCTCCACCACTTTTATTAGTAGTACTCAAAGTGTGCCTATATACAGTGAGGAAAATAAGTATTTGAACACCCTGCTATTTTGCAAGTTCTCCCACTTGGAAATCATGGAGGGGTCTGAAATTGTCATCGTAGGTGCATGTCCACTGTGAGAGACATAATCTAAAAAAAAAAATCCAGAAATCACAATATATGATTTTTTAACTATTTATTTGTATGATACAGCTGCAAATAAGTATTTGAACACCTGTCTATCAGCTAGAATTCTGACCCTCAAAGACCTGTTAGTCTGCCTTTAAAATGTCCACCTCCACTCCATTTATTATCCTAAATTAGATGCACCTGTTTGAGGTCGTTAGCTGCATAAAGACACCTGTCCACCCCATACAATCAGTAAGAATCCAACTACTAACATGGCCAAGACCAAAGAGCTGTCCAAAGACACTAGAGACAAAATAGTACACCTCCACAAGGCTGGAAAGGGCTACGGGGAAATTGCCAAGCAGCTTGGTGAAAAAAGGTCCACTGTTGGAGCAATCATTAGAAAATGGAAGAAGCTAAACATGACTGTCAATCTCCCTCGGACTGGGGCTCCATGCAAGATCTCACCTCGTGGGGTCTCAATGATCCTAAGAAAGGTGAGAAATCAGCCCAGAACTACACAGGAGGAGCTGGTCAATGACCTGAAAAGAGCTGGGACCACCGTTTCCAAGGTTACTGTTGGTAATACACTAAGACGTCATGGTTTGAAATCATGCATGGCACGGAAGGTTCCCCTGCTTAAACCAGCACATGTCAAGGCCCGTCTTAAGTTTGCCAATGACTATTTGGATGATCCAGAGGAGTCATGGGAGAAAGTCATGTGGTCAGATGAGACCAAAATAGAACTTTTTGGTCATAATTCCACTAAACGTGTTTGGAGGAAGAAGAATGATGAGTACCATCCCAAGAACACCATCCCTACTGTGAAGCATGGGGGTGGTAGCATCATGCTTTGGGGGTGTTTTTCTGCACATGGGACAGGGCGACTGCACTGTATTAAGGAGAGGATGACCGGGGCCATGTATTGCGAGATTTTGGGGAACAACCTCCTTCCCTCAGTTAGAGCATTGAAGATGGGTCGAGGCTGGGTCTTCCAACATGACAATGACCCGAAGCACACAGCCAGGATAACCAAGGAGTGGCTCTGTAAGAAGCATATCAAGGTTCTGGCGTGGCCTAGCCAGTCTCCAGACCTAAACCCAAAAGAGAATCTTTGGAGGGAGCTCAAACTCCGTGTTTCTCAGCGACAGCCCAGAAACCTGACTGATCTAGAGAAGATCTGTGTGGAGGAGTGGGCCAAAATCCCTCCTGCAGTGTGTGCAAACCTGGTGAAAAACTACAGGAAACGTTTGACCTCTGTAATTGCAAACAAAGGCTACTGTACCAAATATTAACATTGATTTTCTCAGGTGTTCAAATACTTATTTGCAGCTGTATCATACAAATAAATAGTTACAAAATCATACATTGTGATTTCTGGATTTTTTTTTTTTAGATTATGTCTCTCACAGTGGACATGCACCTACGATGACAATTTCAGACCCCTCCATGATTTCTAAGTGGGAGAACTTGCAAAATAGCAGGGTGTTCAAATACTTATTTTCCTCACTGTATATATATGTGTCAAATTTGTTGTAAATATGTAATTTTGATAAGGAGTTTAGACAATTATATTCAGTGGCGTAACGAGCCAACACTGGCCCTTAAGTAGGATTATCAAGGCGGGCCCCTTGATGACGCAATTGATGACATTGATGACGCAATGTCCGCGAGTAGGCTACCATGAATAGGGCAGGATATGATCATACACAGCATATAAGAGATGAGATGACTAACAAAATCAGGAGGAGCCTACGCTCACCAAAAAAAAACAATAAAAAAACACTGGTGACAGCGCACCATAACATTGTTAGGCCTAGGTCCAAATATGTAAAAAAGATGCTTTCTTACATTATAGCGGGATTTTCCGGGCTTTCCTATGTGCAACTGCAAAGTTGTCGATTAGATCAGGATTGTGCGCACGGGCATTGTCAATTGACCCTTCGCAGGGAGTTTGATTGACAGGCGATCTGACTAATCATAATCCTCCATTTTGTCCCACAAAGCAGTCAGGAGAGTTAGTAGATTAACTTTGGAGGATTTAAATTTGAAAAACAAAGTGTACTGACGTCTTAGCACTTTAAAACAACATTCCTTTTATGTTCATTCATGTTTATTTTAATGCTATAAATTAACTAGAAGGAAGAGATGATTGGTTCACGAGCAGCTTTAACTGAGCCTTGAGTCTACAGCGATCTGTCAGACACATTAAAGAGTCACAAAACGGTATTTATTGTTTAAATGTCTCTAAAAAATGACTACATTTGAAAGGTGAGACTTTTGGCGCTTTTCCATTACCAGTACCAGCTCAACTCAACTCGACTCGGCTCGGCTTGCTTTTCGCTCCGTTTTCCATTGCAGATAGTACCTCCACAATAGTACCTGGTCGTCATAGCGACGCCGCAGGAAACTGCCGTGACTTAATCTTCTACGCGAGATACATCCGCTGCCACACACACAGGACAATGGAGGAAATCAAGTGTATGCTGTTTTTGGATGTTTTTGTTTTTGCTGTTTTTTATTCAGGATACTCCGTCTGGCGCGTGAATAGTGACGATTCTCTCTGACAAATCAGCAGTCTGCCGTGTTTTCACGTCACATTTTAGTATCGCCTCAGCTTGCTTAGAACCTTACCGGAGGTGGTACGAAAAAAAGTACCTGGAAGCAGGTACAGGCACAACTTTTACACAGTGGAAAACCAAACAAAGCCGAGTCGAGTCGAGCCGAGCCGAGGCGAGCTGGTACTGTGTAGTGGAAAAGCGCCATTTGTTTCATATCAAAAGTACTTGTCTGTCAGCACGCAGTCTCCTCTCTGATCTGCAATGTATTTTTCACTGCGTGAGAACTTGGTGTGGTGTGAGAGTGGCGTCGCTTGTCAGACATAGCAACAGTAAGTAAAGTGGGCGGGTCTTTGCGAATGGTCAATGACAGTATGGACAGGGATTTGCCACTCCCAATTCAAAACAAATTTCATCACAATCCATCATTGTTCATTTCAAACATGTGAGAGCATCAAAATGATCCATGGGTGAATTTTTTTTGTCAGTTCCTATCATAAGTTTAACATTTTGGCGTTATTGTTTAGCTATTTACCTATGTTTTCAAATTTCCTTTGTTTTTTTGTTGTTGTCTCGATCGGACTAACGGCTTTGAAGATAAACAATTTTTTAAAGCTCTAAATGACACTTACAAAAACCATAAGGCGAAACCTGGCATGTTTGGTATTGTTGGACTCGGCAAGGATTCAGGAGTCTTAGAAGGTCACTCCTGTGAAAAAACACTGGCTTGAAACTTCTAAGGCTCCTTCAAGGCATTGTGCCAATGACGTATACTGAGTTTTTTGAGATACACCAATGTTCTCATAGACTATTATGGCACCCTGGACAAAGACACTGCGTGCCAATTTTCAGTAGACTAACAGTTGGGTGCGCTTATAGCTATTTTCATGATTTTTTTCACTGTTATAGCGCAACCAAGTGGCCAATTGTCACGATTTTTTTCATGCCAACTCAGATTGAGCTTATGAACATGTGTCCCAAGTTTAGCGAAAATATCTCTTTCCGCTCACAAGTTATAACCATTTTATAGTGCCACCAAGTGGCCAATTGTCATGATTTTTTTTCACATGACCTCAGAATGAGCTCATGAACATGTGTCCCAAGTTTTGTGAAAATATCTCTTTCCGTTCACAAGTTATAACTGTTTTATAGTGCCACCAAGTGGCCAATTGTTGCGATTTTTTTCAAGTGATCTCAGGTTGAGGTCCGGAAGATGTATCCCAAGTTTAGCAAAAAAATTCCTTTCCGTTCACAATTTATAACCGTTTTAGTAAAAGTGGCCCTGGTGCCATCAAATATTTTGGTTCCCCTTATCGACCGTTAATTGAAATTTAGAATTTTTTGGATGATTATTGATTGTCAGACTCCAGAGAACATTCTTGCAGTGGTTTGGTTCCGATCGGGCCAAAAACCTAGGAGAAGTTCGCAAAAATAGGTTTTTCAAAAAAATGCAATTTACTCGAAATTGGTGCCTGAAGGGCAAGCAAATCGGAGATAGCCATTTTGTCCGCCTTGAGCCAAGGATTCCAACGATATAAGACACTTGATCCTGGGACAAGCGGTCTAAGAGTTATGAGCGATTTTGAACTTTTGGTTGCTGTAGCGCCACCTATGGGCCAATCGGGGTCATACTCTGATAGGTTGTCCCCAAATTGAGGCCTACCATCTGGCCAGGTTTCAAGTCTCTAGGCCTTACGGTTTGTCCTGCACGATGCGTTTTACGAATCCTTACAATTACAATAGGGTTTCAGCATTTCATGCTTGAACCCCTAATAAGAATGAAGGCTTTTTGCCAGTTATAGCGCCACCTATGGTCCGATCTCCATGAAACTCTGCATGCTTCCTCACCATGTTCGGACACATATGCTCATCAATTTTGGTGAAGTTCTGAGTTTTCATTTGGGATTTATAGGCTTTTTAGTGTATTTTGCCACGCCCCTTTTCTAAATGACCCTGTTACAGCCACCCAAATGCCAAAGTTCAACTTTTTTTCGATAATTATTGATCTAGAGAGTCCAGAGAATTGTCCTAGACTGGTTTGGTTCCGATCGGGCGAAAAACCAGGGACTAGTTCGCAAAAGTAGGTTTTGGACAAAATTCGACATAGCAGAAAATTTTCCCTGCCTACATCCAAATCGGAGATAGCCATTTTGTCCGCCTTGAGCCAAGGATTCCAACGATATAAGACACTTGATCCTGGGACAAACGGTCTAAGAGTTATGAGCGATTTTGAACTTTTGGTTGCTGTAGCGCCACCTATGGGCCAATCGGGGTCATACTCTGATAGGTTGTCCCCAAATTGAGGCCTACCATCTGGCCAGGTTTCAAGTCTCTAGGCCTTACGGTTTGTCCTGCACGATGCGTTTTACGAATCCTTACAATTACAATAGGGTTTCAGCATTTCATGCTTGAACCCCTAATAAGAATGAAGGCTTTTTGCCAGTTATAGCGCCACCTATGGTCCGATCTCCATGAAACTCTGCATGCTTCCTCACCATGTTCGGACACATATGCTCATCAATTTTGGTGAAGTTCTGAGTTTTCATTTGGGATTTATAGGCTTTTTAGTGTATTTTGCCACGCCCCTTTTCTAAATGACCCTGTTACAGCCACCCAAATGCCAAAGTTCAACTTTTTTTCGATAATTATTGATCTAGAGAGTCCAGAGAATTGTCCTAGACTGGTTTGGTTCCGATCGGGCGAAAAACCAGGGACTAGTTCGCAAAAGTAGGTTTTGGACAAAATTCGACATAGCAGAAAATTTTCCCTGCCTACATCCAAATCGGAGATAGCCATTTTGTCCGCCTTGAGCCAAGGATTCCAACGATATAAGACACTTGATCCTGGGACAAGCGGTCTAAGAGTTATGGGCGATTTTGAACTTTTGGTTGCTGTAGCGCCACCTATGGGCCAATCGGGGTCATACTCTGATAGGTTGTCCCCAAATTGAGGCCTACCATCTGGCCAGGTTTCAAGTCTCTAGGCCTTACGGTTTGTCCTGCACGATGCGTTTTACGAATCCTTACAATTACAATAGGGTTTCAGCATTTCATGCTTGAACCCCTAATAAGAATGAAGGCTTTTTGCCAGTTATAGCGCCACCTATGGTCCGATCTCCATGAAACTCTGCATGCTTCCTCGCCATGTTCGGACACATATGCTCATCAATTTTGGTGAAGTTCTGAGTTTTCATTTGGGATTTATAGGCTTTTTAGTGTATTTTGCCACGCCCCTTTTCTAAATGACCCTGTTACAGCCACCCAAATGCCAAAGTTCAACTTTTTTTCGATAATTATTGATCTAGAGAGTCCAGAGAATTGTCCTAGACTGGTTTGGTTCCGATCGGGCGAAAAACCAGGGACTAGTTCGCAAAAGTAGGTTTTGGACAAAATTCGACATAGCAGAAAATTTTCCCTGCCTACATCCAAATCGGAGATAGCCATTTTGTCCGCCTTGAGCCAAGGATTCCAACGATATAAGACACTTGATCCTGGGACAAGCGGTCTAAGAGTTATGAGCGATTTTGAACTTTTGGTTGCTGTAGCGCCACCTATGGGCCAATCGGGGTCATACTCTGATAGGTTGTCCCCAAATTGAGGCCTACCATCTGGCCAGGTTTCAAGTCTCTAGGCCTTACGGTTTGTCCTGCACGATGCGTTTTACGAATCCTTACAATTACAATAGGGTTTCAGCATTTCATGCTTGAACCCCTAATAAGAATGAAGGCTTTTTGCCAGTTATAGCGCCACCTATGGTCCGATCTCCATGAAACTCTGCATGCTTCCTCACCATGTTCGGACACATATGCTCATCAATTTTGGTGAAGTTCTGAGTTTTCATTTGGGATTTATAGGCTTTTTAGTGTATTTTGCCACGCCCCTTTTCTAAATGACCCTGTTACAGCCACCCAAATGCCAAAGTTCAACTTTTTTTCGATAATTATTGATCTAGAGAGTCCAGAGAATTGTCCTAGACTGGTTTGGTTCCGATCGGGCGAAAAACCAGGGACTAGTTCGCAAAAGTAGGTTTTGGACAAAATTCGACATAGCAGAAAATTTTCCCTGCCTACATCCAAATCGGAGATAGCCATTTTGTCCGCCTTGAGCCAAGGATTCCAACGATATAAGACACTTGATCCTGGGACAAGCGGTCTAAGAGTTATGAGCGATTTTGAACTTTTGGTTGCTGTAGCGCCACCTATGGGCCAATCGGGGTCATACTCTGATAGGTTGTCCCCAAATTGAGGCCTACCATCTGGCCAGGTTTCAAGTCTCTAGGCCTTACGGTTTGTCCTGCACGATGCGTTTTACGAATCCTTACAATTACAATAGGGTTTCAGCATTTCATGCTTGAACCCCTAATAATAATAAAAATCAGTACAATTACAATAGGGTTTCAGCACTTCGTGCTTGAACCCCTAATAATAAAAATCAGTACAATTACAATAGGGTTTCAGCACTTCGTGCTTGAACCCCTAATAATAAAAATCCTTACAATTACAATAGGGTTTCAGCACTTCGTGCTTGAACCCCTAATAATAAAGAGAGAGAGAGACAAATTTAGAATCACGATTTTCCCATGATTCTGAACAGACGACTAAACAAAATAAGTGATTTACTAGAGGTTCTGACAAAGTGTTGCTGCAGTCTATTTAAAGATGTTTAGTTAAAAATGACCTAGAATGAATTATTTTCCTTTAATTGTCTAGCGCCTGTAAACTGTTCGTGTCTTAAAGATTGTTCCAAAGGTGCATATTGAAGCATGAAAAACCTTTCCAATAAAGATCTGTAAAGCTTATCTGGAATTTACTCAATTGTCTTTGAAATACACTGTCCTGAGAAAGGGATTCCAGTTTTCCAAACACTGATTTACAGTATATGTTATAATTATTTATATGCTATGATTATCGGAGCCAGTAGCCTATATATATATATATATATATATATATATATATATATATATATATATATATATGCAGAAAAGATGATTAAGACACAAAAGATGTGTTTACGCACTGCGTCGATGACGCTATTGGGGAACCGTGAACCGGTGTCTGAAAAACTATCCAATCACGCCAAGCGAATTTGACCGGCGACAGCCTATGACGTCACTACTAGTGCGACCCGGAAGTATAAAAGGGGCGCCTAGAGAACATGTCATCCTCTTTTCGTCTGAAGGGACTGTTTTGTCTGATTTGCAATCACTGCAATCAGCTCACTGCTGTTGGACTAGTAAGTATATTGCTTGCATACTATCTCTAGTTTTTCAAATTTGTTGTCTGCCTGGCTATGTTACGGAAGCTATCTGGTCCTCCATTTATCTTCATGAATCAAGTAATGCTAGTAGAGGAGTGAATTATCAATCTGGTAGCTAGTAAACGCTAACATGATAGTTTTCGATGAAAAAAATAAAACCCATGAAATTACATTCATATGACATGCTGAAATATATGCCACTGTACCTGGGATGAAGACATTTCACACGCAACGCAGGCAAGACGTGAGGCCCAAGATGTGAGAACCCAAGACGTGAGAACCCAAGACGTGAGGCCCAAGACGTGAGGCCCAAGACGTGAGGCCCAAGACGTGAGACCCAAGACGTGAGAACCCAAGACGTGAGGCCCAAGACGTGAGACCCAAGACGTGAGAACCCAAGACGTGAGAACCCAAGATTTGAGAACCCAAGACGTGAGGCCCAAGACGTGAGAACCCAAGACGTGAGACCCAAGACGTGAGAACCCAAGACGTGAGGCCCAAGACGTGAGACCCAAGACGTGAGAACCCAAGACGTGAGAACCCAAGACGTGAGGCCCAAGACGTGAGGCCCAAGACGTGAGACCCAAGACGTGAGAACCCAAGACGTGAGGCCCAAGACGTGAGAACCCAAGACGTGAGGCCCAAGACGTGAGGCCCAAGACGTGAGAACCCAAGACGTGAGGCCCCAAGACGTGAGAACCCAAGACGTGAGGCCCAAGACGTGAGAACCCAAGACGTGAGGCCCAAGACATGAGAACCCAAGACGTGAGAACTCCTTCTGCAGAGTTTGGGGGTATCGGCTTGTCAACAAATGCACGTGTATCCCCTGGTGTCACCATGACAGATTTTACGACAGTAGTAGAAGACAATACTGTTTCCCAACTGTAGGAGGACCCCGAGAGCAAAACTTACATGGTGTTCCTTTAACTTTAGACCTCGGTTCCCTGTTTAGAAAGTATTAAGGGGTTTGTTTGATAGGTATTAAAATTAGGATTTTAGGTCCCTGAAGTACCCGTTTTTACAGGCAGGCTTGCATTACCTTATCATAGGCCTCCTCTTGTGATAGAGTCTTTAGGTTTATGTAGTAGGTGGTGCCAATCTTGGTCACCCAGTGAAATGTACAGGTTGGCTTCATCTCATAGAGGAATCTCTAGTGAGGCCACCGTGCACGTGAGCTTCAGACAGGTTTTGTTCAGAATGAGATGGCTTCCCTCATCGGGCCACCTGGATAGCCACCTTGTATTTGTATAGCAGGTCTCCTCTCACTTCTGAGAGTTGTTATGAGAGCTTTGACCTTCAGACATAGGATATTCAAGTGCCATCCTCACGAGGGCTGCCTTAATATCTGGCTTAGGCCGGCTACACACTGGCTGCGTGGCGTGAGCGTGGCGTTTCTGAAGCGTGTCAGATGCGTGGCGGCTGCGTCGCGTTTTCTGTGTCTTTGCACACCAGAAGCGTGTCTGACGCGGCGCTGCTGCTGCTAGGTGACATATTGGTGACATGGGGAGAGAGTTGTGGAAGGCCTATACTTCATGTTAAACATAAATATATAGCAGCAAAGACAACGTCGGCAGTGTTGACGGCAATATAGACTATAGAATATTTCGTTCTGTATTGACAGGTGCAGTATTTGAAAATCGATAATATTTTTTTAAATTGCATTTATATTTGCATTTATGTCAAACCCTAGACACTTTCAAACATCAAAATGACATTTATTAATATGTATTCGTGTCAAAATGTCATATAAACATCTTTTCCTATTCAATTTTGCCTGGAAACGCTTCCAAGACGCTTGCGTGTAGCGTGAAAAATAGGCGTCGGTTCTATTTCTAGCAGGCACGCGTTTTCCGCGCGGCTCGAGCCGCGCCTGAGACGCGCGTGTCACGCAGGCAGTGTGCAAGCTCTAACCTGTTAACATGGGAGCCGAAATAAAAACGGACACGCCACGCAGCTGAGACGCTTACGCCACGCAGCCAGTGTGTAGCCGGCCTTAGGCTTGTGTACTAGGAGTTTGTTGGAGACGATCTGCTAGAAGCTTTGTATGCTGGCATGAGGAATGTCACCATTGTTGTGTTTCATGTGCTGATTTTTTATGTTTGTGAGTGTATAAGTGACACAAAACATGTTTTATACAGAAAATTAACAATGACAGTGGTAACAAGGTGGGGATCAACTTATGAGATGATCTCCAGCTGTCTGTGCTGTCCTGGCTAATGACAGGAACACATGGCATCTCATGCCAAAAGATAATGGCATTGCCACACTTGAGAATGTCAACCAGCTCCTTCAACCCCATCTGTTTTCATTCATTAAAGGGTCATTGTAGCTGATGATTATAATAATAATGATTGTTGATTGTATTTTCTGAGACGATTATCATACCGTGAAAATCTCATACCATTACAGCCCTAGATTAGCCTGGCAAGCCAGACCTACATCAAGATGTTTGGTCTGGCAACTCACCATAGACACGCTCAATCCGAGGGGCGGGATAAACGGCTGTCTTTCAAATTCCCTCGGCACGCAATAGGACAGCGCTTCACCCAACCAGAGCGTTTTCCCAACAGCGGAGCTAGTTGACAGATTCAACTTTTGCCATATCTGGCCGGCAAAACTACGAACACATCTTCCTTTTTTTAAGAATGACTTAAGTGCCGTTCTTTGCTCTTTTCTCAAAGAAAAACTTAACTCCAAGTCCTCCAGAGTGTCGCGGCCAAAGCCGATGAGCAGCCGTCATTCTTTGTTTTCAAGTAGCAGCCAGGGAACCGTCGCAACTCAGTCGTCATATGTTAAGCCCGCCCCGCATACTCTATACGCGACGTAATGGCCTGACCCAATTTAGGTTTTTGCAGCTCGAAAGTCTATGAAGAGTTGCTAGACTGCCCTGGCTGCAAAATACATTTTGCTGCCGCTAGGGTTCGTCTATATTTCTAGGCTAGCCCTAGATTGGATAGAGGTTACAATCGTAACCTAGACGTTTTCCACTTGTACATGTTAACAGTTTTCTCTCCCGCCTTCCTGAAAACAACAACAATAGAAAACCCATGTAGAATTTTTAATAGTTATAATGGGAATTGTATTGGTTTTAATGGAAATTGTAATGGTTCCTATGGGTCTCTACTGGTAATCTGTTGCCTTCTATGTTAAAACCATTAAATCCTAATGGAATAATGGTGTCAGATCTGTGTAACAAAACCAGCTCAAAGGCCAATGGAAACCAGCTCAAAGCAAGCCCAGTGACCCTATAACATCAAAACTCAACATATGCCACTCCCTAAATACATATTTTACAGTCAGACATTACACACAATTTCATCTTGAAAATCTCTAGTAATCATAAAAAGTAAAGGAGCTCAAAAGCCTCTTTCTCACAAAATTCATAATCTAGCACAGTTTTATCATTGGTAGAATGTATAATATTTCAATACATGTATTTCAGTGAATTACAATTATATGTCAAACTTTTAAACCACGAAGAGAAAAAATCAACATGCAGAAACAGTTTACAAGCCCAACATGCTGCTGAAACATTCGGTGATGGTTTTATTGGTCAGGCTTGATGGTTTACTGGTATTTCTAGTGGAAACCCTCAGAACTTCTGTGATGGTTTCTGTTGTTTTTTTCGACCAGTGTTTTCTGCAGGCCTATCACATTTTAGCAGCTGTGCTTTAATGTGATGACATAAAAAGATGTACCGTGAAAAAATGTAAAGAAAACACGCTGTGTTTAGTCAACTTAAAGGCACACAGTATGTAAGTTTCACCGCTAGAGGTCTTTTTTTCCTTAAAGGTGAACTAAGTAACTTTTTTACCTTAACTGAACAGCTTCGGAGTCATTGGAATGGTTATAATACTTATTTTGGGTTGAATGGTGGTCGTTTCACACCCCCCTGGTGCCCGTGAGCGGAAAATACGCACTTGCAACTTTGGGGCGGCGGGCCGCCGGCCGCCGCGTCAGGAAGTATCGCGTGATATCAGGTCTCGCGATGTAAACAATTGCTTTACGGCCAAAAGAAATCTGCTAAAATGCCGTCATTATTGCGCTCCCTCACGCTGTCCGAACCCGAATGAAGAAGACGTTTTAAAGAATGTCCCATCTGCTTTGATGTCGTTGATCTACTAGCCTCTGGTGTCTAAGAATCACCAACGAGTTTTTACAACAGTGTTGTCAAATATCTATTCTGAAGCTGTGGGGGAGCTCTAGAGAGAAACCTGCAAGCAAAAAGCGAGAATACAGCGTAGAAATCCCGAAGCTACTGAGTGCTGCTTTAACAATTACAAAGGCGTAGCTTGATGACGCTGTGAATGAGTGGGATCATGGGAGTATCGTCTTCAAGGAATCCGACGGGACTCAGACAGAGTATTATCGGTTCTAAGGTCAGTGGATATTCGGGGCTTTAGCCCAAACTAAAATTGGGTATTTTTATTTAAAGGAATTAATTAATTATAAAAGCGTTTTAAGGGAATAAAGAAAAAGAAAGGCTTATTGTATTAGTGAAATAATTTAAACTATTTGCAAATAATATTTGATTTGTAAGTATGCATTCATTCTCTTTACATGAATCAAGGAAATTATAGCATATTTTCAATTCAAACAGGCAACATTTAAATTAAATAAAAAGTTGAGTAATTTGCGTCACCGTCGGTAGTTTTCTATTGTAAAACAGTTGTCAGATATTAAATGTTCATCTACTTACATTTTACCAGTGTTAACAACAGGGGGGCAGGGTTTCATATTATTTTGAAGCTTCCCCGGGCGCCGCCATTGATTAGCCGACCCCCACCTGCTGTTAGCATTATATTGACTCCCATTCATTTTGGCGTCACTTTGACAGTGAATAACTTTACATCTGAGGCGTTTAAAGACTCCATTTGTCCATTATTTATTTCTAAAGAAACACGAAAATGTATAAAAGGCTCCATTGCCTTGTATCTCACGTTATGGCCCCGTAGAAGCAGTTTTTGTAAAAATAGGCTAACGATTGCGTCATAACCACGCGACTCTCTGTCGCACAGTAGAGAGATTACCGTATGGACAGGAGAAGCTCGCGGGCAATCGGGGGGACGTGTCGTGGAGGCAAAATGACAAAGTAATTAATCAGAATACTTAGCAAAAGTTGCTCCTGCTCCTAGCTCATGGACTACTCACACTCTCCGTCTCTGCAAGTTTCGGAAGGGAATGATTCAGATTTCTCTCGGCACAGCCACTAGAAGACAGACGGGTTGCTCACGTCACATCTACGTCGTCAGGCTCAGTTTGAGTCTGCGCAGTACGCTCGACCCCCGGGAAGTGAGTGCTTCTAATTGACTTCACTTGTCTCCGCTGAATCCAATGGGGTCGCTGTGTCCAGTTTATATACTGTCTATGGTTAACACCCTTCTGTGAACGGCAAGCCCCGCCTTCTTTAATCACTCTGACATTGATGAGCGAGACCGCTGAACTTTTAGTCATCCTAACAACAAACAAAAAAAGTATATTGCAGTGAATCTCTTATTTTCATCTTAAGTTTATTGCCAATAATAATGACAGGTTTGCATAAGTGTAGAACTCGCGCAAAACACATCTTCAGCACAGCGACTCATTTAAACGCCTCTGATTGGCCGATGCGTTCATCAGACATGTCTGTGATTGGCTACAATGCTCAACGCTGCAAAAGCACGTCGTATAAGTACCTTTAATGCAAAGGGAAAAATATAAATAAAACTGTAATATGCACTTTTCATGATTAGGTAATCGCGGCTGCTGTAATCTTATTCACATTTGTTTTTATGATTAATTGTTTTGCTCTAGGAGAAAGACAAGGTAACAAAATATTCGGGGCTTTACTAAAAACATTCGGGGCTTTAAAGCCCCCTTAGCCCAGCCCTAGCGCCGCCCCTGGTGTGAGGTAACACAGCGCTGTTTAACTTGCTCAAAACAATCATACTAAAATACATGTGAGGGAGAGGCGGGTCAAGATGGCGCCGTGTTAACAGCAACTTTACTACGCTCTAATCCATTGCTATGATGGTGCGATCTGAACTTTTGAAACAGAAGAAAGTTCGGATCTTGGAAGATCTGACGCAGAAAGACAAAGAGGCGAGAAACAAACTTTGGCCACTCGTTGAAAAGGAAAGAAGGGAAGGAAAGAAAGCTGGGTTTAATGGGCCCGTCTCCTTCATAAACGGGAAGAGAATTTCTGTTTACGATATTTAGTATGCCCCTTATATTGTGAATTTGCAAAATTTTTATTTTATTTTTTGGGTCCGCCGTCCACGACAGAGTGACCTTCCTAATTTTTATTGGGAATTCGAGCCGTAAGCTCTGCATATCTTCTAAGAAGCATTTAGTTACTGTACTTGTTTCTGATAGTTGTATCACTCAGAGTTTGAGCTCTGATTTTATGTTTAGGTCACATTTCTCTTTGAATGTTCGGGGGCTACGTGACTTAAACAAGCGAAAAGCTTTATTTTTGTTTTGTAAATCCATGAAAAGGGACATATATTTTTTGCAAGAAACACACTCTTGTGTAAACGATGAAAACTGCTGGCATAATCAGTGGGGTAGCACTATTTCTGACTTTCATAACTCAACTTGGTCAGGTGGGGTCGCTATATTACTTAATAGTGGATTTCAAGGAAATGTTATAGAAACACTTTCTTCAGGGATTGGAAAGTGGATTATCTCAGTTGTTCACTTGGATAGCAATTTTTCTATAACGATTAACATATATGGGTTCAACAGTTCTGCAAACAACAAAACTCTACTTGATAGTATAGTAATTTATACAAGTAATTTAAAACTTAAATATCCCTCTGCCTTTATATTATTTGGTGGCGATTTCAATGAGGCTCCAGATTTAGTTGCTGATTGTTTTCCGCATAGAAATGTGTCTAATAGCGTCAACCCCCTAATAGCAAATCTCTGTCAATGTCTGAACCTGATCGATGCACAGATATCTAAACCCTGATGTACACTTGTGCACTTGGTTTAAATCAGATTCTTCTCAAAAATCACAAATAGACCTGTGGCTGATATCAGACTCTTTAATTTCATTTTTGGTATCAGCAGAAATTTCACCCTCACTTCTAACAGATCATGCAGTAATTGACATTATCTGACGATAAGTCAGAGAAGAAAAGTAAACCCTGGGTACTGGAAGTTAAATTGTCAGGAGATTGAGAAAATCGCAGAGAGTGTTAAATCAGGCTAATATCTCGCCATTTCTAAAGGGGAGCTATCTAAATATGAATGTAGGACATTCTCGGGTAAATTTCGGAAAAACAGAATTTTTACAGAAACAGAAACAAATTTTTAAACAGTCTGTTAAAAATAAGGAAATTCCAGATTTATTTTAAAAAAAAATTTATGAAATTTTTAAAGAACCCTAACCCGGGTGAGGATGACAAGGAATCTCTTTATACTTCACAAGCCAGCCTGGATGATCTCTTTCTAGAAAAAGCAAGGGCAAATAAAGGGCTAATAAAGCAATTTATTAGATCAAGATCAAAATGGCTTGAGTTTGGGGGGAAAAAATCTGCCTATTTTTTCAACCTAGAGAAGAAATGCGGCAGTAATAAAAAAAATTATCTTCTCTATATATTAATAATACGTTATCTAATGTACCCTCAGTGATTTCTTCCCATGTTTTTAAATTTGATCAAAATTTGTATATTTCTTCTTGCATGCTTCATCTTTGTTTTTTCATAAGATTCAATCAGTTATTCCTAAAATTAATGACCAAAACAGAAAAAATTGTGAGGATCCCTTTAATATAGATTATCTCTATAATATAGTAAAAAGAATGCCAAATAATAAATCCCCAGGGCCAGATGGGTTTTGAATTTTTTTTAAGTGTTTGGGACCCTATTAAACATCTTCTTTACGAAGCCCTTAATGAGTGTTCACTGAAAGGTGAATTGGCAAAATCAATAAAAAAAGGTCTCTATCTTCTACCCAAGCATGACCATGTTTAGATAACTGGCGCCCGATCACCCTTTTGAACTCTGATTATACAGTAAATTATTGGCTTATATATGCTGAAAAGCTCAAGCCTTGTTTGGCAGACATAATTTCAAAACACTCAATCTGGTTTTCTAAAAGGTAGACATATCTCTAATAATATTAGATTAATTACAGATATTCTAGATTATTCTGAATTTATAAACGAAGAGGCTTTCATTTTGTTTCTCCACCACATTGAGCCTTCCTTTATTTGTGAAGGCCTTTCTAAGTTTGGTTTTGGTAGTTCCTTTATCAACATGATTCGTGCTCATTATAATGGGATTAACAGTTGTGTCTCCTCAGCTTCCGGCACTTCTCCCCGATTTCCTGTGGGTCGAGGTATTCTTCAGGGATGCTCCATCTCTCCTTTTCTTTTTGTATTGGCCCCTGAGCTTCTAAGTGTCTATATAAAACAGGGTATAAATATCGGAGAGAATTCTTTAATAATTAGTCAGTTAGCTGACGATACTTGGCTACTTGGTAAAAATGATTCACAAGTCTCTGGTGCCCTAAGCAGTTTTAATCTTCTGGATTGGTGGTAAATCCCACGAAAAGTGACATTTTGAATGTGCATGATTGATGCAAAAAAGTTTCTGTTGATGGTATCAAAGTTAAACATCAGGTAAAACATCTTGGGGTCGATATTTGCAGATCAGGTTCAGAATGTCTTCATTACAATGTTCAACCAAGGTTTGATAAAACCAAAAAAATACTGTTGCTGGCTGGGTTAGGGCATTTCACGCCTAGTTTACCCTGCTCTTTCCCTATATGTTGATTAAAAAACTATTAAAATCTATTGACTCCCTGCTATTCCATTTTATTTGGAAAAATAAAACAGAATGTGTTCAAAGGATATCTTTGATAAGACGTTACAAGGAGGGTTAGCCTTAGTCTTAACGCTTTAGAGTTTCAAACTATCAACCAGACATTCACAATTAACTGGATTAAGTGTTGTACTTCTAATAATAAATTACCCTTAACTTAATCTTTAAACACTGTGGTGACCTTTAATTTTTATTATCTTGTAATTTCAAGTGCATAAAATGACCTATTAAACTCTAAAATTTTCATAAGCAAGCTCTAGAATCCTGGAAGATTGCTTTCAGTCATAACTTCTCCCACACACCTGTATTATTTGAAATAATGAAAATGTACTGGGTAACAAATCACTTTTTTTTTTCAAAGAATGGGTGGATCAAAATATAATTTTTGTTTCTGATTTGTTCAGTGCTCAAGGAGACCTTCTTTCTTTTCCTGAGTTTATGTCTCTGAAAGGCGCTGTGATTTCAGTAAGAGATTTTAAAGTATTCCTGTCAGTTTGAGAACCTTGATTAAAGCGCATTTAAGATATGATGGTTTAAACAACTATATTCCTACTCTTGCAATCAATGGTGTTAATGTATTAGATAAAAAATGCAACAACTTCTTTATTAGAAATGCTCTTTCTTCAACTCCAGGAACCCTCCCTAAAGCACAAGATCTAGATGGAGAATCTGTTATCCGAACTCTGACTTAAATAACTTATGGACTTTTCCTCACAAACTCTTTATCCCTTATAAAATTAAAGAGCTCCATTTCAAAATTGTTCATAGATATTACCCTTGTAATTTATTTTTGAGCAGGTTTTCTGAGAATGTTTCCTCTTTATGTTCCTTTTGCAATATTGAAGAAGAATCAATTTTATATTATCAGTGCCCGTTCTCTAAACCTCTCTAGTCAGAAGTTTACCTTGTTAGTTTTGTGCTGTTGTAACAAATTGGTACAAATGACAGAATCTATCATGTTTTTTTGCCAGATTTTCATTCTAACAACGTTAATCTTGATTATACGGTATTATTACGTTGTCTTCTGGGCAAGTTTCATCTTCATAAAGCCAGAACCATTCAATGTAATCCTGATTTTACAATATTCTCCTCTGATATAAAGTCCCTGTTTTCTTCCTTTAAGAAAATGTCAAAACCTTTAAACTCAAAGGTTTCTAAAACAAATAATATCCTTGAGTCTGTTGTAAAGAACCTTTCATTATTTATACAGGCAAAATGTAATATTGTATTGATTTGTGTAGCCTTATTCAATAATCTCATTTGATGTCCGAATACCTTGTTTTATTATTATTAGTTTTTTTCTCTTCTCACTGTTAATGTCTGTATCCTTTCATTTGCAATAAAAAATAAAAATAAAAATACATCGGAGTGTTTGGGAAGCTACTCCCCATACACAAATGCAATATATTCAACTATATATGAAAAACAGTTTAATATATTTTCACAAAATATATTTTCAAAATGCATAAAAATTCAAGCTTAAAATGTTATCTCCATGTTGCAAATATGTGTACATATTAGTGACAATAATTCATGCATCATGTCATGTATACAAAATATTATACATGACATAAGGCATGAAATAAATTGTCACATATGTATGATTTTTAATCAAGTGAGTTACTTTTTTGCTATTTATTTTTTTGTTTTACACCGTTTTCTATATTATATATAAAATCATATTGAATACATTCAAACATTGGATTATATTGTGATATTTATTTTCAATGTGCATTCATATTCTCATTCTGTTTGCAGTGAACACTTGAGATACATTACAATCCACTCGATATATGATCAGGTTTCAGGAAAAGCATTTAATCTAATATTCTGATTTAATTTACTGCATCAGTACTGGCGTAATGACTTTATAAGCAGATCGGGTCGATGCTAAGTAAAAGCTTCTGTCAGTGAGAGTATAACAAGTGTTATAATAACTCCATGTGCAAATCTCAACCAAAAAACATTATTATTTTACTGATAATATTTACATTTGAGACCCTGGACCACAAACCCAGTCACATGGGTCAATTTTTTTGCTTCCATTGATGTATGGTTTGTTAAGATAGGACAGGAATATTTGGCTGAGATACTATTAGAAAATTTGGAATCTGAGGGTGCAAAAAAAATTGAAACATTGAGAAAATCTCCTTTAAAGGGTTAGTTCACCCAAAAATGAAAATTCTGTCAGTAATTACTCATGTTACTCATTACTCAACTAACCCTTTAAAGTTGTCCATGTTGGCGATTGTGCTGCATTCACTCACAAAAATAAATGTTTTATATATTTACGGTAGGAAATTGACCAAATATGGTCATGGAAGATGATCTTTACTTAATATACTAATGATTTTTGGCATAAAAGAAAAATCGATAATGTTGACCCATACAATGTACACTGTTAACCCTTGCTGTAAAAAAAGGCCAAATTCTGACAATATCATACCATTTTCCATTAAAACAGTAATATACCGTAGAAAACAAAAATAGCCTTCAGTCATATACTGTGAATTAACAGCACTCAAAGTCGACACTCAGAGGCTGTTTTCCCAATCACACCATATACCCTCATTCACTATTCCCTACACCAATGTGTCCCTGAGCAAGACACTTAACCCCTAGTTGCTCCAGAGGCGTGCGACCTCTGACATATATAGCAATTGTAAGTCGCTTTGGATAAAAGCGTCAGCTAAATGAATAAATGTAAATGTAACCAGCAGCACTATACCAGCATACACCAGCCTGGACCAGCACTATTCCAGCATAAACCAGCTTGGACCAACACTAATCATCACAATACCAGCATAAACCAGCCTGGACCAGCACTATATTAGCATAAACCAGCCTGTACCAGCACTATACCAGGATAAACCAACCTGGACCAGCACTATACCAGCATAAACCAACCTGGACCAGCACTATACCAGCATAAACCAACCTGGACCAGCACTATACCAGCATAAACCAACCTGGACCAGCACTATACCAGCATAAACCAGCCTGGATCAGCATAAACCAGCACTATAGCAACACTAACCAACATAAACCAGCCTGGGCCAGCACTATACCAACACTAACCAGCACTATATGGCCTACTATATGGATTTCTGAAGTCATATGGTTAGGAGGGAAAATAAATATCCACAGCTAAATATACACAACTATGTTCCTTTTTAGAAAGAAATGATATCTGTGAGGATTTTCAGTCAGGATTTAGACCGTACCATAGTTCTGAGACTGCTCTCATTAGAGTTACAAATGATTTGCTCTTATCATCCGATCATGGTTGCCTCTCGCTATTGGTGTTACTCGAACTTAGTGCTGCGTTTAACACTATTGACCACAACATTCTTTTAAATAAACTCGAAAATGATGTTGGCATTAGTGGAATTTATCCTAAGCCTATAGGCGCAGGTCCTCCATCTGATCTGGATACGGCCCGGATCCGGCTGACTACATCATGCATTGTGGTCGTGTCTAGGCGCAGGTCCTCCATCTGATCTGGATACGGCCCGGATCCGGCTGACTACATCATGCGTTGTGGTCGTGTCTAGGCGCAGGTCCTCCATCTGATCTGGATACGGCCCGGATCCGGCTGACTACATCATGTGTTGTGGTCGTGTATAGGCGCAGGTCCTCCATCTGATCTGGATACGGCCCGGATCCGGCTGACTACATCATGCGTTGTGGTCGTGTCTAGGCGCAGGTCCTCCATCTGATCTGGATACGGCCCGGATCCGGCTGACTACATCATGCGTTGTGGTCGTGTCTAGGCGCAGGTCCTCCATCTGATCTGGATACGGCCCGGATCCGGCTGACTACATCATGTGTTGTGGTCGTGTCTAGGCGCAGGTCCTCCATCTGATCTGGATACGGCCCGGATCCGGCTGACTACATCATGTGTTGTGGTCGTGTCTAGGCGCAGGTCCTCCATCTGATCTTGATACGGCCTGGATCCGGCTGACTACATCATGTGTTGTGGTCGTGTCTAGGCGCAGGTCCTCCATCTGATCTGGATACGGCCCGGATCCGGCTGACTACATCATGCGTTGTGGTCGTGTCTAGGCGCAGGTCCTCCATCTGATCTGGATACGGCCCGGATCCGGCTGACTACATCATGTGTTGTGGTCGTGTCTAGGCGCAGGTCCTCCATCTGATCTTGATACGGCCTGGATCCGGCTGACTACATCATGCGTTGTGGACGTGTCCAGGCGCAGGTCCTCCATCTGATCTGGATACGGCCTGGATACGGCTGACTACATCATGCGTTGTGGTCGTGTCTAGGCGCAGGTCCTCCATCTGATCTGGATACGGCCCGGATCCGGCTGACTACATCATGTGTTGTGGTCGTGTCTAGGCGCAGGTCCTCCATCTGATCTTGATACGGCCTGGATCCGGCTGACTACATCATGCGTTGTGGTCGTGTCTAGGCGCAGGTCCTCCATCTGATCTGGATACGGCCCGGATCCGGCTGACTACATCATGTGTTGTGGTCGTGTCTAGGCGCAGGTCCTCCATCTGATCTGGATACGGCCCGGATCCGGCTGACTACATCATGTGTTGTGGTCGTGTCTAGGCGCAGGTCCTCCATCTGATCTTGATACGGCCTGGATCCGGCTGACTACATCATGCGTTGTGGACGTGTCCAGGCGCAGGTCCTCCATCTGATCTGGATACGGCCTGGATACGGCTGACTACATCATGCGTTGTGGTCGTGTCTAGGCGCAGGTCCTCCATCTGATCTGGATACGGCCCGGATCCGGCTGACTACATCATGTGTTGTGGTCGTGTCTAGGCGCAGGTCCTCCATCTGATCTGGATACGGCCTGGATCCGGCTGACTACATCATGCGTTGTGGTCGTGTCTAGGCGCAGGTCCTCCATCTGATCTGGATACGGCCCGGATCCGGCTGACTACATCATGTGTTGTGGTCGTGTCTAGGCGCAGGTCCTCCATCTGATCTTGATACGGCCTGGATCCGGCTGACTACATCATGCGTTGTGGTCGTGTCTAGGCGCAGGTCCTCCATCTGATCTGGATACGGCCCGGATCCGGCTGACTACATCATGCGTTGTGGTCGTGTCTAGGCGCAGGTCCTCCATCTGATCTGGATACGGCCCGGATCCGGCTGACTACATCATGTGTTGTGGTCGTGTCTAGGCGCAGGTCCTCCATCTGATCTTGATACGCCTGGATCCGGCTGACTACATCATGCGTTGTGGTCGTGTCTAGGCGCAGGTCCTCCATCTGATCTGGATACGGCCCGGATCCGGCTGACTACATCATGTGTTGTGGTCGTGTCTAGGCGCAGGTCCTCCATCTGATCTTGATACGGCCTGGATCCGGCTGACTACATCATGCGTTGTGGTCGTGTCTAGGCGCAGGTCCTCCATCTGATCTGGATACGGCCCGGATCCGGCTGACTACATCATGTGTTGTGGTCGTGTCCAGGCGCAGGTCCTCCATCTGATCTGGATACGGCCTGGATACGGCTGACTACATCATGCGTTGTGGTCGTGTCTAGGCGCAGGTCCTCCATCTGATCTGGATACGGCCCGGATCCGGCTGACTACATCATGTGTTGTGGTCGTGTCTAGGCGCAGGTCCTCCATCTGATCTGGATACGGCCCGGATCCGGCTGACTACATCATGTGTTGTGGTCGTGTCTAGGCGCAGGTCCTCCATCTGATCTTGATACGGCCTGGATCCGGCTGACTACATCATGCGTTGTGGTCGTGTCTAGGCGCAGGTCCTCCATCTGATCTGGATACGGCCCGGATCCGGCTGACTACATCATGCGTTGTGGTCGTGTATAGGCGCAGGTCCTCCATCTGATCTGGATACGGCCCGGATCCGGCTGACTACATCATGCGTTGTGGTCGTGTATAGGCGCAGGTCCTCCATCTGATCTGGTTCAAGTTCGTTTATTTCTAGAGCACATTTACTACCGGCTTTTGGCCGACCAAAGTGCTGTACAATAATCACAACACAATACACATTGAACCAACAACATCACTATCGTCAATCAAAATAGGGTGCATTAAAAGATAAGTTCAGGTAGATTACACATTAAAAGCTAATCCAAACAAATGGGTTTTAAGCGCTGTTTTAAACTCAGATAGAGTGGAAGCCATTTTGAGTTGGATAGGAAGATTATTCCATCGAGTGGGGCCCACCACTTCAAAAGCTCTATTTCCCCTCTTTTTCAAGCGGGTTCTAGGAATACGAAGGAGGAATTTGTTTCCTGATCTCAATTCTCGATTTGAAGTATATGGGTGAAGTAAATCCGACAAATAAGCTGGTGCAAGATTATTTAAGGATTTATAGACTAGTAGTAAAATTTTGTAGTCGATTCTATATTGAACAGGTAACCAGTGAAGGGATCTCAGAAGCGGTGTCACGTGATCTAATTTTTTACCTCCCTTCAAGAAACGCGCTGCTGCATTCTGAACAACTTGTAATCGAGAGATTTGACTCTTAGAAACCCCATAATACAGAGAGTTGTCTAATCTAGTAATCGAGTAATCTAGCCTGGATGTTATAAAGGCGTGAATAGCAACATTCACTAGAGAAACTTTAGATAGGAAAGATTTAATTTTGGAAAAAGAGCGAAGATGAAAAAGACTAGAGCCCACTACCGAGGCAATTTGCCTATCAAATTGTAAGTCGTTATCAATTACCACACCTAAATTGCGAACTTTTGATGAAATAGTAAAGTTTAAAAGATCAAGATTAGGTAAATACTGTCTTCTATTTCCGGAGGGGCCAAAAACAATAGCTTCCGATTTATCTGAATTTAAAAAAATAAAGTTTTTTTGAGAGCCATGCCTTTACATCATTCAAACACGCTGATAAATTACTAACGGCATTCTCATTACCGCTGGTCAAAGGCAGATTAATTTGCATGTCATCAGCGTAACAATGGAAGGCTACATTGTATTTCCTGAAAATTAATCCCAAGGGAAGTATGTATAAGGAGAAGAGAGTTGCTCAACATCTAAATCTGAAACTAAAAATGCATAGGACACTGAGGAAGTGATTTCATTATAACGTTCAGTGAAGGCCTCGCAAAATCGCGGTGAATACGCTCGAACCTGTTTTAAGTCAGAGACAGTTTTGTAAGGAATTGCAGGAAGAGACATTTTAAACATGATAGGAAAATGATCAGAGATGGGTAATTCAATCACTTCAGTATCAATTATTGAGAGTCCAAAAGACAGTATTAAGTCCAACATGTGACCACGGTTGTGTGTGGGTTCTTTAACCCACTGCACCAGATTAAAAGAATCAATGATATTCAAGAACTCCGATGCTAAGTGATCCGAAGCACAGCATACATGTACATTAAAATCTCCTAACAATAAGAGCCGATCGTATGTAATAATTAAATCCCCAACGAGCTCAGTGAATTCTTCCATAAAATCCTTCGTCAGATGTGGAGGTCGATATATTAAGGCTAAGACAATAGGTTGAGTCCAGTCAAGTATTACTTCAAAACTTGTAGGGTTAATGGAGGGTAGCATTTGGCAGCATGCTCCAAAACTTTCTTTAGCAATAACAGCTAACCCTCCACCCCTGCCAACAGGACGGGGAGAGTTATAAAAACAATAGTCTGTTGGAACAAGTTCAGAGTAAGGGCTCAAATCTCCTACCTTCATCCAGGTTTCGGTGATAAACATAAAATCAAGGTTGTTAGGTATAATAAAATCGTTTAAGATAAATGTCTTATTGACCAAGGAGTGAGCATTAGCCTAATCAGCACCATTTTAGGAGAATGCAAAATGCTGTAAGGAGCTGAAGCTTTCCTCAGAGGGCGAAGATTTGAAGAATTTACTCCCATCGGAGGTCGAATAATAATCCGAGTGTCAGAATCCTGCAATAGTCGAACCAGGAGGTTGGGAGAAGCAGGGGAATTAGTCTGAATATATGTGAGCCAACGAGATGTCACGACCGGCGTAAATTGAACCGCGAAGCGGATCGGATCCTCGGTCCATGGCCGAGATGTAGAGATCTTTCGGAGACCAGCTCGCAGATGGATCTTTAGACTGACCAGTTTTCCGCTGCGTTTCCCCACGTCTTCTCCGACGTTTCCTCGGGTTAACATCCAATGACCAACGGCGAAGAAAATCTGGAATGTCCCCGAGAGTGCTCTTGTAGGTATTATCTGCGAAATTTCCCAGTTCCGCATCAAAAGCATCCATGCAGCAACTGCGAATATCCAGGAGTGTCTGACGATCATAAACGACAGGCTCCGTATGATAAAAGGGTATAAGAGCACATAAAAACAGCCAAATATAAAACAAAGTAGGGAGTGATAGACGGCATGCCACTCGATCAATCTTGACAGAGTTCCAAGTTTACAAAAATCCTTCAAGGCCTCGCATTTGCAGGCTGGATGCCTCTTCATGTTCTTGAACTCAACCAAGATGAGTGATTACAACTCTATGAATTGGAGTTGGTTGCAATGAGGAGAAAAGGCTACAAATACAGCAGTCTTTGTTTTATTGACAAAAAGATACTCGGAAACAGGACAACTAACTTAAAACGCGACATAGAACTGACACTGAACAAAAAAAAACAACAACAAAAAAAACACCTTTGACAACTTAAACCATTTGTAACTTTCCTAGGAGACCAACTGAAACATAATACAACACCCATCCAAACATAAACTCAGATTATAACAGTCTTTAATTACTGATACATAACTGCTTCTTGATTCTGGCAATCTTCTCAAATACTAAAGTATTAAAATGAGGTTTGAATTTGTTTTGCATCAAATCATTTTCTGAATATGCATTGTGCCATTTTAGCTAAAAAACACACAAAATTATATCTTTAGAAAAGCAAAAAGTTTAGGGTAACAGGATTGACAATTACACTTTAATTTAATGTAGTGTTCCTGTAGATTACGCTGGTCATTCTCAGGGAGTGCATGAATGTGTCATGATCCTGGCTCTTTCCTTCTCTTTTTCTTTCCCTTGTCTCCCTCTGCTGGCTGTTTTACGCCTTACTACCTCCTTGCTCTCACACTTACGCACACACTCATTACGCTTCACCTCATCGCCCTCAGCTGTTGCTCATTCGCATCCCATCTACACACCTGTCCTCTATCTTTCACTTTTGTCTTCGCTATATCTAGTTCTCTCTTTCGTGTCTGTATTGTCGGATTATTGTTTGACTGTGATGTACGTCTACTGTTATTGCTCTGAAGAGAAACCTTGTCCTGTCTAGTCCTGTCTAGTCCTGCTGTCTACTGTGCAACTGTAATCTTCTGCTGTGAGTTACCAATTCTGTGCTGTACCCAGTGCTCTCCGTGGAGAATAGCAGAGGGTTCCACTGCTCACCTGCTTTCCAGTCCTCGCTGCCCAGGAGTGGCCAGATCAGCAGTCTCCTCTGTTTCTACGAGCTGTTCGACTGTATCCCCTGCTTCTTCTTATTCTGAGAGAAGCAACGAACTAAGTCTTTGTTTCGTTTTCTGAAGAGTGACTTTCTGTTATCAGCCTGCACGGCGTAATCTTGTTTCATTAAAGAGAACTTTACCTGCTTTTCGTCTCTGGACCTCTCTCTTCATGACAGAATGGATAAGACAATTTAGTGCAGATGGTCTAAAGTGACTTACTGTATTTAGCATTCAATGTAATGAACGATCTGTTGTGAAGTGTTGTGCAAAACAATGTGAAACTACAAGGTTCTGTTTAGAAAGTCTTTATTGCTGATATTTGGCAACAGTTTGACTGACAGCAGAAGTTCAGGAGTCTTCAGAAGAATCACTAACCTACAAGAGAGAATAACATTTCAACTTCAATAATAGGCGGGATGTAAATGTCCTGATCATCTGGTTAGACTTTAATTTGTGATAATGACCGGCTGACTTTACATTATCCCTTTAAAATTGTATGACATGAGTGTTGTATGACATGGTTCATGTTAGTTTATCATAGTATGATGATCAATAATTACCATCCATTTGGTCTTCTTGCCGTCATCCTCCCACACCTGAAAGAATAAACAGATTTAGTTGATCTGCAGTGTGTCAGTCTGAGTTTTTGATTACGATCACATCACCTTAATCACACCGGCGGACAGCAGAACATGCGTGCATCATTGAGAGCGGTGTCGTCTCCACTTCCCTGTGAATCTTCTACCAGTGTCTGTATGCCGCAGATTCCTTTCACAGACCGATCGGTTTTTGACATCAAAGTACCGCGAGAGCGATTCAAAAGCATAAGGAGCCGTGTGCTCTCTATTTGCTCTCGCGGTACTTTGATGTCATAAACCAATCGGTCTGAGCAGCGCCGGTTCAAGTCGAACAAGCCTTTAATGACGTATCACGGCCTACTACGCTACTGTATTTTCATATTGGTCATTATGGTGGTACTTGGAGAGCCAAATATTTTCTGAGGTGGTACTTGGTGTAAAAAGTTTGAGAGCCACTGATTTAGATGATTTAACGAGTTTAGACAATTCTACCTCTCCTATTGCAACGAATGAATGGAATTTTTTTTTTCTCAGGGATACTACAATACACTGCCTGATGTGATACTGTAGTAGACACTTGCGTAGTTTTCATTTTCTCTCTAGTATTATCAATCTTGTAAGTAAAGAAGTTCATAAAATAATTTCTGCTGTGCTCTTTGGAAACTTCAAAAGCTTTTATTTCTTGTCAATTTAGCCACTGTATCAAACAAATACCTAGGGTTGTGTTTATTTTCTTCTAAGAGAGTCGAAAAATAAGAATATCTATCAGTTTTTAAGGCTTTTCTGTACGCAATCGTGCTCTCTCTCCACGAAATTCGAAATACCTCTAGTTTTGTTTTCTTCCAGTTGCGCTCCATTTTTCTGGCCGCTCTCTTAAGGAGTGTGCTCATTGTACCACGGCGTTGGACTATTTTCTTTAATCTTCTTTAAAGGGATACTTCAGCATTTAGCATTAAGCTTTGTATCAGTAGAAAACCTGTAGTATTTCGAATTACCATGCTTCCCTCCCTCATATCCCCCTGAGACAAGAGATTTATGTATTTTTTGTCTGGAAAAAATCCTCCGATGACGCAAAAATCGTCATTTTGCGTCATCGGAGGATTTTTGGGCCAGAGGCTAAAGACTACAGCCAGTAGTAGGGGCTAGTTCCTCATGTGTTCAACCCGCCCATAGAGGGTGGGATCTCACTCACAGAATGTACACATAGTGTCAGCCATCTTTTTTTTGGAAGCTAAGCTAGCAGGCTCTTGTTCTGTGGAGAAAGCTGAATAGTAGGGGTTACCATCCTCTTTTTCCCGGACATGTCCGGCCGTCGAGATTGTCCATTCTTGAGATTGGGATTAGGCTCCAAATTCACATTTCTACTACATAAATGACCCAATTTAAATACACATTCATCTTTCCAGAGGTGAAGTGTCCCTTTAAGCGCAAAAGGAGCAACTGTGTCTAAAGTGATGGAAAAGAGAGATAAAAGGGTAACACTTTATTTGAAGGGGTGTGCATAAGACTGACATGACACCTTCATAATCATGACATGGCAGATGTCATAAATATGAAGGTGGTCTTATGCATGTTTATGGCAAATGTCATTAAGTGTCATTCGCTCAATTATGACATTTTTAATGCAAATATGACATTGTTTGAGATGTCTTTGTTATGACAACTTGACATAAACCAATACATCATAACCTGTCAGTGTCTTTGTCATGACAACTTGACATTACCAAGACAACATAAATTGTCATAAATATGTCATAAACATGACATAGCAGATTAATTATCAAACTTAAGAAACCACTTAGCTTTATGGGTTAACATTTCATTAAACTGTTAGGTGGTTGCTTTTGACATTGGCTGTCATGAGGCCATTATAACTGTGTCATGAATGTATTTCTTGACCTCAACTACAGTGGTACAAATTTGATTTGTCATTAAAATGTTATAATGGCTTCATGACAGCCAATGTCAAAACCAACCACATGACAGTTTAATGAAATGTTAACCCATAAAGCTAAGTGGTTTCTTAAGTTTGATAATTAATCTGCTATGTCATGTTTAGGACATATTTATGACAGGTTGTGTTGTCTTAGTAATGTCTTAGTATCTGCCATAACAAAGACATCTCACACAATGTCTTATTTGCATTAAAAATGTCATAATTGAGCGAATGACACTTAATGACAGTTGTCATAAACATGCATAAAACCTCCTTCATATTCATGACGGTGTCATGTCAGTCTTATGCACACCCCTTCAAGTAAAGTGTTACCTAATGATCTGAGATGTCATCGCTCTGCTGCAGAATTTCAACGGCATCAACATCTATTCCATGTGATAATATTAGATCTAAATTATGATTATGAAAATGAGTGGGTTCAGAGTTCAGAATATCTCTAAATGCCAATCCCAATTCAACATCAGTGTCGAATTGTATCTCCTTAGTGACAGAGAAAGCTCAATATGGATTATTGAATTTTTAATAAAGAAATTGTGTATGAAATGTTTTCATTTGAAATATGCACAGCTTAAATATACAACCATGTTGAATTTCAGCCCCCAAAAATGCAAGCCCTGAAAATACAATGCATTAATAAGCTTTTATTATTAGGGTTTCAAGCATGAAATGCTGAAACCCTATTGTAATTGTAAGGATTCGTAAAACGAATTGTGCAGGCCAAACCGTAAGGCCTAGAGACTTGAAACCTGGCCAGATGGTAGGCCTCAATTTGGGGACAACTTGCGCTACAGCAACCAAAAGTACAAAATCGCTCATAACTCTTAGACCGTTTGACCTAGAAGTGCATCAAGTGCCTTACACCACTGTGATCCCTGGCTCAAGGCGGACAAAATGGCTATCTCCAATTTCGATTTAGGCAGGAAACATTTTCCGCTATGTCGACTTTTGTCCAAAACCTACTTTTGCGAACTAGTCCCTGGTTTTTGGCCCGATCGGAACCAGACCAGTCTAGGACAATTCTCTGGACTCTCTAGATCAAAAGTTATCGAAAAAAAGTTGAACTTTTGCATTTGGCTGGCTGTAACAGGGTCATTTAGAAAAGTGGCGTGACAAAATACACTCAAAAGCCTATAAATCCTAAAGGAAAACTCAGAACTTCACAAAAATTGATGAGCATATGTGTCATGACATGGTGAAGAAGCATGCAGAGTTTCATGGATATCGGACCATAGGTGGCGCTATAACTGGCAAAAAGCTTCCATTCTTATTAGGGGTTCAAGCATGAAATGCTGAAACCCTATTGTAATTGTAAGGATTCGTAAAACGCATTGTGCAGGCCAAACCGTAGGGCCTAGAGACTTCAAAACTAGTGCAGTACAATTCTCTGGACTCTCTAGATCAGTAATTATCAGAAAAAGTTGAACTACTTCATTTGGATGGCTATAATAGGGTCACTTCAATATGTAGGCTTGACCAAGTGTCCCCGAAAGCCTATATCTCTTCAATGAATGCTCAGATCTTCTTAAAAACAAGTCAGAACATGTGAAATATCACTCTGAACAAGCATGGAAAATTTCAGACAGATCGGACAAAATTTGCCTCTATAACAGTTAAAAAGGTGAAAATGATATGAATGTAATGGCATATTAAGCCAATAAGTGGTATTTTACTGCCCCCTGCTGTTTAAAATAGTCATTTTGTCATATTGTTCTATAATTCATATTTAGACTTTATAAAATCACTCTTTTAACATTTACAATCACATGTAGTCAAAATTCATCTATTGAAGTATTACTACTGACAATTGTGTCACATTTAGAAATGTGAATCCTGAAGGAGACTTGCAGTAAACAATTTGATCACATCATATAGTTCAAATGTCTGCATCTACAATAGAATGTGTGTGTGTGTGTGTGTGTGTGTGTGTGTGTGTGTGTGTGTGTGTGTGTGTGTGTGTGTGTGTGTGTGTGTGTGTGTTTGTGTAGTCTTAGGTTTCTGAATAAATTCTGAATAATCTGATTAATAGTTTACAAAGACTTTGTGAAATGTTTATAGACCATTCAAATATATTTTCATAACGACATATCCCAATAGCATTGAAAAAACAACAACATTTGTCTTTGTGTGTGTGTGTGTGTGTGTGTGTGTGTGTGTGTGTGTGTGTGTGTGTGTGTGTGTGTGTGTGTGTGTGTGTGTGTGTGTGTGTGTGTGTGTGTGTGTGTGTGTGTAAGCATGCATTATGGAGTTAAAATGGAAAAACTGGTTTGCTTTAGTGCAGAAAAATGGTGAAAATCAAGAAGTTTAAAGTGAAAGTGAGCCAATAAGTGGTCTTCTACTGCCCTCTGCTGGCCATTCTACTTATTAATAAAGTCTTCTCACATATGCTTTTGCATTCATTACACACTAAAAAATCACTTATAATAAGACACAAAAAAACACCTATATAACAATCACTATTGTAGCACAATCATATTTTGTCAGACTTTATCACTTATTTTGTACTGATACTTCACATAATTGCTAGCAATGTGGTAAATCATGGTAAATCACACTAAAAACATGGTAAATCATAGTAAATAATACTAGAATGTGGTGTATCAAGGTAAATCATGCTAGAATCATGGTAAATCATGGTAAACTATGCTAGAACAGGGTAAATCATGGTAAACAATGATAAATCATGATAAACTAGAGTAAATCATGTTTGAATGTGGTATATCATGGTAAATCACGATAGAACATGGTAAATCAAGGTAAACTAAGGTAAAATCAAGGTAAACTATGCCAGAACAGGGTAAATCATGGTAAACCATAAGAAATCATGATAAAGTATGGTAAATAATGCTAGAATGTGGTAAATCATGCTAGAACATGGTCTTTTCCATCTATGATGTCAGTGGTTAAATGCTTGCTAAATAAAACTTGATGTCTTTTGATGCTTTTGTGCTTAAAGGCCTTAAAGGCCTTAACTGCTTGAACCCCGATAAATGCTGCTTGCAGCTTTAATTATTATTATTTTTATTTTTATTCTTACTTCCATATTAATCATAAAGCTGTTGCTACGGCACAGAATCTGCCCTATTCCTTACTGGACAGTCAGGAGTAGGCTATAAAATTTGAATAAATTGTAAGTATTTCTGTAATTATTTCTCTTTTCTCTTGCCTCCTTCACATTCTCTCTGCATTCACTAAGTATATACCTTTTTAAAGATAACATAAAATAAAATACAAATAAAAAGCTTTGTAAACATGTTTGTGAGGGATGGCTGCTTGTGTTCGTGAAAGACAGTGAGGGGCGGGGCTTGTTTGTGAAAGACAGCGAGGGGCGGGGCCTGATTGTGACTGACAGCGAGGGGCGGGGCCTGTGCTGCGCTGATTGATTGAATCAAACAGCTGAGAACGCGCGTGATTGTGAAGACAGAGGGAAAGCAGCAGATGCAGTGAAAGAAACAGCAGCACGTTAAAACATTAACCGATGAAGAAGAAAGATTCTGCGGCTAACAGATGAAACACGACGAATGTGTGTGTGTTCGGTGTATGTGTGTGTGTTGAAGTCGATGATGGTGTGATGAAGAACGAGGACGCCTGACATTTTCGTTTCTCTGTGTCAACTGATGAACTCAGTGCTCGAGGCTGAAAGGGAATACGCGTTTTCTCACGGTTTTTATTTCCAGCGCCTTTTATTTGTTGATGTTTGACCTCGTTTATTAATCGCCCGACTACACTGAAGACTAAAGGGGATATAGCCATTTTAAAGAGCTCGAAGAGGAGTAATTGTGCGACCCTTCACTGTGTGAATCAGCTGCAGGAGCCGAGATGTGACATTTCCCACACGCGTATTCAAACATCTCTCATAGCGGACGCTTTTATCGAGAAAGGTACGTGTACAGGTCAGATATACTGTAATAATCATATGTATATCACATATAAGCTATTGAAATTACAAGAGCTGTTTTCGGGCAGGTTTCATCAAATGTCGTTGCTTATGTTGATTCGAATATCGTGTGTGTGTGTGTGTGTGTGTGTGTGTGTGTTTATCTATATATGAAATCAAATCGTTCACACATTAACGTTTTATTGGTCGTTTTAATGTGATTTATTTATGCAAAAATTACATAACGATTCATAAGATGCCTCTGTGGAATAGAGACATATGAACAAATAATCATCACATTGGAGATAATTCCCTCTGACAGACACCATCAATATAAGAATTATGTTTGTTTTTTTATTATTATTATTCATCTGCATTAATAAATAGTGTATGCAGTTATACGGCAGTATTATCATCTTGCTTAATGCGACGATGCGTGATTATGTGACATGAGGAAAATGGGATCTGAAATCTAAAGCAAATTAAGGAGGAGAAGAGGATTGAACATTTTTAAATATTATTACCCAAATTGATTAGCATGTGTTCATGCATTAAAAACTAGTAACATATTAATGTTATAGCGAATAGCAGAAGCTGGAAAGCATTCATACCCAACCACTGAAAGAGCTTGTGTGATTTTGGGGTGTTTTTCTCTCTCTCTCTCTCTCTCTCTCTCTCTCTCTCTCTCTCTCTCTCTCTCTCTCTCTCTCTCTCTCTCTCTCTCTCTCTTTCTGCATTTCATTTGAGCATCCATGTTTCTAGTGTGCATCTGAAGATTCATCATCATCATCATCATCCTGAGCTTAAAAACTTCCCTCTGCAGGCAATGGACCCTTTTCTAAAAGCTGAAGTTGATCACATTAAACCTGCATCTGTGGTTCAGCTCTGACTGATTCCCCTTCAACCACAACTACACAAAACATCTCTACACACTCAGCCTTATTTATAGCACACACACACACACACACATCTCAAAATAAATCTTAACATTTAGAAATGTATACAAAACTAAGCCTGGAGTGGGATATCAGTTGCAGACTGGTTTATTATTTTTGCACACAATCCAGAGAACAGGAATAATAGGCTGTCTTTGAAACTATTATGAATGAATTGTGGTTTATTTGTTTGCATTTCATCTGATTTGAGTAATCTGCTAGTGCTGGGCAGTAAACCGCTTTTAATTATCACCGGTATGTATTTTTTTTAAATCTCCATGCTCGATAATAATTGCTGTGTTTTTATACGGTTTAATTAACATGCAATTTAGGGTATATTTTAAAATAATGTTTACATGAGAATGCTAAGAAGAAACACGTAAAACATTAATATGTTTCTGCCTCGTATGCCACGTTAGTTTGCAATGACACGTTATTACAAACTCAAAAGTGCTTTAAAGTGAGTTTTTGAGTAAAAGCATCTATACTCGTGATGCTAAATGTGGTTATGATGCAGCTGTTACCCTGTTGTGACTCTATATTTGTATTTTGGCAGATGGATTTCATGTAAGGCCCTAAGAAAATGTTTTGAAAATGAATGTTTAAATGTTAGCATAGCATATCTATTTTCTGTTTTTACTGCATTTTAAAAATGGTTTACATTCTGAATGCTTCATATATTGTCTTTATTATTATTATTATTATGAATTCATTCTACATACAGTACACAAAATACGAACAAGTTAAACAATAAAAACATGGAAATACATACATATATGCATGACCATAAGATACACATACACATTGCTGGGTTAAACAAAAACATGTCTACACAAAAACAACAAATGCACATACACTAAACATCTCATTTATCCGCACCTTTGATTATATGCATTATTTCATGTTTCATGATCATCCATCCAGGAATTTTAGAAGAGGATCCATATATTTTTTATATTTTTGTGAGCCAAGCAAACCTGATATGACATTACAAACCATTATAGACGTGTATATGTAAAGGCATAAAACCATGCAAAGAGACAAAACTACTTTGAAACCGCCAGAGTCTTAAGAAATACAGTTAACAGGTTTTTGGTGTTACCGCCCAGCACTAACTATCCCTGGAGAAAGTTACAGGTGCATATATTTGCACATTACTTGCCTAGTAGTGTTTACGAATGACATTCACTGATGTTTCATCTAAAAATGTACAAATAAACATTCTAGGGGGGAAGATATTTTTAAATGTGCATAAAATGCATGATGTAAAAGCGAAACAACCACTGATTTTCCATCTGGTATTCCCACACATTATATTGAATAAATGGGAAATCGTCTGATTTTAATGAGAAAACGTTACATTATGAGTCTGTGTGTTTACATCTGAAGTCTCCCTGTATATATTTGTACTATGCAAACATCCTAAGCATGTAAATGGTTGTTTGTTTGACCTCCTGGGAGCCAGGAATAGACGTTTGTCCTCTGCAGTGGACATTATATATTTGACACCGCACATGTCTCAGTTCTCAGAGACACCAAATGTTTGGAGGTTTCCCCGTGAAAACAACTTCTTGGTCTTTAAAAATGACTGACATTCATTTAGTGATCAAAGTCTTAATGGAAATATGATAATATATTGTAATTATCATTTAAATCTGAATGCCTTTCCAATTGTATTTCATAAATCAACATCTCAGGAAAACATTATGGGGTTTTAAAATTAAAATATGACTTTCTGTTACGGAACAGGGTATTGATTTCATACACACGTCCACTGTGGAAACACCAGGACTCACAGCATGTTCGTCAGACACACAAGAAGTGAATAGGGAAATTATAATTATACATTTATGGCCATTTTACCCACATATTGCAGAAAGTAAAATGGTGTATCAATTCATTCCATTATATCTTTCATAACATCATCTTTATGCAAAGTTTGGTTAAAAAAAAAAAATCCTGAAACCTACAAATGTAATGAAATAAGTTCATGTCATTTTAATTTTTAAACATCTGATTCCTGGTGTCACTACACACAGCATAACATATGAATAAAATATAATTTTTCAAAAACAATTTTTTTTTTTTTACTATTTGTTTAACAATGTGATGACGTGATAAAATTCTAAATTCAAAGAACTTTTTTTTACCCCTGCTTATTAAAAAGTTACGTTCATATTTGAACATCAGATTGGCGGATGGAGATCATACCATGATTACAAATCTCATAATGCTCGTTCTGGAGTGAATGAATGCAGATATAAGCTTTGTATGGCGTACAGAATCACTGCGCTGGTGTGATTAAGTTGGGTTGTACGGTATTGTACAGTAACTGTAAATGATTTAACTATCATTTCATTAACAGCATGAACTGTGTTTTGAAGCAGTTAAGATAAAACGACTTTATGTTGGTTAAATTAATATCTTAATTCAGCAAAATATGCCTATAACACGGAGCAAGATGATACATGATAATTTTTTTAATACAATATAATGCAATGTAGCAACAAAGGTTGTTTGTTCATGTTTAAGAGCATTCGTACATCGTGAGAATTAAAAATTTTGGGCGAGCCATCCCTTTAATGATCTCTATATATCGCTTGAAAAGACCATAAACATTACAGACAACGCCCGAAGTAGCAATTAATTGACAGAAATATCCTACAGAAACGAGTTCTGTGCAACTGAACCGGTTCTGTCAGTCAGTAATGCTGTCTGTGGGTGGGGAACATCATTATGGTGCTGGGACTCTCCCAGTGCTTCTCCACCTGCTGGCTCTTCACATCGCAGTGAGCAAACCAGTCATATATGTATATTTAGGTCAGTGGAAACATGGCAGCGATCCACAAGTGTTCACGGGACCGTTCAGACGGGCGTGTGAGGAAACTTAGACTATGGAGTTAACAGTGCTCAGCTGTTTCCCATGGTTCCCTGAACCATTCCCAGTTTGTTTGTGTTGAGTAGCCTTGATTTAATGTGAAAAGCTTTGTTTGAACTATAGGGTTCACTTCTCTGAGTATTATGTGCACTTGCACTGACTTCAGCCCGTTAATAGTCGCTCAAAGTTGCTTTTATCAACTGTGTCACATCAGCAGCCACTTCTGCTGGAAATCAATCAGTGGGATCATGTTGCTTTGTGGCTGCGGGTGTGAACAAGCCTTCACTCAAACTAGAATAAGGGAAGGGAACACACTTACTGTAGGTTATTTGAACCACACAGTGACATGACATCATTGACGAGATATGCAAATGAGCGATAGAAACCCAATCAGGTCACAGGATGATTCCCACACCTAAATCTGTGACCAAGCTGTGACTGGGCAAAATAATCCCACCCATACAATATTTGATCCAGAATCGGGGCTGGGTGGCGATGAGCATGCAGGACTCGTCAGTGAATTAAAGTTTGTGCGTCACCAGACATGTAAGAAGCTCTTTTGTAGCCACTGGACAGCTTAATGTTGTGCTGGGTAATGGGTTAGGTCAAACTGTTTTAATAAAGAAAGAAATAATAGCTGTAATTGTAGGCTTTTTTAATTTGAAAAGGGATTTGGTAAGCGAGCCATTCTTGTTCTAAGACATTTTCTTGCTAATAATGGAGAAATACTGTGCCTGAAAGTAATGTGAACATTCAGTTTAATTGTAAGTGAATATCTTAGTCACCCTGTGTTAGAAATCCAGCTGTTAATGTTATATGTCTATGTGGTGTTTTTAATATGCTTTAAGACAAAACATGTGCGATTTCATAAGCCAACACCAATAATGAGTATTTTCTCCTTAAAACTGCTGTAAAAAAAAAGAAAATCTGTATTTTATATGAAAAATCGGGTACATTAGCAATATAGCGAGTGTATGGTGTATTTTGCGATGTTTTGATGAACTACATGCCTTTCCTTTCTCCACTGACGTTCTGAGTTGTTCTGATAATAAAATAATAGTGTCAACGCAGGCAGATCAATAGCCTATTATTGTTGAATATTAAATTAAATGTTAAATGTAATGTCCCCAACTAAGCAAGCCAAGCCAATGGCAACAAAGGTGGAAAAAGGTGACAGTGGCAAAATAGTCATTTTTTTACAAATCAACCCTCAACAAACTACTTGTCTGGCCTTAAAAATGTATAATACCTATAAAAATGTATCGCGTCCGCATAGCCACGTGGCGAACAATGTATGATTATGATTCAGGCAGCATTATAGGTCAGAAGTATAGATGCCATTCTTCCAGTGGTGGGCCGTCTCTGCTGGCCTAAACACTATCAGAATCACTGGCTTGCATTGTAATATATTTTTCCCGTGAATGTGTATTGAATTATTCCCAAGCTTTTTTCTTGGTTGCGCTGCTTCCAGTAGTCTAAGTTTATGTTAGAGCTTTTATCCAATCATATTTCAGCCATTATGTGTTGCCATGATCAAAGAAATCTGCCTTGAGGCCTTCAATAGTGCAGGCGCCTGTAGCTTAAAGTCGGCATGAAACGGAAGTTGAGATTGTCATTTTTTTCCTTGTTGTGACGTATATCCGAGTGAAACGGCTTCTGAAATTAGAAAAATATGTAGGGCGGGGCTTGATTTCGTGCATTGGGAATTGATTGGATCGTTGGAGGTTTGGCGTTGCACACAAAATGGAGGCAGATTTGAATGCCAGCTTACATTCAGTTGTGGAGGATTTCTGAGAGGCGGTGCAGACACCGATAGCCGCACCCTCATCGGCTCTGGCCGCACCCTTTCGCCATGGCACGTAACCGAAAGAGAAGAGAGGTCGTTTCGAGGGGGGATGGTAGGGTAATGTATTTGATTAAAGATTATAAGGGTACATGATTTTTTTTTAAATAATGAAGTGCACAGATAAATCATTTATAATGAACACTACAATATTACATATAAAAAGAAGATTTGTCAAATTTGATTTCATGCCGACTTTAAAAATGAATGGCAATGTAACGGTGCGCTTTAACCAGTCAGATCCTCAATCAAATTTAATCAACCAATCGGATTTCGAGATGGCGACACCGGGGCTACCTAGCAGGCTTAGAATAACGTCGGCATTTTCACGTCCTTTGATTGGATGTTCAGAACGCGTACCATTACAGTCGGCGCAAACGGCATCTGTACAATATAACAATATATTCATGTAGCGATTAAATAACGCTGTTTCTATTTTACAAACCACAATGGCTGACAGAGGAGAAGAAAGATTTACTTGCAAAGCCATTTTCAAGATGGACTTTTCAAGAAAAGCGGGACATCGTAAGGAAAGTTTGGCCAACCCCGAAGCTAGCAAGCCTGTCCCAGCCGGGGAAAGGGTTTACCCGCCACTTCCAGTGCAGTAACTACGAGCGGTACCCCTGGCTCTCAGCCTCCGAGTAACTCTGCAAAGTGGGAATGCCTGTTATTTGCAGTCGATCGACTTGGTGTTTGGAGCCACACTGGGTTTGCAAACTTGAGTTGTCTAACCAAAGCAGCAGCGAGACACCAAATCACGTCCGGACACTTACCAGCAACAGTGCTTTTGAAAACTTTTGTGGAAACCCGAGTGGATCTACAGCTCAATGAACAGGTGCGCGGGGAAACGAAAAGGTGAAGAAAAACAGGGAAATATTGAAAAGACTGATAGATTTGTGTCATATTTTTTGGGTAAACAAGAACTCTCGTTTTGGGGACAAGATGAAAGCGCTGGATCCACAAATAGAGGAAACTACATGGAGCTTCTTTCTTTTCTCACTGAAAACAACACAGACTTACATTACCACCTGTCCACGAACAAAGTGTTTTGAGGGACGCCAGGCAAAATACAAAACGACCTGATTAATGCCATTGCTGAAGTGATGGGAGAAGAGATTAAAAAGCACCCTTTGTCGATGTAATGGTGGACGAGACGTCTGATGTGAGTAACGCAGCTCTGGTCCTGCGTTATGTGACGGACGCGAGTGTCAAGGAGCGGTTTGTCAGATTTGAAGATGTCACTAGTGGCAAGCGAGCCGATGACATTGCTGCTCTTATTGTCAGTTTCTTGGAGGAATGTGAATGTCTAGATAAAGTTGTGGCACCGTGTTTTGGTAGCGCACCGGTCATGTCATCTGGACTAAATGGGGTTCAGGCTAAAGTTTAGGAGAGGGCACCTATGGCCTTATTCATACACTGCTATGCACATCGACTGGATTTAGTACTGACTCAAAGCTTAAGGAATGCAAGATCTTTTTTGCCCTCCTAAATGGCCTAGCTGCATTTTCCTCCAGATCCCCTAAGCGCACGCAACTACTGGACAAAATTTGCCAGCGTCGCCTTCCTCGTGTGGCACCAACACGGTGGCAATACTCATCAAGATTGGCCAGTACAGTTTTTGAGAAGAGAGTTGCCCTAAAGGAGCTGTTTCACCACATGAACGTCATGATGAGTATGACGAGGACTCTGTGCTGATGCATTTAATGCACGTCTGGATGATTTTGAGTTTTGTTTTTTGCTTCACACATTTCATGGGATTTGAGTATTCAGATGTGCTTTTTTCAATACTACAGAGGATGTACAATTCTGTCTGACAAGGGTGAATGAGTTTTGTGACACCATTGAATGAGAGAGGGGCCAATTTGGTCAGATCTATGAAGCCACTGCGCGCATTTATGTTTCTCTCCCTCCTCAAACCCCAGCAGTTTCAGACATACCGGAAAAAAATTCCCGCATACAGCCTTCACCAGCTTGACATAGAGTCACGGATCATTGTTCGATGTGTCCCGGCTAAAAACAGAACTGACTGTAATGTATGCCATGACTGACTTTGAAGGCAAAAGTCCAGCTGATCTCCTTGAGAGCATGGGGCAGCTGCACACATCGTCATGTTTGGCGCGGACTGCCTACTCACCAAAACTACTGACTATCTGTACACAAAATCCACTCTGCTTTCTCTTCTCAAGAAGACTTCAATTACACTGTTGTACAGGTTATTTGTGTGTTTCAGCTCCAGCAATAATTCCCTTTCTATCGCCATGGAGGCTAAAGGCTCGACAGAAGCAGTGGACACCTAATAGATTTTATTTAGCCTACATTTGTTTATAGTACAGTCAACCCTGACTAACCCGGGCCCCGTTTTTTTCTGTGCTGAATATGATTTCTTTTTTTATTGTAAATTCATGATTGAAAAAAAAAAAAAATCATTAAATTATATTATTTTATTACAACATTTTCATACTATTAAAATCATGAATTTTTTTTTTTAAAGGAGTCATAACCTAGTCTTAATTTGGATACCTACTGCTGTATTATAGTCTTTCATGCCCTTCTAAAAAATAAAAGTGGAAAAAAAAATAAAAACAGAGCTCCTAAAACCTTTATTTCTGAAGGCATTATTGTCTCGCGAGATCTAATGCGATATTTTGGCTGTCGTGGACGGTCATTTTAATAATGCAAATGAGGGGCGCGTTGATTGGTTGCAGGAAGGAGGGGGGTTGACACCGCAGGTAACTTCAGCATCATTACAAACTGACATCATGGCGCAAGTTGTCAATGAACCCGACCTGGCCGCGACCTATGGGATTCAACCGTATATGTATGAGCCAGACTCTGAACCTGAGCTGGAAAGGGAAGATGTGGAGTCGATGGAAGGACGTCTACATCAATATGTCTCTGAATGGTAAAGACAATCATTTTGACTAACGAGCTAAAACATTTGTTGCTAATTTCTCCCAAATAGGTTTACCTTTTATTTAATGTAGATTACATTAACGGAGATGTAGTCGAATTTTTTTATCAGCTTACAGTGGTTATTGAGATCAACGTTTGCTATCATGTGGTGTTTTTGCCTTGTTTCACGTTCTGGTTTTTTAGACATTTAATATTTTTCTTCTACAGACATGTAACGTGATGTTTTTCTATAAGTTTCTTATTACTTGACTGTTTGTTTTATTTATCTATCCTTATCTATTCTATAAAAAAATCAATACAATGATATGTTGTCATAGTTATATAATATACAATTCGATGAAAATATAGCTGTATCATTTTCAGTTACAGTTTTAGACACTGAGCATGTACTCCTGTACCGTCACTACTGTAGTGTAAAACAAAGTGGAAAGATGTGGCTAGCATTCGTAGAGTCCATTCCCCGTGTTTATCTCGAAGCTAACGTTACATACAATAGCCGCATTAGTAGTTAGCTGCTGTTTGTTACACACAGTAGAGCAATAAAAACAGTCTTACCGTTTCAATTTCAGGCAAGTCCCGGATGGTTGGAATGGCACCTTTTTTCAAACGGAGCTTCGTGGCCAACTTCGCCTGATATTGGCCCAAATTTGTGAATGATTCCGGCGTAAAATGTTTAGCGCAGACACCAAACAATAAGCCAGTTGAAAGCGTTGCAGGGACAGCGTCATTAAAAATGAATTTTATCCACTGGTCCCTGATAGTTTGGTCCGTTTTTGGTATAGAAAACACATTTGCATGTTGTTTCTGGCAGTCAACCACAGAGCAACTCACGTGTGCACTCGGTTTCTCCATCTTTCGCGACTGAACTAAATATGAGGGGGAGAGGGGAAGGGCGGGCTTCCTGCTGCGGCGTCCATATATGGTATATCCTGCCCCGTCTTGACGTCAAGACGGGGCTGAAATCAAAATCTCGTTTTTTAGTGCGCGTGCACGTGGGCTATTTTACAAACCCTGAGGTAAACAAACGCTTCACTTTTAAATATCGGCTTCCCGGCCAGTGTATAATCATTATGCAATCATAACATACATTGATTCTCGTGGAAAAGTGAAATTTGCAGGTTATGACTCCTTTAAATAAATGTCGGTTTAAATCATTTTTAATGAAAAATACTTTATATATCACCTGAAAGAAATGTATGTACTATACTTTTGATTGTTCAAAACAGTTGGAAAACTTTTTTAAGAACCATTTATGCTTTTGCGTTTTCTTTCCTGTAGAATTTGCACAAAAACACACAATTTGCCTTAATTTCAAATCCCCGGGAAAACCGTAATTCCCGAGGTTTCCGTGGTCGGAGAACTCAAAAGGTACTACAAAAATGCACGGAAAACCGAGAGCGGATGCTTCTGCTAGAGATAATGTGTGTGGTGCAGCTGTGGCTGCAGTGAAAGGAGACGTGTTAAATTTAGTTTTTTTGTATGGAGAGACGCCATTGCAAGCACTTGTGGAAAGAAGGAGAAAGCGGCGCGTTTTTAGACGCGATATGTGATATGGTTTCTTGCTTTAATAATGGCATTCATTCTCGCTGCATGAGATACCTGTCTGTTACCCCTTTTCCACCAGGGCAGTGCTGGTGCCGGTTGGAGCCGGTGCCTACACGCGAACAAGTTCTTTGTGTTTCGACAGCCAAAGAACCGGTTCTCAGCCAGGAAAATTGGTTCCAAAGCAGCACCAACTCTTTGCTGGACTAGAACCGTTCTTTTACCACGTCATGCTTACGTCTGGGTCTGGGGGCGGGGTTATTGTCGAACTTCTTCTCGAACGTAAAACATTTGCAAAAGACGATGTAGTCCGCCATTGTAATTGTTATGCTTGAAGTTGACGCAGGCGTTTCTGGGAAAGCTAAGACGTATGGCAACGTACACAGTGACGTAACGACGTCGTTCGCTGGGCTCTCTAGTCAGTGGAAAAACAAACGGGTTCTCAGAAGGTTCGCAAGTTGAACCAACTTTGAACCAGCACCAGTTCCAAACCAGTTCTTTTTTGGTGGAAAAGGTGTATGTGATGCAGCAGCCTGTTATTCTGCGTTTCTGTATAATATTGATGGTTTCTATAGCCGTGGCGTCATGATGGTATTAAGAGGTGGATTCATTTGGGTAGGGCACCACTGAAGGCTTAGGTGTGAAATGCATGGCCCGCCACTGCATTCTTCTTATGACATAACGAGTACATCGGGTGTTATGGGAAGTGTTCCCGGTTCCGGCTGTCCTAATTTATGCAGCCTAATAATCATTTAACTGATTTGAATAATAGGAATGTATAATTTTCTATGTGTATGCCAGGTTAAAGAGATGTGTTTTTAGTCTAGCTTTGAACTGACAGAGTGTGTCTGCTTCCCGGACAATGTTAGGAAGACTGTTCCAAAGTTTTGGTGCTAAATAGGAGAAGGATCTACTGCCAGCAGTCGATTTTGATATTCTAGGTATTAGTAACTGGCCGGAATTTTGAGATTGCAATAGACATGAAGGACTATAATGCGTTAAGAGCTCACTCAAGTACTGCGGAGCTAAACCATTTAGTGTTTTTTGTAAGTAATCAGCAATATTTTAACATTTATACGATGTTTAATAGGCAGCCAATGCAGTGTTGACAGAACCGGGCTAATATGGTCATACTTCCTGGTTCTGGTAAGAACTCGAGCTGCCGCGTTTTGGACCAGCTGTAGTTTGTTTATTAAGCGTGCAGGGCAACCACCCAGTAGAGCATTACAATAATTTAACCTTGAGGTCATGAACTAATTGTTCCGCATTTGTCAATGAGAGCATATGGCGTAATTTAGATATATTTTTAAGATGGAAAACTGTGGTTTTACAGATACTAGAAACGTGGCTTTCAAATGAAAGATTGGTATCAAAGAGCACACCCAGGTTCCTAACCGACGACGAAGATTTGACAGAGCAGCCATCAATTATCGTGACATGAGGGTATCATTACACCCCTAGTTTTAAGGGATAAAATTGACCACAGTGGGACTTAAACACCTCACCAGATTGCACATGCATTTCTTCATGTACTAAAATGCGTCTGTGATTTGCTCAGCCTGTGTTTGAGATGCCAGTCCTGGTTGTGTTCATCAGCAGAACTGGTGCGCGCTGGATCTGCTTATGTAAGAGGAGTCGCGAGCGAGCACAAAAGAGTGGGAGCAGATCTCCAGGGGAAAGCATGTCTTTCACTGCACACACACACACACACACACACACACACACACACTGTCTCCAAACCAGAGAAAAGCATGTCTTTCACTGCACACACACACACACACACACACACACACACACACACACACACACACACACACACACACACACACACACAAACCGTCTCCAAACCAGAGAAAAGCATGTCTTTCAATACACACACACACACACACACACACACACACACACACACACACACACACACACACACACACACACACACACCATCTCCAAACCAGAGAAAAGCATGTCTTTCACTGCACACACACCGTCTCCAAACCAGAGAAAAGCATGTCTTTCACTGCACACACACACACACACACACACCGTCTCCAAACCAGAGAAAAGCGTGAGAGACGAGTGTTCAGATGCTGTGAACATGAGGCGTGTCGAAACACAATCAATCACTGAACAGCCAATCAGTGTTCTCTGTTTCTATACTCATGACGTCCATTATCCTTCAGTTTGGTTAATGAGGTTGTGTGTGTGTGTGTATTGCCCAGTTGCACCATTGTAAAAATATTAACCAAGCAATCGGCGAAGTGTGATGTTGTATAACTCATTAACATGGAATGAATGCTAATATTGATTTATAAACACTTTTTATTGGCTTGAGTTTGTTATAACTGGTAGTGACAAGCGTCAGTACATTTGTTGGTCACTTTGTTTCTATTTCTGCAACATTGCACACACACACACACACACCCTCACACACACACTGATATCTCACTGGACTGAAGCGCTGTTCCTCTGGATGTTGAATATCACACATGGACAAGGATTGTGGAACTGTAAAATAAAATATGACAAGTTTCACACAGTGAAGCATCACGGATGTCACAGAAAGACATGGAGTGTGTTTGTGTGTTGCGAGTGTGTGTTAAGGTTGGGACGTGCTGTTGATTTGCAGCGGATGGGCAACCCCCCACCCCACCGCTTTCTGGCTCATGCTGTTACCATGGCGATCACTGCACAATTACACATGACATCAGCTTTCCCTCTTTCCCAAACAGTGCAGTGACATGGAAGAAAGAAACACTGCAGTTCAACTCTTTGCAAAAAAAACAAGTGGCAATTTTCAACAGTGTCTTCAGAGTCAGAGGCACTGTGATCGAATAAAGGGTGAACCCGCTTTTATAGTTACAATTTCTGTAGTTTCGCTGACCCGGTCCAACAGCTGATTTGTACGGAGGCATCTGATGAACTAAATTGGATTTTGCATGGATTGAGCCTGGAGCAGTTTGTGTTCACGATGCCGGTTCCTAGTGAGCCACACCATCAGCTGAAAGCACACCGTACCCAGACCCCCTCACAAGACTGAGTCAGTTCGCTGGGCTTCGAAAGGGTCTAAAATAGTTTGAGAGTGTTATATAAGGTCCACAAATCCTGCAAACTGAGTTCTGACCCCTGAAAACGACCCGACTGCACCTGAAATCACACACTTCCACACTGTGTAGTAGCCGAAAAACAGTATGGCATTCATAGAATTCATAAAAGAGTAGGAGAAAAGTCCTCGTATGATCGATATACTTCCAGTGAGATTCTGAGGTGTGTGTGTGTGTGTGTGATGGACACTGTCCCATGAGGCCACGGGAGAGGGTTTGTGAACGGTCACATGATGAATGTAGTACATCCCGGATTACACTCATACTATATAGAACATACTGTACGTTTTTAGAGGCGTTGAAGTAATTACTTATTCAATACAAGTACCTACTCAAGTGAGTATGTGGTTTTGGACACAGCCCAAGTGTTTTCCCACAGCATCTGTTTCTTAAATAAATTAAATAAACTGGAAGCATGCAAGATTAATTCAACTTATTCATTGATTTGCAGCCAATGTATAATCTGAGACGGCCTCTGTAATACATTGGGTATTATAACAGTAATACAATCATAATTGATAATTACATTTCTGTTATGCGGTGGAACTCTTTTAGTTATCAGATAGATAAATGTTTTAACATTCATGATGAAAGCAGAGCGAAGCATCTGAGACGTATGGAAGCTTGTTTCCGCCACAGAATAAAACATTTTAAAAGATAATTGCGACTTTTTATCTCACAATTGCGAGTTTACATCTGACTTTATTTCTCAGAATTGCGAGATATAAAGTCAGAATTGCGTGAAATAAAGTTGCAATTGCTTGTTATAAAGTCAGAATTGCGAGATATAAAGTCAGAATTGCGAGATATAAAGTCAAAATTGCGAGATATAAAGTCAGAATTGTGAGATATAAAGTCAGAATTGCGTGAAATAAAGTCGCAATTGCGTGAAATGAAGTCACAATTGCGTGTTATAAAGTCAGAATTGCGTGAAATAGTCGCAATTGCGTGTTATAAAGTCAGAATTGCGAGATATAAAGTCAGAATTGCGAGATATAAAGTCAAAATTGCGTGAAATAGTCAAAATTGCGTGAAATAAAGTCGCAATTGCGTGAAATGAAGTCACAATTGCATGTTATAAAGTCAGAATTGCGTGATATAAAGTCAGAATTGCGTGAAATGAAGTCGCAATTGCGTGTTATAAAGTCAGAATTGCGAGATATAAAGTCAAAATTGCGTGTTATAAAGTCAGAATTGCGAGATATAAAGTCGCAATTGCGTGTTATAAAGTCAGAATTGCGAGATATAAAGTCAGAATTGCGTGAAATAAAGTCTCAATTGCGTGTTATAAAGTCAGAATTGCGAGATATAAAGTCAAAATTGTGAGATATAAAGTCAGAATTGCGTGATATAAAGTCACAATTGCGTGAAATAAAGTCACAATTGCGTGTTATAAAGTCAGAATTCTGACTTTTTTTTGCGACTTTATATCACGTAATTCTGAGAAAAAAAGTCTGAATTGTGAGATTAAAAAGACGCAATTAGCTTTTTTATTTTTCACTCTGTGGCGGAAACAAGCTTCCATAGAGACGAGATCGGTGCACCGATAACATTTTATTGTGAAAGGTTTCTATGGGAGAAAAATAAAAAAGCTCAACAATTGCTACAAATATATATACTGTATATATTTTTTCTACTTCGATTACAATGTCATTGTTTTAGTAGTAAATTGTGCATAAGACGAGAGTGTGATAAAAAAAAAAAAAAGTATTTCTGGTCATTGACAAACATAGAAAAGTACTGTATTAATAACTGAATCATTCATTTTTTAATATGGCTTAGCTATGTTTAATGTCTCTGGCCCAGCAGATCATCAGATTCATGTCCCTGGAAACATATCATGTTTAATGTTAATAAATACAAACACAATAGTTTGTTGTTAGTTCATATTGCATGAACTAATCTGAACATATAGAAATATATTAATGTGCAACCATATAGTAAAGTGTTGCCCACTTGACTGTATTATGTGAATATTATTTCCTTTATGTTCTTGTTGTTGCAAATAAAGACAGAGTACAGGCATTTAAAGTCAAATATATGTATTTAATCATATGTCATTCAAACTTTATGATCTGAACTGTGGACAAACAAGCTAGCTTATTAACAATGCGTTCTTTATACTTTAACATGTAGGCCTGTATACTACACCTTTTTGCCACACAATGTAGAGCATACAAAAATAAATGTGTTTGTAATGAATTAGAAAGACATCTTAGTAATAAATGGCTGGTAGGCTCATATTGACAAAAAGCCAGCCGGTGTATTTGGTAGGTTAAGATGACAGGGACAAAAAGTGCCTCTAGTACAACATTAGGTTGACATATTTGGATAATTTGCATTATTAAGACAAAATTTAAAAATGAATTGTTGGATCCTTAGAACCTCAAACGTGTCATTGAATCAAACCATGTGATCAATATCTCTGCAGCCAGACAAGCAAAGTTGGCAATAAATACAAAACATACCGTGACTTCATTGCAATTACAAACAATTTTGAAAAAAGTAATCAGCTGACCACAGAAATAATATTGTGACTGATATAACAAATTCAAGCTTCAGTAATAAAATTAAAGATGTGCATAGATTCAGTATTTTAATAATTAATGAACTTTACAACAGAACTGAATGAACAACAGCCGAGATACATTATTTTCATGTTATCTCTGTTAAGCTGCAGTGAAACGATCTGTATTGAACAAAGCGCTATATAAATAATAATTTTGAATTTGACTTACTGAAACCTGCTACTGTAATATAGGCTTGTATTGGGTTTGTTCATCTCATGTCTGAATTATGTCCATTTATATCCACAAAAGTCACAAGACTCTATCATTTAAGGGACTATTTATCAAAATGTTCTCATAGGGGAGCACACCCCTGGATCCCACTTGACAATTATGTTAATCAGGGCATATATCTTGGCTTAGCAACGACAGACTCTTAGCTTACCTCCCAGGGAAAAAAGTTCAGGCTCAGGATTTTTTTCTACTATCACCCCTGTGTATATTAAGTTAAGAGTCATAAAGCACTGAGCATGACTGTGCACGATAATTCATCAGTGTTTGAGCGGTCTCACAGAACCATAGCATTAATACGTGAATAATACTATACCCCATTTCTCATATAAATACCATACAATGCATAAAAGTTTGAATCCTATCAAAGTTTTAAGAGACGTTTAGTTTAGAGATGCATGTTTTTGTGTGTGTATGTAACATGCAAAGTGTGAAAACTAAAACGGTTTCTTTTGTTGTGCAGGGTCCATCTCTTAGACCATCATTTTCAAGGTAACTGTTTTGCCGCTGAATATATCTTATACTAAGGTAAGCTGTTGGCTTTATTTAATGACTCCCTTTATGCTAAGATATTTATGGGGATCGATTTGCTAAAACTACTTACACATACTGTACAGTGGCCACAAAAATGTTTGGACAACTGAGTCACACCTGTTTGAATGTCACCGCATTAAAGTATCAGGCGAAGGCATGAGCGGACGAGGCACCCTATGGAGAAAGTCTTTTCATTTGCATATATGCAAATCATTTTATTCACAAACGTCAAAGCGATTTATATATATGATGATCTGTGTGTGAAGGAAATATACAAAATACTAAACAATAACCAAATAATGAGTCCATATAATCCAGAGCTATTAAGCACATGAAAAACATTCCAGAACTTAATTTTCAGTTGTAAAAAAAATAAAAATATATTCCAATTTTCATAATTCACAATGTATACACTGCATCAACAAAAACTGGGGGGGAAAATACATGTTACATTTGTTTAGAGTTTTCATTTATACAAATGACTACAGTCAAGCTGGATACATAGAGAAGACAAAAAACTATACAGCGTATTGCTCAGATCGTACATGGTTTGTTTGTTTGCGCATAAACCCTCATCCTTCCCTCGCACTGTGTAACAAATCTTTCCCTCACGGGTCAAAATGACCCAAAGGCCTAAAATTTGACTTTTTTTTTTTTTTGTCCACAAAGCTTATTTTATTTCATTTTGATAATATTTTTTCTATTTTTAATGCACATTTTTTGGGGAGATTTTTTTGTTTGTTATTTTTTTTTATTATTTACCTTTAAATTACTAGATTTGACCAATAAATAAATAGTAATTTAAGCACAATCCTCACATTCTTTCAACTTAAATTCAAAATAACTCACAATTTCAATTTCAATTTTTTCCCTTTTAATTCAGCTCTAAATATCTTACATTGGGTGTCTTTGACGACCTCTTGTGGAAAAATAATAATATAAGATGATATTTCATGACTCTAGATGTCCTTATAGCTCTATATGGAGCAAATGAGCTGTTCCTCTGGCTCCTAAAGTCAGTTTCCCTCAGTGTGCATTCAGATACACATGTAGACATTTGAAAATAATGTTTTAGTGAAGTTTAAGCATTTTTTGTTTGAATTTTGAGCATTTTTAGGTTTTTCTATGTGTGCTGAAGCATTCCTCGTATTCCATTCATTCCTATGGGGGTCAAATTGAAGGGTTTTTGTGTGTGTATTCGTGGTTCAAGTGCAACAAAAGTCCAGGGGCCTGTACCATGATGGTAGTTGAACAAACTCCGGGTTACAGGATTAGTTTTGAGTTGACAAAACCAAACCAATCCAACCAGGCTTTGTTGGTACCATGATAATCATCAACTTTCTCTGTCAACTCAGGCTTTGATCCTGAGTTTAGGTGTGACATCAGTAGCGAACAGCCAATCACATGCTTGGGAAAGAGTGAAACTGCAATTCACTTCTCTCTTCTGCAGAATATTACGAGATTTAAAAAAAATATTAGGAATTTAAACAAATTTACACAGCAAGAACAAAATGGCTATCTATGAAAGAGGACAACTAAAAGAAAAAGTCTTGCTACATCAGTGCAAGTAAAAGTTGTGACGTTAGTTTATACAGTTGATAAAGGTATAGAGAGAATTGAACTTTTAAGCTCACATGTAGTCATTTTATAGCTTAATCTATTGATTCTGAAGTGTATTTATATTACCTTTATATATGTATTCCTTTAAACTGTGCGTAAAAATAATTGATGAACTAAATTTGTACATGTGATCGATTAATAATATTAATTACATAAATAATATCTAAATCATACAAAATTATTATTCTAAATATCTTGAGTCAGTTCATAAACCATCTCTCTATCGCCTCAGCTGAGCTTGAGACATGCTGGCAAAGCAGACATTTTACACAGATGATTTTCTGTCACATCGTATAAATATCAGTTTATATTTCAGCCGAAGATTAAGAGATTGAAGAAAATGAAGTACTATATAAATGCATTTACACAGCAAGAAAATATCTTGCTATATCAGTGCAAGTGAAAGTTTTCACCTTTGTGAAGTGTGGGAAATCACCAGGAGAATATTTGGTAATGGTCCTTTCAAGTCCATAAAAGGTTCAAGGTCCCATCATAAAACATACAAATCCAGAATATTTTCATTGGACAAATATTTCACATACTGAAAAAATAGGAAGAGATTATCAATATAAAAATACTGATAAAATGTAAATGTGAGGAAGGGAAAAGGAAAAGGAAAACAAAACAAAAACAACAGTACACTTACATAAATATGTCTGGGTATAATGTATTTAGAAAGGACAGAAATAATGGGAGGGGTGGGGGAGTAATAGTGTATGTTAGAAATGCTCTAAAGTGCACAATGATTGAATGGCCAAGTGAAATTGCTTTGGAATGTGTGGGTGTTGAGATATCACTTTCTGCAACAATGTCTTTTGTTATAGTGTGTGTATATATAGAAAGCCCACTGCAAAAAAAGATTTTTATGAACAACTTAAACTTCTCCTTAATCACTGTGATAAAACCAAGGCAATTATTTTAAAGTGGTGGTATAATGCCCTTTTCATAAGATGTAAAATAAGTATTTGATGTCCTCAGAGTGTGTATGTGAAGTTTTAGCTCAAAATACCCCACAGATATTTTTATATAGCATGTTAAAGTTGTCACTTTTGAGGCTGAGCAAAAACACACCGTTTTGTGTCTGTTCCTTTAAATGCAAATGAGCTGCTGCTCCCGGCACAGGGGGCGGAGCTTCAACAGCTTGCACTCACACAGACACGCACTTAAAATTTCAAAAACTTTTAGTCTTTTATGTTCAAACCGCAGTCAGACAATGATGGAGAGACTCAAGAAGAAGTGACAACATGTTGAAGCAACAGGGCATTTCTGAATGGTTAGTTGATTAATTTATGTAGCTTATGTGTTGTTATCGTCTAGTCATTGATTAGCATATTCTTTCTTTTCTTACTCTGTCATGATAATCTATAAATCGTGTTCAGGGGGCGGGGTTTATGTAAATTTTAGGGTTTGTGTTGTCACTAGCCCGGGAGGAATGTGGTGTAGTCTCTACCAGCCGTTTGTTGTAGTCCTTAAAAAACATTTATTTTAAAGCAAATATCTCCCTTTGCTTTGAACTTTGAGCGTTGTAACTTTGCAGATGTTGTTTATGATCAGACAGCAACATTACACACTAACTAAAGTTAAAAAAGTGAAATCATAATCAACCACCCCTTTAATGGGTGATTTTAACATTAACTGCAATGTAAAGAAGGAACGAACAACTCTTAAACAAATTACTGACTATTTTAATTTAACACAAATAATAAAAACACCAACCAGAATAACAAACCACTCGGAAACTCTAATAGATCTGTTATTCACAAACCATGCTGGTTTTCCACAGGGCTTTCTGATCATAATATTGTATTTTTCTCCCGAAAATTAGCCTAAGTAAAAAACGATTCAACATCTACATTTAATAACCATCACAATTTTATTCCAAAACATCTACATCAAAATCTTGATATTACTCTAAATTAAGTAAGTTGGTCTGAATTGTTCTCTGATAATGATATTGAAACCAACTCCCAGATATTTAACTAAAAAATTACAAAAAGAGGAAAAGGTGAAAAGAAGAGGAAACCATCTAATCACTGCAAAATACTTATGAAAGAAAGAGACATCTTACTCAAAGGGTTTTTAAAATCTGGTCTTACCATTGATAGGCAAAGATTTACTTCCATGAGAAATAAAACAACTCATACCTTACGTAAAGCCAAGGCAAAGTTTTTCTTGGATGTCATTACAAGTGCAAATGGAAATGGCAAAATCATATGGCAAAATATTAATAAACTGATTGGAAAGCAAAATAAAATTGACAATGATAGATTGGAAATAAAAGTTAACAACGAGCTGCTGAATAATCCAAAAGAATTAGCAACTGAATTTAACAATTTCTTTATTAAGGCGAGACACGGCAGGCAAAAGCATCTTTTTTTTTTTCACTGGTCAGTTTTAAAATTTTGGACTATTTGTCTTCAATAACATGTCTTCTTTCAGACTTGTGGTGAAAAAAAGTCTGAAATACACATTTAGGTCTTTATTTTACTACACTTTGTCTATTTGCGTTTGTAGATTTCTCCTAAATTCAACAAAAGTTGTCGCTCTAAATCATCCCCCTGCTTCGCGATCGCTGTCTGCACACTGTCATCACAAATACCGCTGGAAAGCTCTCTCTCTCCTGTACAATGCTGTCGGATCCAAATATGGTCATTTTCTTTTTATCAGCAACCAATTGTGAAAGTACAATGGGGCATTTAACTCTAAAAGCGAAATCTCATTGGCTGATGTCAATTTCTGACAACGTGATTTGTCCATCCATTTCCAGAGTGTGTTTTTGACTGTTTTTCACTGGGGTTCTGTTCAGTTGAAGGCCATAAATGCTATGTTATATAAGTTTTTATGTGTTTTAGGTGGTTTGTATTGTTGATTGCTAATGATTTAATAATAATAATAATATGTTTATTTTTTATAGCGCCTTTCAAAAAAACCAAGGTCGCTTCACAAAATAATACAAGCAGAAAACAGATGGAAACAAGCAAACACTACAAATAATGAACATAAGTCAAAGATAACAAACATATAAGCCTTTTTAGCAAAATATAAATTTCGGCAAGGTATGTGAAATAAAATAAAGGTGAGAGAGTGGTAGACAGAGAAAAGGAATTGAAGATTATTTATTGAGCATGGTAAACATATGAGTTTTAAGTTTTGATTTGAAGATCTGGAGGTTGTCGATGGCACGAAGATTAGGGGGCAGTTTATTCCATAGCTTAGGGCCTACAACACTTAAAGCCCCACCACCCACAGTAGATAGTTTAAACCTGGGGACGACAAGCAAATTTTCGTTGCTAGATCTAAGAGTCCGGGCAGGAAGGTATGGTTGCACTAACTCAGCGAGGTATTGAGGTGCGGGACCGTGACAAGCTTTATAAACTAAGACTAATAGTTTAAACTGGATGCGATTGACCACAGGAAGCCGGTGAAGTTGATTTTTTATTATATGTAAGTGCTCGAGCAGCAGAGTTTTGTACCATTTGAAGGCGATGTATTGCTTTGGTGGTTAGGCCGCTGTATAAGGAGTTACAGTAGTCCAATCTGGAAGTTATGAAAGCATGAATAACAGTTTCAGCATCTCCAAAGTTAAGAGAGGGGCGTATACGAACAATATTCCGCAGGTGAAAGAAGCATGATTTAACAGTCTGACCGATGTGTGAGTGAAAGCATAACGTGGGGTCAAACAAAACTCCCAGATTCCGCACAGTTTTTGAAGGCCTAATCTGAACACCATCAATATCAATAAAAATGTCATGTCCGGGTAAACTCTTTGATTTGGGGCCAATTAACAGGATTTCAGTTTTCCCAGCATTAAGCTGTAAGAAGTTATCAGACATCCATGTTTTAAGTTCCTGAAGGCAGGAGATAACAGAAGTGAGTGGACAAGCTGAGTTGGGGTTAATCGTGAAGTAAATTTGAATATCATCAGCGTAACTATGAAAGTTGAGACCATGCCGTCTGATGATCTGGCCTAGTGGCAGCAAATAAATGAGAAATAGAAGAGGACCAAGTACAGAACCTTGAGGTACACCATGAGAAATAGTGACAGTACGGGATCGATTCTCACCTATCCTAACAAATTGCTGTCTATCTGATAGATATGAAGTCCAGTAATACCTATTGAAGACAGTCGAGAAAGAAGTGTAGAGAGGCACACAGTGTCAAATGCTGCACTGAGGTCAAGAAGAACCAGGATACTATGTGCACCAGAATCAGAAGCCAGAAGGAGATCATTTAGCACTTTTAAAAGAGCTGTTTCTGTGCTGTGATATGGACGGAAACCAGATTGTAGTGGTTCAAATAGATTATGTCTCTCTAGGTGTGACTGCAGTTGTGCCGCAACTACCTTCTCAAGTAGCTTGCCAACGAAAGCAAGGTTCGATATTGGTCTATAGTTGTTCTGAATGGCGTTGTCGAGGCTGGACATCTTGAGAATTGGAGTGATGGCTGCTACTTTCAGATTAAGCGGGACATAGGCAGTGGCAAGAGATCTGTTAATAATGTGAGTAATAGGATAAATAAGTGAAGGCAAAAGAGTTTTTAGAAGATATGTTAGAATAGGATCAAGTGTACAAGAGGTAGAATTAGATTTGATAATCAGTTTTTCAACCACAGATGTATTTGTGAGTAAAAAAGTGTCTAATGGACAACCTATCAAATATGGAGTTGAATGGGGAGTGGCAGTAGAAGAGAAAGATTGATAAATGTTATACATTTTTTGTAGGAAAAAAGACTGAAAGCTTTCACAGAGATCAGCAGACCCAGCAATAGCTATAGAGGATGGTTTGACTAGTTTGTTTATCTCAGAGAAAAGAGCTTTAGGTTTGCACTTAGCTTTGTTGATAACAGTAGAAAGATAGTTAGAGCGTGCAATGTTAAGTGCTTCTTTATATTTCAGTACTGAATCAGAAAAAGCCATGGCAGGGACAAGAAGGGAAGATTTTTTGTGAAGTCTTTCAAGACGCCTACATTTTGTTTTCAGAACTCTAAGCTCAGTAGTGAACCAAGGAGATGAATGGGTAGACGGGACAGTTCTAGTTATTAATGGAGCAAGATCATCCAAGACATTACCAATAGATTTATCATAGGTTGAAACTATCTCATCAGGACTCAGGATATTGAGTGCGGAAGGAAGAGCAGAGACAGCAATAGCACTGGATTTGATAAGATATTTTGTCTGTTAATAGTTGTTTCCACTAAAAAAGTATGAATTTTTACAATACAAATCTTTAAAGGCCGTTTTCTCAAAATGTTTTTTTTCTCATACTCTGAGCCAGAAATCTCCACTTCAGCAGCCCTTACATAAACCAAACTTTCCAGTTGTATTCCTATCTATATTCTTAAGGTTTTAACCGAGGGGTTTGTTCATATATCGTTCATTTATACAACATTTTATACCTAAAAACGGGGCGAAACTGGATTTTTTTGGCTGTTGACAGTCTTTTCTGATTAATGGAGTGATAAAAAGAGATATCCAAAATCCCCTCTGTAAAAACCTTTGACTCTAATATGTCAACAAAATGAAACAAGAATTTTGAATCTGGCTTTATCCAATGTTCAGATTTCTCTTCTGGAAATATATGTAAATTAGTGCATTTTTAATGAGATAATACCTCATTTGCATAAATATTAAAACATAAATATTCTAAAAAACTTGTAATACAAAATATATTTGTCTTAATGTCAGTAATCAACTGGGAAGTTTCATGTTTCATGTCTCCCCTTAACTCTGTCAATGAAATAACACAAATGTTTAGTTCTTCAGAGATAGCTCGTAAGCCTGTTAATCCTGGACAGCCGGTTTTCAGGTTAGAGCAAATAACTGATCTGGAAGTGGCTAACAGTATTAAGTCCATGAAACCCTCAAAGGCCAAAGATGCGTATGGCCTTGACACACTTTTTTAAATACACAAAGACGCGCTGGAATGCCCGATAACACATCTATCAATTAAAATGGCAGGATGGAAGGTGGCTATAGTCTCACCAATATTTAAATCAGGAGACAAAACAAACATTTCAAATTATCGCCCCATCTGCATCCTCCCTGTTGTATCTAAGGTTGCAGAAAAGTGGATCGCCAAGCTGCTGAATTAACACCTCAGCCACGGCCATTCTCTCCTGCACCCCATGCAGTTTGGGTTTCGCCAGTACCACTCCACAGAGACGGCAAACTGTGTCTTCATAGAAACAGTGAAATCCTTGCTTGATAAAACCACCTGTGTTGGTGTAGTCTTTTTGGATTTAAAGAAGGCGTTTGATAGCCCTTCTGTCTTAACTGACTCACTTCAACTTTGCAGAAGATGCGCTAGCTTGGTTTCAATCTTACTTGTCCAACCGAAGACAATCTGTGTTGGTGGCACTATGTCGTCTTACCTTGAATGTTCAGCAGGGGTCCCACAAGGCTCTATTTTGGGACCAGTATTGTTCTCTGTATATATAAATGATCTGCCAAACGTTTATCAAAAAGTCAATTTCCAAATGTATGCTGATGATGCAGTTAAAAGCACACAGGAAGCATCATCCATCCTCACATCAGCACTGGAGAATATACAGCATTGGCTCCTTAAATCCTGCCTATTATTGAACAAAAAGAAAACTGTTGCTATGATTTTCACAAAAAAATCCATAAAACTGGAGCGGTCCAGTGTGTTCCTGGGGGGAGTGGAGCTTGACATTGTAGAAGAGTTCAAGTACCTCGGGGTCGCACTGGACCCAACACTCTCATTTAAAAAACACAGCGAACAATCAAATTCAATTTACATAACTTTAAACAAATCAGACCATCAATGACAATTACTTCTGCTAAAATGTTCCTACATTCAATTATATTTTCACATATAGATTACTGCATCACAACCTGGTCACTCACTGGAGATACAATTTTAAAACCCATAGAAATGTTATTCAAAAAAATCTATAAAAACATTTGATCAAAAGCCTCTGCCATCAGTGTAATATTTTTGAAAAAATACAATATGCTCAATTGTGAAATTTTTTCTTCATTTTAAAAATAGCTGTTCATTTGTAAAGTTTTTCACCTCCACTTTCTACATGCATTAAACCAAGGTCTGACAGAGGTTTTTGCACCAGAGCCTCATTTAGAGGAGACCTAGAGATCCCGCACAGAAAAACTACCTTTGGACAAACTGTTCTGTCTATCAGAGGAGGTCACCTTTGGAACAGCCTCACAACAAACATTAGAGAAAGTCCCACTTATTGCACATTAAAAAAGCACCTTAAACAGTTTCTTAAAAGTTCCTAGTTATGTCCTCATTTAGACAAATTTTATTGATGTAATGTAATTTGTCTGAATGCGTTAATGTGTTTCTTGCTTGATACTGTCTGTTGTCTTATCCTTTTGTGTTGTGTATTGTCATATTATCTTTTTGTGTTGTTATCTTCCTGCCTCGGGACTGCAGGTGAACATTAGCATTTATGCTAACTAATTTTAGATCTATATCTAAGCTGCCCTTTCTCTCTAAAATCCTGGAGAAAATAGTGTTAGTTCAGTTTCAGTCTCATTTGAGTTCAAACTGCGTCTCTGAAAAGTTTCAGTCAGGCTTTCAAGTACAGAATCTGCACTTTTACAAGTCTTCAGTGATCTACCCCAGTTTCTCTTTTGTGTGGTGTACCTCGGGGCTCAATTCTTGCACCGATTTAATTTTTATATGGTGTGTATTTTCATCTCTCTTTACAACGTAATAATAAGGAATCTTCTGGTCCACAGGAATTAAAAGTTTAGCTCAAACAGAACTGATGTTATCTTGTTTGGTTCCAATGACTGCCATAATACTTTTGATCGTTGGCATCTTTTTTCTATGGAAGCTTGTTTCCGCCACAGGATAAAAAAAAAAAAAAGGTAATTGCAACTTTTTATCTCACAATTCTGACTTTTTTTCTCACAATTGTTAGTTTACAGTCAGAATTGCATGATATAAAGTTACAATTGCGAGAAATAAACTCAACTCAATTTCTAAAAAGTCGCAATTGTCTTTTAAAATGTTTTATTTTATGGTCAAAACAAGTTTCCATAGTTGCTTCTCATTTTACTCCTTGTGTAAAAAAAAATAGGATTTTTCAATGACTTCAACTTACAATTTGAAAAGCAAATCATTGCTGTGGTTAAATTAAGCTTCTTCCATCTTCGACACTTTGCGAAAGTCAAGCGTTTTCTCTTTTTAAGAAATCTTAAATACATAGACATTAATAGGCAGTTGGTCACCAATATAACTGCTTCCTCTCTTCAGCTTTCCACAAGATTTTGGAGTGTTTCAGTGGGATTTTTTTACCCGTTCCTCCAGTAGAGCATTTGTGAGTTCCAGTTTATCCCAAAGGTGTCGGACCAGAGTCAGCTTAAACACTGGCACTGCGATCCGGTCGATCGTGAAACCACTTACTGGTATCCACTCTTCTTCCTTCTGGAACTTGGAAGTTGTCAGGACCTTCTCAAATGATAGTTGAACAAGATGAGCTTTTCGCTGGCGTTACTGTGCCGACAAAACCAAAAGTATGTGGGTTTCACTTCTTGTCTCTGGCTTTTTTTGAAAGTTCATTCAGGAAAAATGTATGCGCTACAGTGAACTCCGACTCCACCGGTTCAGTTTTAGTTAATAGCAACAGAGGCTTGATCTTGTTTACGTCCAGAATAAAGGGCCTTCAGTGTCCATGGCACACAATGCCTCTACCAGCAGTCAGAATTATTTGCCTCCTTGGTAAATATGATCAAAGATGGCTGTAAAAAATAAATATGCATAGTTTATCCTTTTGATATTTTATTTTAAAAAAATACAAAAATCGAACCTTTTATTGAAGTAAAAGAATTGAAAGTGGGGGGAAAATCGCATTATGAATGAAATGTTTTTCTCCAAAACACATTGGGAACAATTATTTGCCCCCTTTTATTAAATACTTTTTGCAACCTCCTTTTTCCAAGATAACAGCTCTGAGTCTTCTCCTATAATGCCTGATGAGTTTGGAGAACACCTGACAAGAGATCAGAGACCATTCCTCCATACAGAATCTCTCCAGATCCTTCAGATTCCCAGATCCATGTTGGCGCTTCTTCTCTTCAGTTCAGCCCACTCCTCTTCTATAGGGTTCAGGTCAGGGACTGGGATGGCTATTGCAGATGCTTGGTTTTGTGCTCAGTGACCCATTTTAGTTTTGATTTTGATGTTTGTTTTTGGATCACTATCCTGTTGGAAGATCCAAACATGGCCCTTTATAAGAGTTCTAGTAGAGGCTGTCAGATTTTTTTATGTGTTGGTATTTGGTCGAATCCATGATGCCATGTATCTGAACAAGATGTCCAGGACCTCTGGCAGAAGATTAGGCCCACAGAATTAAAGATACAGCAGAGTATTTCATTTTACACATGGGGTACTTTTTTTATCCCTTAACCAAACCCATATTAAGTGTTTGCACTTAATGGTGCAGAGGTGGTTTCGTTATGGTTCCAAACGAACTCTGGTACGGTTAATTTACGGTGTGAACATGAACCGACCCAATTGCAGAAAGCACTGTGCCTTTAAGACTTTATTTGACTGCTCTTATGAGGATACTTAACAAAACGGACATTTTGGCATAATGGTGTGTGTTATTGTTCGTTCAAGCACGAAAGAGAAAGAGAATTATGGCGCGCTGTCTGTGCACATGATACTGTTGCGCGTCTTTCTGCGCGTCGTGTGTGCATCAGGACATTCACAGACAGAGCGTTCTCTTTTTTCTTATCGCGCTTAAATGGTTTAAAAGCATGTTCTCTCTGCCGGAACCGTCTTGCAGCACATCGTCGTCTTCTCAAAATCCTAATTACAACATCGTATAGATGACATTGTATCATATGATGCTCAGTTTCTCCATATTGCGTTTGTAGAGAATAACACCAAATCAGTAAAAGAACAAATATTGCATTACGAAATATCTCCATGCTTGAGCCTGTTTTTGCACTTCCTGCTTTTCCCTGCTTGAGAATTCCTGTCCAATGAATGGACGACCTTAGCCCACATGTGGTTTTGTTTACAAATTTTGGTTCACTTGCAAAAAGAGCAGTGTGAAAGCAAAAAAAAAATCAACATTGTATTTGGTCCGGACCAAAGCAAGTGAACTACCGGACTTTCCTGGTGTGAATACACCCTTAAAATGTAATTTACTAAAAAATAAAAATAAAAATAAAAAATGATAGAAAGCTTTTTTTTATGTCATTAGAACAATAATTTAATGCTCATCTTCATAAGAACAAATGCTCATCTTCAAAGTTAGAGGTTTCCAGGTCCACACTTGAAGTGGGATTTAGGTGTCCAAGACATTTTTTTGGGCTCTCACTGGATGTGTCAGGCCATGTTTTAAAAACACAAATTGGACAAAGAATTGCTCTGTCATTCTCATTTTCTCTCTCTCTTCCTCAGATGCCATTTTCCCCTGTGCTGTTCCTGCTGCTCACCGGGCTGGATGTGAGTTGTTCTCAGGACGAGAACCCGACGGTCCCGTTTGGCTGTGGGTTTGGTCTCCAGCGCCCCTACACTCTCCTGTGCGACCTGGATGCTGTGTGGGGCGTAGTGGTGGAGGTGGTGGCGGCGGCCGGTGTGTTCGCTGCTGTTTTACTGCTGCTGGTGTTACTGTGTCGCCTGCACTCAGTGACCGAGGCCCCGAAGCGGAGTGGCATCGGCCCCGTTCTCCTCCTGCTAATCGGCATCATCGGGCTGTTCGGGCTTAGCTTTGCGTACCTTATTGAGCACAACGAGAGCATTTGTTTGGTGCGCCGTGCCCTCTGGGGGGTGTTCTTCTCTCTGTGCTTTGCCTGCATGTTGGCACAGGGCGTCAGGCTGCGCAGGCTAGCTCGCGAGTCTCGTAGCCCAGGCGGCTGTGCCCTCGTTGGACTAGCATTAGGGTTGACGGCAGTGCAGGGTATTATCGCTGCAGAGTGGCTCCTGCTAACCGTGATTCGGGAGGGTAACCCGGCTTGCCAGTATCAGCCTCTGGACTTTGCGCTTGCGTGCGCATATGTGCTAGCGCTCCTGCTAGCAGCCCTGTTAACCGCAACATTAGCGCTGTGTGGGAAGGCACGACCGTGGCACTGTAATGTTGTATGGCTTCTGGTCTCCTGCTTGCTGTCCATTCTCTTGTGGGTGGCTTGGGTTGGTTTCTACGTGTATGGAAACACAGTGCTTGGGAAGTCTCCAGACTGGGATGATCCGGCGTTAGCTGTAGCGCTGGTAGCTCAGGGTTGGCTGTTGTTGCTGTGTCACGCTGCTCCTGAAGCCCACGCATGTCTTCGAGGACCAGCTCAGCCTTCTGCTCCAGACTATTTCGACACGTCCCAGAATTCCTCACGCATGAGAGAGGCCAGCCTTGATGAGGACATCCCACTTTCACACAGGCAGTTTGTGGAGAACCAGGGATATGCGTTTGATGAAAATACTGCAGGTATAACTAGGCACAAAGATTAATAGAACACTTATTATATTTTAATATATAATAATATCTAATATATTCATATATTTTATAGATCCTAACATCCATCCTTTACTTTTGTAGGGTTGAGGAGTGGCAGTCATCATAATGGCAACACAGGGGCCAGACCCAGCGCGCCTTTCAGAAGTAACGTCTACCAACCGACTGAGATGACCATGATCCTAAACGGAGGAGCAGTGAGTACTTTATATGTTTTATAAATAGGCCTGGAGAAACCTTATTCCCAAATTCCTTACTACATCTGACAAGTGTGAGAACAGGCCCTGTCAGAAACAGCATTTCTGTTTTGCTGATACATGGCTATACTTTGCACATGAAGAAGTGGATTTAAAATTTTGCCAGAGAAAAACCAACGTCTGTATACAATCACAACATGCTTTCCATCCTTGACTTTGGAACAATCTAACTTTGAGTTTATCTTTACTCCATATCTAAAAATCAAGATTGATCCCTTTTTGTAATTAAATTTTTAATAAACAGTAGCCATTATTTTTAAAGAAAATGTCGCTAAACAATTCCCAAATAAGAAAAAAACAAGGTTTTTGGTTCAATAATTAAAATCAGTTTTTTTTTCAGAATGAATTTGTAGGAAATTAGTAGTCATCAAATTTTTTATATCAGCTATGCATTCCGTACATTTTTTTAATTGATTGGTTTCGTCAGGGCGTGAAGAAATATAGAGCTGAGTATCATCAGCATAACAGTGAAAACTAATGTCATGCTTCCTAAGGGTAGCATTTACAAAGTGAACAGCAACGGTCCTAGACCTGAGCCTTGTGGTACTCCATACTTAACTTGTCATCGATATGACACCTCTTCATTTACTCTGTGTGTGTGTGTGTGTGTGTAATGTTTTGTAATTAGGTAATTATTGTTAATATTTTCATTTAACTTTTGAATCATTTTTTAGTTTAACACTATTTTACTTTAAAGTCCCCCTGTAGTCAATCATTTTATCCCTTAACTCACCTTTGATCACCAAAATTACATACTTAAAAATGTTTTCCTTGAAAAAAATTCTTCATGCCTTCAATAGCTTGAATGTAGTTTGTTTATTATGCATGTAGGGCAACCACCCATAAGAGCATTTCATTAATCTAGCCTTGAGGTCATGAACGCATGAACTAACCTTTCCACATTTGTCGTTGAAAGCATATGACATAATTATGTTTTTAAGATGGAGAAAGCGGTTTTACAGATACTAGAAACATGGCACTCCCAGGTTCCTAACTGACAATGAAGACTTGACAGAACATCCATCAAGTGTTAGACAGAGGTTTTTAGTTCAATAATTAGAATCTCTGTTTTTTTTTTGTTTTTTTTTTGGTAAGACATTGGTAAGTTGGTAAGTTTCGTCAGGGCACGAAGAAATATACAGCTGAGTATCATCAGCATAACAATGAAAACTAATGCCATGCTTCCTAATGATATCTCCCAAGGGTAGCATTTACAGAGTGAACAGCAATGGTCCTAGCACTGTGCCTTGTGGTACTCCATACTGAACTTGTGTGATCGATATCATATCTCTTCGTTTTCTACTACAAACTGATAGCGGTCAGATAAGTATGATTTAAACCATGCTAATGCAATTTCACTAATGGCAACATCATTTTCTAATCTATTCAAAAGAATGTTGTGGTCAATGGTGTCAAATACAGCACTAAGATCGAGTAACTCTAATAGAGAGATACAACCATGATCGGATGATAAGAGCAAATAATTTGTGACTCTAATGAGAGCAGTCTCAGAACTATGATACGGTCTAAATCCTGACTGGAAATCCTCGCAGATACCATTTCTTTCTAAAAAGGAACATAGTTGTGAGGATACTGCTTTTTCTAGTATCTTTGACAGAAAAGGTAGATTCGAGATCGGCCTGTAATTGACTAATTCTGTAGGATCAAGTTGCGTTTTTTTCACAAACGGTTAAATCATAGCCAGCTTAAAAGTTTTTGGTACGTACCCTAATGACAAAGATGAATTAATCATATTAAGAAGAGGATCTATGACCTCTGGAAGCATCTCTTTCAGTAGCTTAGTCGGTATAGGGTCTAACATACATGTTGTCGAGATGATTTAACGAGTTTAGACAATTCTTCCTCTCCTATAGCAATGAATAAATAAAAAATTTCCTCAGGGAGACTACAATTCATTGTCTGATGCGATACTGTAGTGGACGGTTGCATAGTTATACTTTTCTTTTAAATATTATCAATCTTGTAAGTAAAGAAGTTCATAAAGTCATTACTGCTGTGCTGTTTGGAAACGTCTGGGGTTGAAGCTTTATAGCCACTGTTTCAAATAAATACCTAGGGTTGTGTTTGTTTTCTTCTATGAAGGTTGAAAAATAAGCAGATCTAGCAGGTTTTAATTCATTTCAGTATGCAATTGTGCTCTTTCTCCACGAAATGCAAAAAAACCCTAGTTTTGTTTTCTTCCAGTTGCGCTCCATTTTTCTGGCTGCTCTCTTAAGGGCCTGAGTGTGCTCGTTGTACTATGGCGTTGGACTATTTTCTTTAATCTTGTTCAAGCGCAAAGTGTGTCTAAAGTGCTGTAAAAGAGAGAGTCAATAGTTTCTGTTGCAACATCGAGTTCTTCTAAGCTATCTGGGATGCTGAGGAAATTAAACTGATCAGGAAGATTATTCATTGATTATATATGTTGTACCACATCTAGGTTATGATCTGTAATCATATCATTTACAAAGAGTGATTTTGTAGAAAGGGATCTAATATTCAGCAAACTGAGCTTTATCATTTGTTCGTCTGTATTATATCTGTTTTTTATTTGTTGAACATCAATTCAACAAAGAGCAGATTACAGTGTCTTACCTCTTTAATGTTAATTTTAGTGATCTCCGACTGACAAAGTCGAACATCATTAGTGCCGACATGAATAATTATCTTAGAGAATTTATGATTACTATTAGCCAGTACTTTTAAATTTGCTTTGATTTCAGGTGCTCTGGCTCCCGGCAAACATGTGACTATGGTGGCTGGTGTCTCTATTTTCACGTTCTGTGTTATAAAATCACCAATAACTAGGGCACTTTCAACAGGATTCTCAGTGGGTCCGTCACTGAGTGGGGAGAATCTGTTTAATGTTGTAATCGGAACGGAAGAGCGGTGTTTTGTCCCACGCCTACAGCGTCTCACGGTCACCCAGTTGCCCTGCTGCACGGGCTCTACTACAGCCGGAACCGAACAATGTACAGAGTTCACAAAGCTAGTCACGTCCAAAGCAGTATCTAAAGCCCTTGCATTCTTACTATCTTCATTTAAAGTTTGGATGCGTGTCTCTAGTTTTAAAATCTTCTCCATCAGCCTGACTAATTCCCTGCATTTATCACATGTTAAGCATTCGTCGCCGACAGAAAAGACTATACTATACATGCGACATGAAGTGCAAGTGAAAATTAACAGGAGATGACATTACTCATCGTGTTTGTTGACTGATCCAACTCACCACAGTCGTTTGATGGACTTATAAAAGGCACGAGTGGAAAAGTTGGCAAGCACGGATAGCAGGTTAATAGGCTAGCAAAATTCTAGCGCGTTGTGCTAGCCATGACTATTTAGTTAAAAGCTAGCGATGTCAGATTAATGTGATAGGCAATATTAGATAATATCTGATATGGTGATGAGTAAGTTATATTTAGCAATATAAACAACAAGGAATGATAGTAAATAGAGATTCAAAACAGAAAGCTATACAGAGCTTACAGACGCAAACCACTCAGCAGCAAGGTAGACAGGAGCAATCGATCAAGGAGCCTTGTAAAGTACCACGTGATGAGTCTGAGGATGGCAACTGTTGCGCTTGGCCGCACTGCAGTGGGAAAATAAAAGTTGTATTCCATTTCAACAGCATTGAACATGAAGTGCTGGGGAATCCAGGAGCACCAGGAGTTTCAGACAAGATGAGTTCCTGACATCACCTGTATTCCTGTATTCTACTATGCTCATCTATATAATTTACACCACTGCATTAAAACCTTGATATTGTCTTGATGGCTTTTAATTATTTGGAAGGGAGGATTGAATGCCTCACAAAAAAAAAAAATTCACATTTACTTTTTTAATAAAAAAAAAAACATGGACAGATTGTTCAAAATATTTTCCATGTATTTTTCTTGTGTATAGAGAGAAAAGGGAGGGGGTGGAAGAAGTCATGAATCTCGCCTTACTGCTTGCGTAATATTTACATATGCCAAATAATAATATGTATAACCGCTAAGGAGAGCTGTGCATGTGCAAGCGTTGGGATTTCGGGTGTACGAGCACCATTTGAACTGCCTGTGATTTACCACTTTTTGTGTGTCAAGTCAAGTCAAGTATATTTGTATAGCGCTTTTCACAATACAGATTGTATCAAAGCAGCTTCACAGTATTAAATTAAAATAATACAACAAGGTTTGTTTCTAGTGGAATTTATTGATAAAATCATATCAATATCCCCAGAATATCCCCAACTGAGCAAGCCAAAGGCAACAGTGGCAAGGAACCGAAAAACTCCATCAAGTGACCTAATAGTGTCCTAAAACTCCATCAGGTGACCCAATGGAGAAAAAAAAACCTTGGGAGAACCCAGGCTCAGTCGGGGGCCAGTTCTCCTCTGGCGTTTATTAACTAGAGGCCGGATTGTAATTTGAACTTGTCACGACCCGGCCTAGAACTCGGGTCTCTGGTGTACGAGCTAGGTGGTAATACCACTGTGCCACCAGAAAGCAGGGGTAGGATCCAATCGAAACACAGGATACGAGGTCTCAGGTAAGAAGGTTTAATAAACAAAAGATGATGTCAAAAATTCCAACAAAGGTTCTTCTCAATATAGAGGTATTAAACAAAAGGAAGAAAACAAAACAACAACTCCACGAGGGGAGAAAAATAAACAGATGCAAGAGAACTTCTTTAAATAACTTAAACAAAAAAACCTTACTAATTCACAGGGTCTCAAAAAATCCTAAGAAACTCAGGGCGCCAGGCAGACATCTCATGCAAAGACCAAGTAACAAGGGAGAACCAAGACAGAGCTTAAATACACAAGGGGAAACAAGGTACAGGTGAAGATGATTACACAAACGAGAGACCACAGGTGAGTGACATGACATCTAGTGGCAGAACTAAGGAAACAGCAGTCCCAAATGCTGACAGGACCCCCTCCCCTAAGGACGGCTCCTGACGTTCCTTCCAGAACACCCCGGTCTACGGGCACGAAATTCCTGGATCAAGCTGCGGTCCAGGATGTCCTTGGTCGGAACCCAGGAGCGTTCCTCTGGCCCGTAACCCTCCCAGTCCACCAGATACTGCAGGGAGTTCTGGACCCTTCGCGAGTCCAATATCCGGCGGACCGTGAAGGCTGGCTGGCCGTCAATGATCCTGGGGGGCGGAGGGGGTCTGCGTGGGGGGGCAAAAGGAGAAGACAAAACAGGTTTTAACAAAGACACATGAAAGGTAGGGTTAATTCTGAGGGAACGAGGAAGGTACAAACGGTAAGACACAGGGTTTACTTTCCTGGCAATACGGAAAGGGCCTATGAACTTCTGGGCAAGTTTCTTAGACTCAACCCTAAGAGGTAAGTTCTTGGTAGCCAGCCAGACCCGTTGGCCGGCCCGGAAGCTAGGAGCCCTTTGTCGATGACGGTTAGCCTGATGCTGGTACCTCATGGAGGTCTGGAGAAGCGCACGTCTAGCCTTCTTCCAAGTCGACTGGCAGCGTCGGATGAAGTGTTGGGCAGATGGAACACCGACCTGTGCCTCATCCTCAGGAAACAGTGGAGGGAGATAACCAAACTGACACTCGAAGGGGGACAGTCCTGTGGCAGATGATCGGAGGGTGTTGTGGGCATATTCTGCCCACACGATGAAAGTAGACCATGAGGTGGGGTTGTTGGCCACCATGCAGCGCAGGGTGGTCTCGAGGTCCTGGTTGACCCGTTCTGTCTGGCCATTAGACTCAGGATGGAACCCAGATGACAAGCTGACAGACGCCCCGACCAATTTACAAAAGGCCCCCCAGAATCGAGATGAAAACTGGGGGCCTCGATCGGAGACGACATCCTGAGGAATACCAAAGACTCTGAAGACGTGATTCATCAGGAGTGTGGCAGTCTCCTTGGCTGAAGGCAGTTTGGGTAAGGGAATGAATCGGGCTGCCTTCGAGAACCGGTCCACAATAACCAGGATGACAGAATTGCCCTGGGATGGGGGGAGGCCTGTGATGAAATCCAGAGATATGTGAGACCACGGTCTATGGGGAACAGGCAAGGGTTGTAGGAGTCCTAAAGGCCGCTGGCGCCTTGACTTCCCTTGGCAGCACACTGGACAGGCCTCCACAAAGCTCCTTACGTCCTCCTTGATGGAAGACCACCAGAACCGCCGCTGGAGGAAATCCAGGGTACGTGCAATACCAGGGTGGCAGGTCAGGGGAGAGTCATGACCCCACTGTAGAACCCGGGCTCGGACAGATCGAGGAACGTAAAGGCGACCTGGGGAACCACCTCCTGGGTCTGGTTCTTGGGCTTGGGCCTCACGTATCTCCCTCTCCAGTTCCCAGCGCAGCGGCGCAACGATCCTAGCCTTTGGAATGATCAATTCTAGTGACTTTTCTTGTGACTCAGGAGAGTAAGCTCGGGACAAAGCATCTGGCTTGACGTTCTTGGTGCCAGGCCTGTAAGACAGAAGGAACTGAAAACGATTGAAAAATAAAGACCATCGAGCTTGGCGAGGATTGAGTCGCTTAGCCTGCTGCAGGTACTCAAGGTTCTTGTGGTCTGTGAGAACTTGGAAAGGATGTTGAGCCCCCTCAAGCCAGTGGCGCCACTCCTCCAAGGCGAGCTTCACCGCAAGAAGCTCCCGATCCCCGACGTGGTAGTTGCGTTCCGCCTCTGACAGGCGACGAGACATGAAGGCGCAAGGGTGCATCCTACCGTCCTCCCCTCTCTGAGAAAGGATGGCCCCAACTCCCACGTCCGATGCATCCACCTCCACCACAAAAGGTCTTTCAGGATCAGGAACTGAGAGTATAGGTGCCGATGTGAAGCGACGCTTGAGGTCACGGAATGCTCCTTCTGCCTCTGAGGACCAGCAGATCTTGGTGACACCTCCCTTAGTCAGAGCAGTTAGGGGTGCAGCCACCAAGCTGAAGTTCTTGATAAACCTCCTATAGAAGTTAGCAAAGCCGATGAAGCGTTGAACTTCCTTGACTGTCGTAGGGGTAGGCCATTTCAGGACTGCCTCAACCTTCTTGGGATCCATCTCAACATGACCTGGGGTGATGATAAACCCGAGAAACTGAGCATGGGTGACGTGGAACTCACATTTCTCAGGTTTCACATAGAGATGGTTATTCAGGAGGCGTTGAAGAACAGCACTGACATGCCCCTCATGCTCCTCGAGAGACCTTGAAAATATTAATATGTCGTCCAAGTAGACGAAAACAAACTTGTTTAGCATGTCCCGGAGTACGTCATTTATAAGGGCCTGGAAGACTGCTGGAGCGTTGGTGAGCCCGAACGGCATCACCAGGTACTCATAGTGGCCAGTGGGAGTGTTGAAGGCCGTCTTCCATTCATCCCCTTGCTGTATCCGCACAAGATGGTAGGCGTTGCGTAGATCCAGTTTGGAGAAAATGGAAGCCCCTTGAAGCAGCTCAAAGGCGGAAGCCATCAGAGGAAGGGGGTAGCGATTCCGAACCGTGATTTTATTAAGTGCCCGGTAATCGATACATGGCCTGAGTCCTCCATCCTTCTTCCCCACAAAGAAGAAGCCCGCTCCTGCCGGGGAAGTGGAAGCACGGATGATGCCAGCCGCTAGAGACTCCTTGATGTACGTGTCCATAGCAATGCGCTCGGGAGGAGACAGGGAAAAGATCCGACCTCTAGTGGGACAGGTGCCAGGGAGAAGGTCGATGGTGCAATCATAGGAGCGGTGCGGTGGAAGGGAAGTGGCTCGGGACTTACTAAAAACAGCCTGGAAGCAGTGGTAGACACTAGGGACTCGAGACAGGTTGATGGGTTCTTGAGACTTGGGACTCGGGGCTGGGGAATTCGAGAGGGGACAGGTAACCTGGCATGCAGTACCCCAACTCAGGATGGTTCCAGCTAGCCAGTCAATGCAAGGGTTGTGTTGGTGCAGCCAGGGATAACCCAAGATCACAGGGAACTCGGGAGAGTCAATCAGATAAAACTCTTCCATATGTTGATGTTGGAGAACAGTAAGACGAAGAGGGTAAGTGATCTCCGTAATGCAACCCGGTTCCAAGGGTCTGCCATCTAGGGCAGTAACGGTTTGAGGTTGAGGAAGTAATTGGGTAGGTACTCCAAGCCTCCTGACCAGTGACCGGTCCAGGAAGTCACCAGCAGCCCCGGAGTCGATCATTGCTCGGACCTGATGTTGATGGCCCTCCCAGGAAAGAGTTACAGGAACGGAAAGCACTGCATTGGGCGGAGGAGCACTAATCTTCCCCATCACAGCCCTCCTGTAACTGGGCGGGGACGGTCGTTTCCCGGAAGCTCGGGACAGAGGAGACGGAAATGTCCAGATGCACCGCAGTATAGGCAGCGATTCTCCCTCATGCGGCGATCCCTCTCGGCAGGGGAGAGTCTGGAACGCCCTAACTGCATGTCCTCCGGGGGCTCGAGTTTCTCAGAACTGGGTGAGGAGATGCGTACAGGATAGGGTTGCCTGTTTCCAGACAATCGGGGCGGAGACATCTTGCGACGGGTTGACTCTCTTTCTCTTAGCCGATTGTCCAGACGGATAGCCATGGTGATCAAGGACTCGAGATCAGTCGCGGGTTCGCGAGTAACTAGCTCATCCAGAATGGGTCCGGACAATCCTCCCTGGAAGCAGGCCATTAGAGCTTCGTCGTTCCATCCACTACCAGATGCAATGGTCCGGAACTCTATAGCGAAGTCTGCAGTGCTACGTGATCCCTGCTTAAGGGTGAGGAGTTGTCTGGAAGACTCCCGACCACTCACTGGATGGTCGAACACCCGCTTGAACTCCTCCACAAAGAGAGCGTATGTGCCACAACAGACATCCTGAGATTCCCACACCGCAGAGGCCCAGGAAAGTGCCTTATCTGTAAGGAGAGTGATGATGTAGGCAATTTTAGAGCGGTCAGTAGGGAAACTTGAGGGTTGGAGTTCAAATGTCAAGGAACACTGAGTCAGAAATCCTCCACATGAATTGGCATTCCCCGAAAAGGGCTTAGGAGGTGGAAGCCGAGGCTCAGCGACTACTTGGGGTCTATCAATGGAAGGCAGACGTGGTGCTGGGGGAGGTGAACTTTCTGGAATCCGTTGAAAAAGTTGGCCAATGGATTTCATCACATCAGCGAGAAGTTCAGAGTGCTTGGCCATCAGTTCCTCCTGACGGGTGAGAACTGCTTCATGGCGTTGATACGCTGACTCATGCTGAGCCATCACTGCCACAAGGTCCTTATAGGTGATTGTTTCTGGATCCATTGTGACTTGGTCTTTCTGTCACGACCCGGCCTAGAACTCGGGTCTCTGGTGTACGAGCTAGGTGGTAATACCACTGTGCCACCAGAAAGCAGGGGTAGGATCCAATCGAAACACAGGATACGAGGTCTCAGGTAAGAAGGTTTAATAAACAAAAGATGATGTCAAAAATTCCAACAAAGGTTCTTCTCAATATAGAGGTATTAAACAAAAGGAAGAAAACAAAACAACAACTCCACGAGGGGAGAAAAATAAACAGATGCAAGAGAACTTCTTTAAATAACTTAAACAAAAAAACCTTACTAATTCACAGGGTCTCAAAAAATCCTAAGAAACTCAGGGCGCCAGGCAGACATCTCATGCAAAGACCAAGTAACAAGGGAGAACCAAGACAGAGCTTAAATACACAAGGGGAAACAAGGTACAGGTGAAGATGATTACACAAACGAGAGACCACAGGTGAGTGACATGACATCTAGTGGCAGAACTAAGGAAACAGCAGTCCCAAATGCTGACAGAACTGTAAGATTAAAAATATTATATGAATGCCTGGCTGAAGAGATGCGACTTTAATCTAGTTTTAAACTGGGAGAGCGAGTCTGAGCAACGAACAGTATCAGGAAGGCTATTCCAGAGTTTTGGAGCTAAATGTGAAAATGCTCTCCCTCCTTTGGTGGTTCTGGATATCCTAGGTATGACCAAAAGCCTTGAATTTAGTGATCTTAAAGAGCGCGATGGATTATAGGGCGATAGAAGATCCGTTAAATAGACTGGAGCTAAGCCGTTTAGGGCTTTATAAGTCAGTAGCAATACCTTGTAATTAATACGGAACTTTATAGGTAACCAATGCAGTGATGATAAAATCGGTGTTATATGATCATATTTTCTTGATCTAGTAAGAACTCTAGCGGCGGCATTTTGGACTAACTGTAGCTTGTTAATTGAGGATGCAGGACAACCGGCTAATAAAGCATTACAGTAATCTAGTCTCGAGGTCATGAATGCATGAACTAACTTTTCTGCATCAGAAACTGATAGCATATTACGTAGCTTAGCAATGTTTCTAAGGTGGAAAAAGGCGGTTTTTGTAACATATGAAATATGATTTTTGAAAGACAGGTTGCAATCGAGTATAACACCCAGGTCTTTTACTGTAGAGGATAAAGTAACAGGACATCCTACTATATTAAAGTTGTATTGCGAGAGGTTTTGTGGGCGGTTTTTTGAACCGATAAGTAGTACCTCTGTTTTGTCTGGATTTAATAAAAGAAAATTACGCGTCATCCAATCTTTTATATCTTTAACACACTCTGTCAATTTGGATAATTTAGCGTTTTCATCTGGCCGTGATGAAATATATATTTGAGTGTCATCAGCATAACAATGGAAACTAATTCCATGTTTCCTTATAATATTTCCAAGTGGCATCATATATACTGAGAATAATAGAGGGCCTAACACAGATCCCTGCGGCACTCCATAGTTTACTGGAGTTATGATCGATTTTTCTCCATTTAAATAGACAAAATGGTAGCGGTCAGATAAGTATGATCTAAACCAGCTTAATGCTTGTCCTTGAACACCAGTATAATTTTGTAGTCGATCTAAGAGTATTGTGTGATCTATAGTATCGAACGCAGCACTAAGATCAAGTAAAACTAGTATTGAGATACAGCCTTGGTCAGAAGCTAAAAGTAAATCATTTGTGATTTTAACGAGCGCAGTTTCAGTGCTATGGTGCGGCCTGAAACCAGACTGAAACTTCTCATAGATATCATTTTCTTGCAAGAAAGAACACAATTGAGCGGACACCACTTTTTCTAATATTTTAGACATAAATGGAAGATTTGAAATGGGTCTATAATTTGCTAGGTTATTATGATCTAATTGTGGTTTCTTAATGAGAGGTTTTATAACTGCCAGTTTAAATGTTCTTGGAACATGACCTAAAGATAAAGACGAGTTAATAATATTAAGGAGAGGCTCTTCCACTACAGGTAACACTTCTTTCAGTAGTTTAGTTGGTATAGGATCTAATAAACATGTTGTTGTTTTAGAGGAAGTGATAAGTTTATTTAACTCTATTTGTTCTATAGTTGTAAAGCACTGTAATTGTTCTTGCGGGGTGATAATTAAGGCTGAATTATAAGGCGCAACTGAAGATTGAACGTTTACAATTGTGGTTCTGATGCTTTCTATTTTCTCAGTGAAGAACTTCATAAAATCATTTTGTGTCTCTCATTGAAAATGAACTAGACTTGCACTTCCCGTGTCCCGTATGAAACTGCCTTTATATTGAAGTGTTACTACCGGCCCAATTTATGAGTGGCCCACTGGGAATTCTCTCAACTCTCTTGATGGCTACTCCGGACCTGCTCGAAAGTATGAGGGTTACAATGTATTGGGCACTGCTTAACAGTCTCAGTGGTGGCTTTCTGAAGACTAGTGGCATGGGAAGGGTTAAAGTAGTGCGTCACATTCTTTTTATGGACTGAGACAGGACTGTGAACATAGATGTAGCTGTCTTTACACCTGTCTTTTCTACCAGGGATTATGGAGAAGAAAAGTTTGGGACTTTACACACTCTTGTTTCGGCACACACAGACTCAACAAAGAAGAAGAATGGTGAGAAACTGGGAAACTTCAGATACAGAGAACACCAGACAAAGGAACTACTTTGCTCTCTCCCTTGTGTTTAATTATGAGTTTTAATTAACCACCTGCTCAGTAAGGATTAAAAGGTTCTCTCCTCGTTTACACTGTCAGTGAAATGTGACACAAATTCAGATTTTTTTGCTCATGTGTGACACAGATCGGATGTGTTCTATGACAGTGTAAACAGGAAAAAAATGCATGCATTCGGATATTTCAAGATCGGTTGCAGGCCTCATTCATATGTGGAAATAAATCAGATATAAATCAGATATGTGCCAATGCGACTGTCATGTAAACAGGCAGATCGGATTTACTGAGGCATTAGGCAACGTCTCCACGGTTTAATGACGAGAGAAACCCTGACGCGCTTCTGCATGGCCCGACGAAACGTTGTGTCGTCGTATGAGAGGAATGTGGACAAACGTTGACACAACATATCAAAGGTTGGCTAAAATTTCGGACCCACTGCTTCTCGTTAAAGCCCGCCACAATATGCTCCCACCAGTCCTGAGATCTCTCTCGCACACAATAACTGATGCATATGCACATGCTGCAATGATGGCACTTTTCGTCCTTCTCCGCCTCATAATCATGGTGATGTTTGGCGAACTTCGCATATATTGCAGAACTAGCATCAATCATATTTTGCGTTCATCCATCAGTGCAAGATGATTTAACCCTTTAAGCATGCGCGATGTTTCAGATAGTATGGCAAGTGTAAACACATGAATCGGATATGTGTCACAATTGCAAGAACGTGTAAACGGACGGTAAAAAAAAAAACGGAAATAGGCAACAAATCAGAATTGGGCATCAAGACCTGCACACTGCAAACGAGGCCTCTGAGACAAAAGGAGAATTCTGAAAAAAGAAGCTAACTGAAACAAAAATAAAAAACAGGCAAGAGTTCCAAGTCCTGAAACTAAGGAAGTTTGTGGAGTTTGAAAACAGCAAGAACGACAAACGTATGTTGCACCCTTAAGCAAACCTTCTCTTCAAGGGTCCTCTATCTACGAAATTCAGATTGTCTGGACCTTCTGCACAGACTTCAGAACTTTCACTTCCAAGAAACCTTTATCTGTATGATTCCAGATATCTGGTCTGGAATTCATCTAGTCTGGAACTCATCCAGTCTGGAACTCATCTAGTCTGGAACTCAACTAGTCTGGAACTCATCTAGTCTGGAACTCATCCAGTTTGGAACTAGTCCAGTTTGGAACTCGTCTTGTCTGGAACTCATCTAGTCTGGAACTCATCTAGTCTGGAACTCATCTTGTCTGGAACTCATCTTGTCTGGAACTCATCTCATCTGGAACTCATCCAGTCTGGAACTCACCTTGTCTGGAACTCATCTCGTCTGGAACTCATCCTGTCTGGAACTCATCTAGTCTGGAACTCACCTTGTCTGGAACTCATCTCGTCTGGAATTCACCTTGTCTGGAACTCATCTAGTCTGGAACTGACCTTGTCTGGAACCCATCTTATCTGGAACTCATCTAGTCTGGAACTCATCCAGTCTGGAACTCATCTAATCTGGAACTCACCTTGTCTGGAACTCATCTTGTCTGGAACTCATCTAGTCTGGAACTCATCTCATCTGGAACTCATCCAGTCTGGAACTCACCTTGTCTGGAACTCATCTCGTCTGGAACTCACCTTGTCTGGAACTCATCTCGTCTGGAATTCACCTTGTCTGGAACTCACCTTGTCTAGGAACTCATCTAGTCTGGAACTCACCTTGTCTGGAACTCACCTTGTCTGGAACTCACCTTGTCTGGAACTCATCTCGTCTGGAACTCATCTAGTCTGGAACTCATCTAGTCTGGAACTCACCTTGTCTGGAACTCATCTCGTCTGGAATTCACCTTGTCTGGAACTCATCTAGTCTGGAACTCATCTAGTCTGGAACTCATCTAGTCTGGAACTCACCTTGTCTGGAACTCATCGAGTCTAGAACTCATCGAGTCTGGAACTCATCCTGTCTGGAACTCATCTAGTCTGGAACTCACCTTGTCTGGAACTCATCTAATCTGGAACTCACCTTGTCTGGAACTCATCTAGCCTGGAACTCATTTAGTCTGGAACTCATTTAGTCTGGAACTCATCTTGTCTGGAACTCATCTAATCTGGAACTCCTGGTGCTCACTCTTTTCTCCCACTGCAGTGCAGCTCAGCGCAACAGTTGCGATCCTCAGACTCATCGCTTTACTACTGTATCTAGAACATAAATATCACTTAGCCAAACCTCATTCCAGAGGCCATTAGTATATGATTTATAATTTAGTATATGATTTTATAATTTGCATTAGATGTTGAATAATTGACGTCTGTTAAAAAATAATAAACAAAAAAATCATAGTTTATTTGTTGAATTTAGAAGAAGGTTCTTCACTTTTTTAGTTTCAGAGAAACAACAGTTTTGTTACTTAGTTAGCTTTAAGTTAACTTTAGTTAATTCCTTTTATTACACTTGTCTCTTCCTTGTGTTGATAATATGGCAAGACAGGCTCTACAAGTTACATTCATTCAGGCCCTTTGGCAGAATTTCTACGTTTAAAACAGTTTCTACTAATAGCCGGTGAATAGCTATTACTCCTCGGGTGAATAGGATTTAACCAAACAGGACATGTTCCTGGATCAATATCCTTGTAGGTCCTGAACAACATCCCTACGAACAAATCAGTGAAATGTGAATATTTGGATTTGGCTTGGGTTAGGGGTATGTACACCATTCATATCAACCTATAATTTCTCTGAATTGATTGGTAGGTTAGGGTTTCGGTTATGTGTAGCATTCAGGTTTAGACTGTTTCTTTGACAGGAATGTTGATCCAGGACCAAACTTCTTTCTTTTTGTTCTTTTTTTTTTTTTTTTGATCAAAGAACACATCTTACTTGGCATTATCACAGTGACTTGGCTACTTCACCACCATGTTCAGATATCTTAGGAGATCTGAAGAAAGCATGTTCTGGGGCGAAACTTGAAGTCATTTCAAAATAAAAGGTTTGTTGTTTAGCAACCTTGCATTCACTAAGGTTCTAAGGAGCATGAGTCATTCAGCAGACAGACATTTATGAAGCTAACTCTCTGATTCTCAGCACCTGAATAAACAGAGAAATGACAAAGCAGAGACCAGATGGCCAGTGTGTAGGATCTGTCAGAAGAGTCGGCATGCTCTTGCTGAGATCACAATGAGATCCTCTGTGGAAATACTGGGAAGTATGTAAATCCCAGAACAACACAGTTTTAGTCATTTCAACAAAATGAGGAATTCAAATGTTCTTAATACAAAGATGAGTAGTAAGACCATTTTGGGAAAAAGGATAAAAGCATAGAAAGACAGAAGTCCCTATAGCAAGACTCAAAAAGGCTAGAACAACCTAGAAAACAAAACATCTTACCACTCCATCTAAACAAGATTTATTATCTTGTGAACACAATTTCATAAAAGGCATTCCAAGAGGAGAAAATCCACACCAGAGGGATTGGAGTCATGTCAGGTGCTGACAGATTGTGTGTTCTGTCTAATGCGCTTGAGAGGTCTTTTTCCCACCTATGAAACACCACTCATCTAATGTAAATGTCTTGACTGTAAATATGCCTTCTTCTTAATGGCTAATTTTTTTTCTTTTTTTTTCACAGGTTCCATCCGCCCCTCCCACTTACACAGGAAGACAGCTTTGGTAAAAGAGGAGACTGGGAAAAGGGTGAATGGAAAAGTGGTGCAAGCTCCTGAACTGTAAGAAAAACCTCTGAAGTGAATACAGACTACAGTTAGAGACAACAAAAACAGGACAACTCTTTGCATTATCAATAGTTGTGGTTATTTTGAGTTGGTGTACTTGGAAAAATATTCATGCAGTTTCTCTATTAAAAGCATTAACGGCTTTTAATTCCAACAGTATTTTAAAAGCAGCATTATCTCCAATGATTATGTATTTTGCTTTGGCTTCAGATTCACACTGAAGTCATATCGGGCTCTGTATGTTACAGGTCTTTCTCTACTGCAGTAAAAGTTGGACATCTTATTCTATGATAACAGGATACAGTGCTTTGGTCTCTCTGGTCAAAGTTGTTTTTTTCTAATGCGAGTTGTCTGTGTATGAATGAGTGGAAGCACTGAAGCAACATGCTGTGACAAATCTAAAGCTTTCTTCTGTGAACTAATGAGATCAAATCTCACTCAATTCTATATGAAATCTTAGCAACACCTTGTTGTAAATGGGTTGTATTTTTAATTATCAAGGTTCTTGCATTTGCCACTGGAGTTGCGTACTACTTCAAATGTTTTGATCTCTTTGCTGTTTTACACAATTATACGATTAACCTTCAGATACCTACTACTGCTGGACAGATACCAGCGGGAATAACTAAGTTGAGATGACAGAGCAAAGGAAGGAAGTTAGGACTAATATAGTTGTGTTAATATAGTTTTGGGAGTAGTAACTCAAAAAATGTCATCAATTACTCACCCTCATGTTGTTCCAAACCCGTATGACTTTCATTCATCTTCGAAACGCACATTAAGATATTTTTAATGAAATCTGAGAATGAAAACGATTTCAGCCTAAATTAAATCTGTTCATCATATAAAGCGATAAAGACTCTTCAGAACATGTGGACTAAAAGATCTCCGTTCATGTTCCAAAGATGAACGAAAGTCTTCCGGGTTTGAAATTACGTGAGTGAGTAAATGATGATGGAATTTTCATTTTTGGGTGAACTATCCCTTTAAGACACTGAAAAGAGTGACAACTGCAAGTATTTAATGACTAGAGTAATGGAGATCAGAGAACTGTGGTAAGAGGGTGTGGTCAGTTCATTTTTCAGATGGTTTTCTTTTCAAATGAGAGTGATAATGTTGTTAACCAGTTGTGTTCTTTTCAAATGAAAGTGTTTTGTGTTGTTGTTGTTTGCTGCTTAGACTGTGATGTAACCTTCTAAAAGGGACACTGAGCTGTAGAGAATAACTATGATTTGTTTTATAGTTATGCATGCAGAGTCCTATAGCACATCACATAAACTGATATATGATATTCAGTATTAGGCTCCTTTCACAAAACCAAATGTGAACATTTGGTTGATTGCTTGGTCCAATTCGAAGTTCAGTTTCACCCTCCTCCCCTTGTTATACAAGGTGCAACAGCCAAATAATATGTTGCGGTTAATAAAAGTTATACTCTGAGAATGCAAAGATGTAGATTACACATCATCAATTGCTGGAGTCTATGTAAACCTCTTAAAGTGAATTCAGGTGTGGTTCACAGCTGCACAGCTGAGCTTGTGAAACTGAGGAAGCTGTTATTATTAGGGGCAGACCACCAAGGGAAACCTATTGTCTTCTTCTTCTTCCGCTCTTAAGTCAATGGCTCGCCATAGAACCGCATGGTAAAAAGTTATGAAATTTGGCACACTGATAGAGGAGAGTCTGAACATTAACCACAGCAATTTTAGAGTCGCTAACTCAGTCTATCTAGCGCCACCAACTGTCCAAAGTTTCACTTACATTTATGTTAATAACTTTTGAATGGCTAAAAACAAGATTCCTTTTTCCTCTGATTCCGTGGCTCAAGTCGATTCGATTGGCATTTTGCCTTCCGATTTTCACAAAAATTGGCTCAGATCATCTTCAGACCGTGTTGGCAAAAAGTTATTAAAAGCTTTTTGATAAACCCAACCGTTTTCGACTAACGCGCCGACGAATTCGACGAAGAGATATAGCCAAATTGGATGCGAGGCTATATCTCCTCAACACTTTAGCATATTGAGACGAGTTTTGGTACATGTCATCACAAGCATGACCTGAGGCTACATGCAGCGTTTCGCTACAGCGCCACCAACTGGTCAGGAGATATCTGAACGGTTTGCCCAAAAATCATAAAATTGGTTAAAAAAAAACTTTTTCGCATTTGATTTTGAACACATCAATGAATTTGATGGCATGGTGCTAAGCTGATTCTGATGCTGTAACTCTGCAACGCTTTGCCAAATTAAACACCAAACTTTTGATGTGTCACTAGCCCCTTTGCCACATACAGTCTTTACTGCTAAATTACCGGTTAGAGATCATGGGCCCTATTTTAACGTTATGAAACGCAAGTATCAAACGCGAAACGCAAGTAACTTTGTGGGCGGATCTCGGGCGCTGTTGCTATTATACCGGCGGGATAAATGAGTCTTGCGCCCGACACAAATCTAAAATGGGTTGGTCTGAAGTAGCTTCATTATTCATAGGTGTGGTTTGGGCGTAACGTGAAATAAACCAATCAGAGCGACATCTCACATTCCCTTTAAGAGCAGGCGTGCTTGTTCCGTGGCGGTTTGCTATTATAATGGCGGATTTGCCAGGCGCACGCAAGGAGCGGTTCACAGCCGAGGAGACTGACGTTCTCGTCAGGGCCATAAAACACAGAGAAGTGACATTGGGGATGGAGAAACACACCCAAATTAGCTTCGGTTAAACAGGCGTATAACAATTTGGGTAATTGTGTTCGCTAGATTTATGCCTATTTTTTCACATCTTCATGGACACAACAATGATTTCCCTCATGTGGAATATTTTTCCTTGTAATAATGTATGATTTGCAAAAATGAAAACTGCTGCTTCTGTGTAGATGAGAGAATCAAAGTGTATGCGCGTTGTGCACACGCTACATTGATTATGGCCAAGCATGCGCCCTTAAAATAGCATCTGAACGCGCCACTGCCTTTAGACCAGGAGAGGTTTCTCCTGGTCTGTGGCGGAATTGTTTTCTGAAACTGCAAAATAGCATCAGGGAACGTTTGCGCCGGAACACGCCTCCTCTTTTTGCTGAACCGCCCCCGGGAGCGCAAGTTCATTCCCTAATTTACCGACGTGCGTCTGTGGAGGGAAAAGTCCGCTGTGCGTCGGGTGCAAAATAGGAATGATACATGCGTCGGTGTACAAAGTCAATTGCGCTGGGTGCAAGATAGGGCCCCATGTGTGAACAGGACCTTTTCAAAAATACCGGTCAATTGGTTCTGGTAATTTACCTGTAATGGAAGTTGTAACATTAGCAGGAAATTACTGGTATTGTGCTCTGTGTGAATGCAGAATGAAGATTACCGGTATGATCGTGTATGGAGTTGACGCGCTGATGTAAGAAGTCTGCTTTGGGCCAATCATAAAGTTCTTATGGAGATGACTTGATGACTCAGCACTGTTGACAGTAAGCTTTTTAATAGTTTTATTATGTAAATGTGCGCTAGGTGGACATCTTGAGCCACGTCTCGCAGCTTTTTCAACGTGTCGCGCTCGAGACCCAGCCTTCTTTTCTATTCATCAGCACTGTGGCTCTGCCGTTGGATACTATTATACGCGTCTCCTGTTTTTAAGAGCAAAAGTGCATTCTGTCTGATCATCCTTTATGCCTGTCACTCAGACTTAAAAAAAATGTTGTCAAATTGATCAGATAGTGAAACTAAAGTGCTTATGCTCATGTGGGTGAATAAAGACAACGGTGCAGCTTTTAATGAGCAAATTCGATGGGGAATTCTGCTTCGAAGTTACATGCCAAATCTGCAAGTAACCATAGTGATGTTCCCTAGGGAGATCTGAGATATGATCGGAGATATGATAAATATCAGTTTGCAAATATCAAGTAGCATAACGGACAGTTTTTGGAAGCGGATGAGACCGGAAGCCTCAACACAATCAAGTTATTCTTACGTTAAGAATAAGTCTGATACTGTTCCCCTCCGTCTCTGAGCGCCTGTCAACGTGCAAATACAACATTTGAGTTCCCTTTCTCAATACAATGCACTGTCAATACCTCGCCCACTAAAAGCTGCACGGATATATTTGAATACCGCGAAATAGAAACAATATAGAAAAGTTCAATCATATTTCATCATATCACCCAGCCCTAGCAGCCAATAATACTTACTAGTTTAAATGTTTACATACAGTAGATATTTTAAACCAAAAACCAAAAGGCTAATGCTATTTTCCCCTTGCCAGTGCTCTTTTATTACTTCATGTTAAGTGAAGGCAAATCTGAAGTAGAATCGACAATGACTTCCTCACTGTATCTTGAGAAAATTGGCTCAGCCAATGCTTGATGGAGTCGAACAGCTCACAGGCATGAAAGTTGGGGTTGGGGAACTGAAGTAGTTTGAAGAGGTTGACTTTTCTTTGCAGCGATTTCCTTGCATGTGAGGCCATTTCGGTGCAAAGTGTTGATAACTGCATGTCTTTAACTACTGTTAACACAAGAACACAATGACTGGAAGCACTTCTTCCCTCCTTTTATCGCAATTGGTCTGCTCTTATAATCCAGTCAGAATGATAGAGTGATTTCACATGACTAGCACCGGCCCATGTGCTGATGATATGATTAGTGAAATTATGTTAGCTGGTCACTTTGTGCCAAGGCCAAAAAATTTAAGCGTTTTGCAATTATTTAAAATGCATCTGATCACTCTAAAAACAATGTGAATCAACACCACAACAACTGAAGCAGCGAACTTTGTGAAACACACGGCTGTATCGTCTTAAACTGAGATAGATACACATTACAAACAACATTAGCATTAGCGCACTCATAAATACTTCTAGCCAGTAATTCTCAAACTGCGGTACACACACCACCCGTGATATTAATGTATGTGTGCGTGTCTATGTATAACCCACGGTCAAAGCCATCAATATAGCCCGTTTACATAGACATTATAGTTTGTATGAATAATGTTCATCCTGCTGTCTCATCACTTGGTGCCATACATGGTCCATGGATTGTGTTGTTTTACTTCTGAAACGTAGTTTGCTTGTATGTTTTATAGAACAATTAACATTTGTATGTCAAAAAATCGAAATTTTAATTAATTGTCATGACCCCATTAATGTGATTTACTAGTTGTCTCTACATTTCAAAGTAGCGAATCAATCCATTGGTGGATGTTTACAAGCTTATCCGTTGCAGAAAGAGATTTATTGTCAAAAGTCTCAATGGAAAATGCGAACCATAGTGAAACTGGGACAGTTGGCCTGTGGTTTCATGAACATCAGGATCAAATCAAATAGCTGTCATGACATCTCATCCCCAGTCTCTAACATCCATTTACAGAAGGTCAAAGCAGTAGATCAATACATTGCTCAAAGATACTCCATGCAACTATGTGAACTCACACACACACACACACACATAGTTGTTCCATTTGACGTGTGAGGGAGCAGTTCGTAACACAGGACAAGTACTTTACATGTTGCATTCTCAGAACAGGGATGCTATAGCACACGTTAGCATGAACTTCCTCCTTGTATGGTCACTTTGTTTTTTCTTTTAGGCCAACTACTGTCATGGTTGGAGCAACACATGAAGAGAATATTGTTGAATACGTTAAATGTGTTTACCTACCTGAATAATAACGTACAGTTTAATGGCACAGACATTTGAAGGTTATCAATGAGAATCTCACTTGTAATGTGTTGATGAAACATTTGTGTGTGTGTGTTTTTAAGGTGTAGTTTCCCCTCTACACTGTTCAGAATGACTGAAGGGAAAGGGTCCCGTTACTTATTAGGCTCTTTATATTAATATATCTGTTGTTTATGTTGTTTTGTCAAGCTCCTGTTTATGTGTGTGTGTAATAATATGCACACATGACGTGTTTGTCAGGGTTTACATGACAGTCATAAAATAATCTGTGTATTTCCACATGACTGAAAATAATGAGCAAGGCAATGCCAGCTTGATATAATGAGATGACGTTTTTTTTTTATTTTTTAGGTCACCTGTGTTCATTAAATTAACAGTAGTGAGATATGCACATATCTGTTCCCTGAATCTTCCATACTACTGAATTTCCCTTGTTTCTGTATTATTCACATATCTCCCTCAGACTCGATCATCTGGAGCTGTTCAGTGATGCAGCATGTCTATGTTTAGAACATTTCCCCCAAAAACAATATATATATATATGGAATAAAACCATTCAACAACCAGTGACTGTGTGCTTCCTGCTGAATTCAGATAAATGTAACTGATCAACTGTTAAAAAAAAACAAAAAAAAACACCTTTCCATGACTGTGATTACCAGATGAGTATTTAAGGGATAGTTCACCCAAAAATGAAATTTACCCCATGATTTACTCGCCCTCAATCCATCCTTGGTGTATATGACATTCTTCTTTCAGACGAATACAATCAGAGTTATATAAAAAAATATCCTGGCTCTTCCAAGCTTTATAATGGCAGTGAATGGCCGTTTCTGTTTTGAAGTCCATCAAAGTGCGTCTATCCATCATAAAAGTGCATCTATCCATCATAAAAGTGCATCTATCCATCATAAAAGTGTATCTGTCCATCATAAAAGTGCATCTATCGTCATAAAAGTTCATCTGTCCATCATAAAAGTGCATCTATCCATCATAAAAGTTTATCTGTCCATCATAAAAGTGCATCTATCCATCATAAAAGTGTATCTGTCCATCATAAAAGTGCATCTATCGTCATAAAAGTTCATCTGTCCATCATAAAAGTGCATCTATCATCATAAAAGTGTATCTGTCCATCATAAAAGTGCATCTATCCATCATAAAAGTGTATCTGTCCATCATAAAAGTGCATCTATCCATCATAAAAGTTCATCTGTCCATCATAAAAGTGCATCTATCCATCATAAAAGTTTATCTGTCCATCATAAAAGTGCATCTATCATCATAAAAGTGTATCTGTCCATCATAAAAGTGCATCTATCCATCATAAAAGTGTATCTGTCCATCATAAAAGTGCATCTATCATCATAAAAGTGTATCTGTCCATCATAAAAGTGCATCTATCATCATAAAAGTGTATCTGTCCATCATAAAAGTGTATCTGTCCATCATAAAAGTGCATCTATCATCATAAAAGTGTATCTGTCCATCATAAAAGTGCATCTATCCATCATAAAAGTGTATCTGTCCATCATAAAAGTGCATCTATCATCATAAAAGTGTATCTGTCCATCATAAAAGTGCATCTATCCATCATAAAAGTGTATCTGTCCATCATAAAAGTGCATCTATCCATCATAAAAGTTTATCTGTCCATCATAAAAGTGCATCTATCCATCATAGAAGTGTATCTGTCCATCATAAAAGTGCATCTATCATCATAAAAGTGTATCTATCCATCATAAAAGTGCATCTATCATCATAAAAGTGTATCTGTCCATCATAAAAGTGCATCTATCCATCATAAAAGTTTATCTGTCCATCATAAAAGTGCATCTATCCATCATAGAAGTGTATCTGTCCATCATAAAAGTGCATCTATCCATCATAAAAGTGTATCTGTCCATCGTAAAAGTGCATCCATCCATCATAAAAGTGCATCTATCCATCATAAAAGTGTATCATCTATCCATCATAAAAGTGCATCTATCCATCATAAAAGTGCATCCACATTGCCTCACTTCAGAAGACCTTTATTAACCCCCGGAGCGTGTGGAGCACTTTTATGATGGATGGATGCACTTTTATGATGGATAGATGCACTTATGATGGATATATGCACTTTTATGATGGATGGATGCACTTTTATGATGGATAGATGCATTTTTATGATGGATGGATGCACTTTTATGATGGATGGATGCACTTATGATGGATATATGCTCTTTTATGATGGATGGATGCACTTATGATGGATATATGCACTTTTATGATGGATATATGCTCTTTTATGATGGATGGATGCACTTATGATGGATATATGCACTTTTATGATGGATAAATGCTCTTTTATGATAGATGGATGCACTTATGATGGATATATGCACTTTTATGATGGATATATGCACTTTTATGATGGATATATGCTCTTTTATGATGGATGGATGCACTTATGATGGATATATGCACTTTTATGATGGATATATGCTCTTTTATGATAGATGGATGCACTTATGATGGATATATGCACTTTTATGATGGATAGATACACTTTTATGATGGATGGATGCACTTTTATCATGGATAGATGCACTTTTATGGACTTTAAAACAGAAACGGCCATTCACTGCCTTTATAAAGCTTGGAAGAGCCAGGACATTTTTTAATATAACTCCGATTGTATTCGTCGGAAAGAAGAATGTCATTGAATGCCTAGGATGACTTGAGGGTGAGTAAATCATAAAAACTAAACCTTTAAGAGACAGACGGACTAACAGATAGATAGATAGATAGATAGATAGATAGATAGATAGATAGATAGATAGATAGATAGATAGATAGATAGATAGATGTCTTTTTTTTCTTCTTTTTTTTACATCATAAATAAAATAGACAAGAATCCACAAAAACTTTTATAGTTAACTCACTAATCACCAATTGGGTTTTATAACAATCATTCAAATGAAGTTTTGTGTAAATTAACGCCTCATTGCATTTCTTTCTTTTTACATGTCCTATTTTTTACTAAAAGCAGATTGTTTCCCTGGCAAAAAGCAGAATATGTAAGCGCCTCTGAGGATCATCTTCATGTGAGATGTACTGCAGAGTGTCAGTCAGCTTCTCTCCAGCAGATCTTCAGTGTTTCTTCAGGAGTGTTTGATCTGAGCTGCCCGTGTTCCTCCAGGAGCAGGACTGATCTGATGATCGGATCTAGTGTTCTCTCCGTCCCTCAGCGTGAGGATCACAGCAGGAGTGAGCAGATCTGCTCTCGGAGGAGCCGGGGTCGTTGTCGACGGAGGAACACACACACACACCGGCCTCCACCTCATCCAGCTCAACCAGCTCTGACCACACTGACAACATATAGCCTGAACAGGTTTATCATTAATATTAGTATGCCAGCATACATTTCAGCAAAATTATACAATGATACATTTTTAAAGATTCTCAGAGTTTAAAACAGGAATTAATTTATATGCATGTGTTTGATCTTTTATTGGTACTGTTATTAAGAGTATTTAATCTCTCTCTCTCTCTCTCTCTATATATATATACAGTGAGGAAAATAAGTATTTGAACACCCTGCTATTTTGCAAGTTCTCCCACTTAGAAATCATGGAGGGGTCTGAAATTGTCATCGTAGGTGCATGTCCACTGTGAGAGACATAATCTAAAAAAAAAAAATCCAGAAATCACAATGTATGATTTTTTAACTATTTATTTGTATGATACAGCTGCAAATAAGTATTTGAACACCTGAGAAAATCAATGTTAATATTTGGTACAGTAGCCTTTGTTTGCAATTACAGAGGTCAAACGTTTCCTGTAGTTTTTCACCAGGTTTGCACACACTGCAGGAGGGATTTTGGCCCACCCCTCCACACAGATCTTCTCTAGATCAGTCAGGTTTCTGGGCTGTCGCTGAGAAACACGGAGTTTGAGCTCACTCCAAAGATTCTCTATTGGGTTTAGGTCTGGAGACTGGCGAGGCCACGCCAGAACCTTGATATGCTTCTTACAGAGCCACTCCTTGGTTATCCTGGCTGTGTGCTTCGGGTCATTGTCATGTTGGAAGACCCAGCCTCGACCCATCTTCAATGCTCTAACTGAGGGAAGGAGGTTGTTCCCCAAAATCTCACAATATATGGCCCCGGTCATCCTCTCCTTAATACAGTGCAGTCGCCCTGTCCCATGTGCAGAAAAACACCCCCAAAGCATGATGCTACCACCCCCATGCTTCACAGTAGGGATGGTGTTCTTGGGATGGTATTCCTCATTCTTCTTCCTCCAAACACGTTTAGTGGAATTATGACCAAAAAGTTCTATTTTGGTCTCATCTGACCACATGACTTTCTCCCATGACTCCTCTGGATCATCCAAATGGTCATTGGCAAACTTAAGACGGGCCTTGACATGTGCTGGTTTAAGCAGGGGAACCTTCCGTGCCATGCATGATTTCAAACCATGACGTCTTAGTGTATTACCAACAGTAACCTTGGAAACAGTGGTCCCAGCTCTTTTCAGGTCATTGACCAGCTCCTCCCGTGTAGTTCTGGGCTGATTTCTCACCTTTCTTAGGATCATTGAGACCCCACGAGGTGAGATCTTGCATGGAGCCCCAGTCCGAGGGAGATTGACAGTCATGTTTAGCTTCTTCCATTTTCTAATGATTGCTCCAACAGTGGACCTTTTTTCACCAAGCTGCTTGGCAATTTCCCCGTAGCCCTTTCCAGCCTTGTGGAGGTGTACAATTTTGTCTCTAGTGTCTTTGGACAGCTCTTTGGTCTTGGCCATGTTAGTAGTTGGATTCTTACTGATTGTATGGGGTGGACAGGTGTCTTTATGCAGCTAACGGCCTCAAACAGGTGCATCTAATTTAGGATAATAAATGGAGTGGAGGTGGACATTTTAAAGGCAGACTAACAGGTCTTTGAGGGTCAGAATTCTAGCTGATAGACAGGTGTTCAAATACTTTATTGCAGCTGTATCATACAAATAAATAGTTAAAAAATCATATATTGTGATTTCTGGATTTTTTTTATTTAGATTATGTCTCTCACAGTGGACATGCACCTACGATGACAATTTCAGACCCCTCCATGATTTCCAAGTGGGAGAACTTGCAAAATAGCAGGGTGTTCAAATACTTATTTTCCTCACTGTATATATATAATATGATGATTTATTATCAATGTTGAAAAAAAACACCTGCCTAAAAAATTTGTTATAACCTGTGACACTTTTCTCAGGATTCACTGATGAATAAAAAGTTCAAAAGAACAGCATTTATTTAAAATAGTAAAGATTAAAATTGTTAAAAAAAGATTTCTATCACTTTTTATCGATGTTACACATCTTTGCTGGATAAAGGTATTCATTTTTTTCACAAAACTTTGAACGGTAGGCTGTTGTTAGAAAAATAAATGCTGTTCTTTTTAACTTTTTATTCATCAGTGAATCCTGAGAAAAGTATCACAGGTTATAAACAAATATTAAGCAGCACAATTTTTTTCCAACATTGATAATAAATCCGCATATTAGAATAATTTCTGAAGGATCATGATGCTGAAAATTCACCTTTGATCACAGGAATAAATTATATTTTAAAGTATATTAAAATAGAAAACCAGTATTTTAAATTGTAATAATATTTCACAATATTACTGTTTTTTCTGTACTCTTGATCAAATAAATGCAGCATTGATGAGCATAAGACATTTTTTTCAAATACATGAATAATAGTAATGTTTCCAAATTTCTGGTCGGCACTGTATATTTGAAACCAATCTGAGTTGTGTAGATGTAGTTCCGAGGTGTTTTATTGTGTCAGCAATGTGAGTAAGTGATGCTCTGCTGCCCTCTTGCGTTTGGTACAAACTTTCAGCCTTAATGTACAGTAAACATCTAACGAGAAAACTGACAGAAACCGGCGATGCTGTTTTACCTGGAGACAGTGAAGGAGAAGAAGAAAGAAAAAGTAAGCAAACCTTCGATTTTCTGTTAAAGTGCTAAAATGACATGCGTGCTCTGCACTATATTAGAGACTTGTTGTTTTATGACAGATGACACGCTGTGCCAGACCATAATAAACATGACGTCATATCGCTCTTTAGTCTCTTGCCGTGAAGGTAAATCTATAGAAATACATAAAATAATCATTAACTGTTCTGAACAAATCTGTAATGTTGATTTTCCCTGTTCCTCGGTGTGCAACATGTACGGTTTGAGACACTTCAGTGACAACGAGCAGGAAAGATCACAGAACACCACATTAACACCGTGAATTCTATAATCCATATTTTTACTCCATAATCTGAATGTTAGATATAAAATTTAACATTGAGAGGTATTTAATTAACATTGTGCAGGTCTATCTATCTATCTATCTATCTATCGATCTATCTATCTATCTATCTATCTATCTATCTGTATGTCTTTCTGTCTATCTATCTGTATGTCTGTCTATCTATCGATCTATCTGTCTGTCTGTCTGTCTTTCTGTCTATCTATCTATCTATCTATCTATCTATCTATCTATCTGTCTGTCTGTCTGTCTGTCTTTCTGTTTGTTTGTCTGTATCTATATCTGTCTATCTGTCTGTCTGTCTTTATGTCTGTCTATCTGTCTGTCTGTCTTTCTGTCTATCTGTTTGTCTATCTGTCTTTCTGTCTATCTGTCTGTCTATCTATCTATTTGTTTGTCTGTATCTGTCTTTATGTCTATCTAACTGTCTGTCTGTCTGTCTATCGATCTATCTGTCTGTCTGTCTGTCTGTCTGTCTGTCTGTCTTTCTGTCTATCTATCTATCTGTCTGTCTGTATGTCTGTCTGTCTGTCTTTCTGTCTATCTGTTTGTTTGTCTGTATCTATATCTGTCTGTCTGTCTGTCTGTCTGTCTTTATGTCTGTCTATCTGTCTGTCTGTCTTTCTGTCTATCTGTTTGTCTATCTGTCTTTCTGTCTATCTATCTGTATGTCTATCTATCTATCTATCTATATATATCTATATATCTGTCTGTCTGTCTGTCTGTCTGTCTGTCTGTCTGTCTGTCTGTCTGTCTGTCTATCTGTTTGTCTGTCTGTCTATTTGTTTGTCTGTATCTATATATCTATCTGTCTGTCTGTCTATCTGTCTCTGTCTGTCTGTCTTTCTGTCTGTGTATCTATATCTATCTGTCTGTCTATCTGTTTGTCTATCTGTCTTTCTGTCTATCTATCTGTATGTCTATCTATCTATCTATATATATCTATATATCTGTCTGTCTGTCTGTCTGTATGTCTGTCTGTCTGTCTATCTATCTGTCTGTTTGTCTGTCTGTCTATTTGTTTGTCTGTATCTATATATCTATCTGTCTGTCTGTCTATCTGTCTGTTTGTCTGTCTGTCTGTCTACCTGTCTATCTGTTTGTCAATCTATCTGTCTATCTGTCTGTCTGTCTTTCTGTCTGTCTATCTATATGTCTGTCTATCTATCTATCTATCTATCTATCTATCTATCTATCTATACATATATATATATATATATATATATATATATATATATATGTCTGTCTGTTTGTCTATCTATCTATCTATCTATCTATCTATCTATATATCTGTCTGTCTGTTTGTCTGTCTATTTGTTTGTCTGTATCTACATATCTATCTATCTGTCTGTCTGTCTATCTATCTGTCTGTTTGTCTATCTGTCTGTCTGTCTGTCTGTCTGTCTATCTATCTGTCTGTCTGTTTGTCTGTCTATCTATCTATCTATCTGTCTGTCTGTCTGTTTGTCTGTCTATCTATCTTTATATATATATATATCTGTCTGTCTGTTTGTCTGTCTGTCTGTCTGTCTATTTGTTTGTCTGTATCTATATATCTATCTGTCTGTCTGTCTATCTACTGTATCTGTCTGTTTGTCTGTCTATTTGTTTGTCTGTATCTACATATCTATCTATCTGTCTGTCTGTCTATCTATCTGTCTGTTTGTCTATCTGTCTGTCTGTCTGTCTATCTATCTGTCTGTCTGTTTGTCTGTCTATCTATCTATCTGTCTGTCTGTTTGTCTGTCTATCTATCTTTATATATATATATATATCTGTCTGTCTGTTTGTCTGTCTGTCTGTCTGTCTATTTGTTTGTCTGTATCTATATATCTATCTGTCTGTCTGTCTATCTACTGTATCTGTCTGTTTGTCTGTCTGTCTGTCTGTTTGTCTATCTATCTGTCTATCTATCTATCTGTCTGTCTGTCTGTTTGTCTGTCTATCTATCTGTCTGTTTGTCTGTCTATCTGTCTGTCTATCTGTGTGTGTCTGTCTGTCTGTCTGTCTGTCTTCTATCTATCTGTCTGTCTGTTTGTCTGTCTATTTGTTTGTCTGTATCTATATATCTGTCTGTCTGTCTGTCTGTCTATTTGTCTGTATCTATATATATATCTGTCTGTCTGTCTGTCTGTCTATCTGTCTGTCTGTCTGTCTGTCTGTGTATCTATATCTATCTGTCTGTCTGTCTGTCTGTGTATCTATATCTATCTGTCTGTCTGTCTATTGTAGTGGATTTTTATTCCTCAAACCCGACTATCTAGCGTCTACAAATCGACACTTAATAAATAAAACTGTTGCGTCTACAATCGACACTTAATAACCTTTATACTCCAGCTCTTTGCGTCTTCCGTCGTCAACTGGCCGAGTTTCTAACTAACTTGCTTCCCTAAACTGACCAGTTTAAGCAGAAATTAACAGACTTTCAGCAAATGTCCTTTAAATGCTTTAATAACGGCCGGGAGAGTCTTCGAGCAGTTCTCAGAGAATCTCTCCCAAGAAGAATCAAGGCCGGAGGATCTCAGACAAATTCCATTGAGAAATCCCACCGTAAAACACAGATACAACAGTTTTTATAGAATCGAGGTATGGCATAAATGTCAGGCTGCATTACATAATATCCCCATTATTTGATTGGTTCTTCATATGCAAACCCCTCTGTTACTAGGTAAAGCAAACTTTGTTTTAATGATGACTTCATTTGTTAATCACAAGATTCTAACAGACTGTCTAGTTTCATTTCCCAAACTATGTTATTTTTACACACATATGCACACACTCAAAGACACGAGTTTTCCATTGGTTTCGTACAGTACATCCTGTTCAGATGTTAGATGTTAAATAAGGTTAGATGTTAGAAACATGGTTAGTTTAATATACAGTTTAAAATTTCTACGACAATGTATAAAGCTGTGACAGTGAGCTTTTGTTCTCTTTCCTCCTTTGTGTTACACATTTCAATAACTTCACATTTTGTTCTCACACAAACCCTTTGTTGCAATAAAGCTTAATGATAATTTCCTTTCACAAATGTTTGAAAGGTTTGTTCACATATCAGAGGTAAATGAAGATCTCTTTAATATCTCAGTGATGTTTCCTCACCTCAGGACACAGTTTGAGTCTCGTAGCTCGTCTCTGAGCCGCTGCTTTCGTCACATCCTGTTCAAATATTAGATGTTAAATAAGGTTAGATGTTAGAAACATGGTTAGTTTAATATACAGTTTAAAATTTCCACGACACTATCTACCTGTCTATCTGTTTGTCTGTCTATCTATCTATCTGTCTGTCTGTCTGTCTGTCTGTCTGAATGTCTTTCTGTCTATGGATCTATCTGTCTGTTTTTCTGTTTGTCTATCTGTCTGTCTATCTATCTATCTATCTATCTATCTATCTATCTATCTATCTATCTATCTATCTATCTATCTATCTATCTATCTATCTATCTATCTATATATCTATCTGTCTTTCTGTCTATCTCTCTATCTATCTATCTGTCTGTCTGTCTATCTGTATGTCTGTCTATTTGCCTGTCTATCTGTCTATCTATCTATCTGTCTGTCTATCTGTATGTCTGTCCTTCTGTCTATCTGTCTGTCTTTCTGTCTGTCTATCAATCTATCTATCTATCTGTCTACTTTTATGCTTTATGCATACAATATTCGCAGTATAAAATGCCACTAATCTAGCTTTCTTATTACATAACATGACATTGTATTCTGCGAATATTATATATTATTGGATAAAAGTGCCTGCTAAAATTTTAGTTAAGTTTATTTTTAAAGCTATTTAATGACAGCAACAAGGCAGATCAAAGTGCTGTACAACACAAAATAAAAGACCATAAGATAAGCAGAGAAGAACAAAACAAGACATGTATTAAAAGCAAATGAAAAGAGATATGTTTTAAGACTGGATGTGAGTGCAGATCAGGTAGAAGCAGCCCTACTGTGGTTATAAAGAGGGACCAGCCACAGAAAAAGCTTGATCACCCCGACACTTTAAGCCATTTCTCGGAGTTTGGTGTAAGTGTTGATCTTTGTGAGGGATTATAGGGGTGGAGTAGTTGGAGTAGTGTTGTAGACTTGTTTTAGATGTAGATTTGATGTGCTGCTAGGATGAACATGGTATTTTGTCTGTCTATTTAGAAATAAAATGATTCACTTCCATTGAATATCACAATACACATTAATTTATTTCTGAAATATCACTCCAATACTGTTTTTCTCTGCTCCTTGTTGTGCGTGACTCTCCATCGGCGTGCCACTGTTTGAGCTGTGACTGGGAAATGTGGCATGACGGCTCATCTGACAACATAATAAACACGGTAAGTTCAGTAAACCAATACATTTTTTCCCCTGAAAAATCACTGTATAATCATGTTTGCCTGAACTTGAGCTTTAAAGACTTAACTGGAGCGCTGAAACTAAGGCATTTAAGTAACATTGTTCACAATATGTAGGACATTTAATTAAGACAACATGGGTCACGTGACAACAGTAAATTGACACGATAAGTTCAGTAACCCAAATTTGTCTTACAGTAAAATCAGAATGCCTTTCATTTGAATACATCAGACAATCACAGTATCTCTGACACTGGTCTTCTGTGTTTCTCTCCATGCTTGACTCTCTTCATCTACATGCGCACTACAGTGGAGAATGTTATCAAGGTAACCCAAATTATAATTTTTTTTACAAAACCTAATTCACAATACAACAATACTGACTCAAAAAAAAAAAGTTAACTCTTTCCCCGCCAGCGTTTTTGATCATTTTCACAAAAATGTCATGGCCCCCAGAATACTTGTTTGTTTGAATATCTGAACATGCAATATATCAAAAGAAAGAACAGACCCTCTGCTTTAAATAATAATAATAATAATAATTAAAAAAAAAAACATTTTATTCTAGCTTAATGCATTCTTTTTTATCAACACTTTTGAGCAAAGTTTCAGATTCAGATTCAAACCAGATTCAGAGCGATGATCATTCGGGTCGACATGTCATTCAGTAACATTAGGCAGTTTTAATTTACAGTACAGGCCAAAAGTTTGGAAACATTACTATTTTTAATGTTTTTGAAAGAAGTTTCTTCTGCTCATCAAGCCTGCATTTATTTGATCAAAAATACAGATTTTCTTTTTTTTTATATTGTGATAATATTATTACAATTTAAAATAATTGGTTTTCATTTTATTATACTTTAAATTTCTGTGATGCAAAGCTGAATTTACAGGATCATTACATCACATGATCCTTTAGGAATCATTCTAATATTCTGATTCATTATCAAAGTTGGAAACAGTTCTGCTGCTTAATATTAAGCTCTGGATACTTAATAGGATACTTTGATGAATAAAAAGTAAAAAATAAAAAAAAAAAGAAGCAAATGTTTTAAAAATAGATTTTTTTTATTTTTTTTACAAAACAGAACAAAACATGACCAGAGAGCAAGAACAACGTATCAAAAGAAAATTAAGACAGATGTAAATCAGTATAAGTGTCCCAATTGTTCCAAAGTCTTTCAAATTTGTCCAGTTGTAAATGTAATCCGAATGTGATTTTTTCCATTTTCCTTATGTCCATAATAAGGTCTAACCATTCCTTGATTGTCGGAGCAGTTTGAGTCATCCATTTTTTTTGTAATGGCCTTTTTCCCTGCAGCCAGGAGTATACTCCAGAGATATCCATTGGCTGTGTCCATGGCAGTAGTTTTAAGGCCCAGGTACATAGTTCTGAAATCCAGTATTATGGGACATCAAAAACAATTTGTAGCGCTTTGTTGATTTCGAACCAGTATTTTTGAATCACCAAACAGTCCCAGAACACATGGTAATGATGCGCCTCCTGACAACCACACTTTCTCCAACACTCAGCCTTTCCCTGTGAAAAATGAGCGCTTTGACAAGGTGTTATGAAGAAACGAGATACACTTTTCCAACAAAATTCTTTCCAGACATGTGATTTCGTGGTTCTCCACTGTGTTGTATATATATTCTCCCATTCCTCATCAGTCAAAGTGAAATTGCCTTCTCTTTCCCATTTATTTTTAATATAATGAGTCGAATGATTTCCCAAATTTTGTTAAGACATTTGTATATTTTTGATATTATTCCCCTTGAAAGTTCTGATTTATATGCCTTAATAAAGATTTCGATCAGAGGGTTATAATGGTCATCCTTTTGTTTAATTTCTTGGTTATAATAGCTCCTTATTAGTCTGTAAATACCTGTGAAAGTCCTGTTTTTCCAAGCCAAAGGATTCCCTCAACTCATCAAAGCTTTTCATTTGGTTTTCTTTTTCAATTTCTTTTTACCCTTTGTGACCCAGACCTTAAATCTCCGATCGGTTCTGTTTGGTACAAAACCTTGGTCATAAGCCAACCAGCTTAAGATTTTAACATCTTTGTTTAGTTTGTATGTTTTGATCAGCTCTTTCCAGGTTGTAAGCACCGATTTTACCCATGGATTCTCAATTTCATCCAAATGACGGCCGTTTATCGTCTGCCAATAAGGCCTGAACAGGGACCTCCGGCAAAACACTACACTCAATATTTTTCCATTGAGCTTCATATTTTGAATCACAAAAATCAGCGGAGGTCTCCAGTAGGAAAGAATTTCAGTCTTCTGCATATTCAATTTGTATCCAGACATTGGACCAATATCTTTGAGGAAATGCATCACATTAGGTATAGAAATTTCTTGTGTAGTCAAGAACAATAGGACATCATCTGCGTAGCATGCAATTTTATGTTCGATCCCATCGATTGTAACACCATGGATAGTGTTTGATTGTCTAATATATTGGGCCAATGGTTCCAAGTATAAAGCAAACAGAAGGGGGGACCAGGCACAGCCCTGCCTCACCCCTCTTTCCAAAGGTCATTGAATCTGTTAAGTGGCCGTTAATTTTGATTCTTGAAGTTGGACCATCGTAGAGAGCCCCTATATTTCTAATTATTTGGTCATCCATTTGGAATTTGTTCAATACTTTGAATAGATAGAGCCAGTTAACAGAGTCAAAGGCTTTCTCAGCGTCCAAACTAATTATGACAGCTTCATTTTGGTGTTAATTCATTGTGTAAAGATCGTCTTATGTTGTCCTGAGTTTGTCTATTATTAATAAACCCTGTTTGATCGTTATGAATTAAATTTGGGAGTATTTGTTCCATTCTTTTGGACATAATTGAGGTGTATATACGATAATCCACATTCAGAATCGAAATTGGTCTATAAGATGCGCAGTCGAGTCGATCTTTCCCTTCTTTGGGTATTAGAGAAACAATGGCTTCTTTCCAACTTTGGGGGGATTTGAGCTTGTTTAAGTGCCCAATTAAAGGTTGTTAAAAGCAGGGGAGTAAGTGTTTCTTTCAATGCTTTATGCCACTCGGAGGTGAATCCATCACTCCCCGGAGACTTATTGTTTTTTAATCTCTTGATTGCATTCTGTATTTCCAGAGCAGTAATTTCAGACCCCAGTTTTTTATTTTGTTCTTCCGTCATAACAGGGAGGTTAAGAGTTTCCAGAAAAGAATCTATTTCATTTTCCTTATCTATTGAAATTCTAGAGAAAAGCTTTTTATAGAAAGATTCAAATATTGATTGAATTTGGTCTTGTTTTGTTAAAATGACACCATTCTGACCGTCTCGTATTTTAAAGATTGCTCTTTCAGCTTGTTGTTTTCTAATTTTCCAAGCTAGTAGTTTAGTAAATTTTGATCCAGATTCATAATATCTTTGTTTGGTAAAAGAGCATTTTCTTGATTATTTTCTGTGTGGTCAGCTCATTAATGTCGTCTCTTCTCTTTTTAATTTCCTGTAGCAACTGGGGATTTCTATTCTTTGCATGATTGCATGACTAACTGTTTTAGTCTGTCCTGCAGATTGTTTAGTTTTTTCTGTCTTTGTTTCTTCTTGGATGAGGTGATGGCGATAATTCTGCCCCTCAAAACTGCCTTAGCAGCATCCCAGAGGATGGGTGGAGAAGTTTCACCATTATCATTTTCCTCTAAGTAAATTTTGACGTCATCTGATAGCTTTTTCTTCATCTGAGGGTTATTAAGCAGACTAGCATTAAACCGCCAGAGAGTATTTTTACGTATTTTCTCCGGTTCTATAGTAATGTAGATGGGGGCGTGGTCACTCAGGTCTATTGTACATATGTCCACCTCCATAATTTTTGATCTGTCCTTATTGAAAACAAAAAAGTAGTCTATTCTAGTATATATTGTATGTGGGTTAGAGAAGTGGGTGTATTGGCGGACATTGGGATTCATCTCTCTCCAAATGTCAATCAGTCCTATGTTTTTTATCAATTTTCGGAATTTGTCGTTCATCGGTTTTCCTAAGTTTTTTGAATTTGACACATCCAGTGCAGGCTGGAGGTGAAGATTCCAATCTCCGCCACAGATATGGGTTCCCTCAGAGTGGTTTACAATCAAGTCTATAACATGAGTATAGAAAATGAAATCGCTCATTGGTGGAGCATATACATTTAGAAAAGTAAACACCTCTCCATTAATAGCACCCTTAACGAGTACTAAATCTCATTATGATGCCGCGCGGGGGATCTGCGTCTCCTCTTCTCGCGCCAAGCCTGTGCGTCCCCTTCTATTGTCATCTGAGGAACCTCTACCAGCTCCTGGATAAACGATTCGAGGAAGCCCTCAACCTCTGCTGGTTCCTCTCCCTCCAGGAATTCCCACAAGTCTGAGATTCTTTCTGCGTCCCCGTGACTCGAGATAAATGAGCTTTCTTTTTATAGTCGCGTTTTCAGCCCGCAACTGAGCGTTTTCCTCGCGTATCTGAGCCACCTCCGCTTTCAAGGCCTTTAGCTCTCTCAACTCGGGGAGTTCGTCTTCTGTATCGCTGATGTGGGCTTCTGCGGTCTATACGCCTCTCTACTCCTCCCAGGTCTCGGTGTCATCAGTTTCGGGCGTCATCAGTCTCTGCCCTCGTTAGCCTAGCAGCACTAGCTTGGGCCGCCATGTTCCCGGGAGAGGCACAATCTGTTATTTTAGATTGCTTACTTGTCGAGGATTTGCCCGAGCCAGAGTTCTTTGACTGTTTGGACATCTTTCACCGCGTCTATTTTCTTTGTATTTGGGTTTAGCGTTTATGTTAGGATTAAATTCGGCAGAGAGACCGACTATGCGACTTGTCACATCCTCTCCAACCCGGAAGTCCCCCAGAAATCTTTTGTAACAACAATATACACTACTGGTCAGTAATTTGGGGGTCAGTCATTTTTTTTCTTTCTTTTTTTTAAATAAATCAATACTTTTATTCAGCAAGGATGTGTTAAATTGATAAAAAGTGATAGTAAAGAAGATTTATATTATTAGAAAATATTTTTTTATTTTGAATAAATGCAGTTCTTTTTAACCTTTTATTCATCAAATATATTAGGCAGCAGAACTGTTTCCAACACTCATAATAAATCAGAATATTAGAATGATTTCTAAAGGATCATGTGATAGACTGGATGTCACATGTGACACTGAAGACTGGAGTAATGATGCTGAAAATTCAGCTTTGCATCACAGAAATAAATGATAATTTAAAGTATAATAAGTTGAAAACCAATTATTTTAAATTGTAATAATATATCACAATATAAATTATTTATTTTTATTTTTTTTTGATCAAATAAATGCAGGCTTGATGAGCAGAAGAAACTTCTTTCAAAAACATAAAAAATAGTAATGTTTCCAAACTTTTGGCCTGTACTGTATATATGCTGTTTAATGTTGATGATCGCGTTATTTTACATATGTATATGATTACATATTTAGGGCTGTAAACTTGATTACCGCACCACCGCGGTTTTAAAGCGCCACTGCTGTGGCTGAGTAGCACCGGCGCTGGTCCACCTAAACACATTTGTTTGTGTGTGAAAGCTGTTTTACATGAATATTATGACAGGAGTGAAGCAGAAAGCTTTGTTTACAAAATAAATAATAGGTCAGCAATTAAACGTTACATCGCAGCCATGGAAACGTTTGGATTCGTGATGAATGAGAGAGTTGTGCGTGAGCCCATAATTTAAGCTTTGTCGGCTTTGTATTCTTGCGATCTGGTCACCCGATTATCAGCGAATTTAACAATATTCCAGTAGTTATTCCACTGGACATGGAATCTCTTGTTTCTTTTCCCAAATCTTCACTCACGTCTCACCCATTTTCGCAGGGGATTATAAACGTTTCTTCCTTTAGTTCGCTTTTAATTAGGCCTATTATATTCGCATTCTTTAACCGTGGTAAAGTAGAAAACCCGCTGTAGGACAGATAGCCTACCTTTTTACCTGCACGTCAGATTCCTTTTAACACAGTTTGTGCTTGTTATTAGGCTTGGTAAGGCGCGTCAAGTTTTGTGTAAAAATTTTAATTTGGCTTTCTCTGGCAGCGCGAAATCAAACATAGCCTAAATGTCTTGCCTTTGTGGAAGGTCAGATTCGCTCTTCAGACCGTCAAGTAGAAAACATGAAGACATTAGAAGAGATGTTCTCGTTCCTGCCCGTGTCCCACATCCCTCTCAAAGCGCAGCGCGGAAGGCTTATCACGCGTCTTTGTGTGGAAATTGTGTTTTTTAAATATTTAACTTTATTAAATTATTTAAGTTAATATTATTTACTGATATTTATTTCAATGCTTAACAGGCTTTAGTGTGATGTTTCATTTACGGAAGTGCTCAAATAAACACGCATGTCTGTTAAGAAATGGATGTTTGAGCTTCATTTTATTATTATTATTTTATTTCAAAATGTATTTAATTGAGGTGTATATATGTTATATGTAGGCTACACCCCCCCAACCACCGCGCCACCGCCGGTAATAAAACACTGCCACCGTCACAGCCCTATATGATATCGCTTGTTTCTGCTTTTTCTTCTCGTGTGTTTTGATCAGGAGATTCTGTACTCTTTCAGAAGATGCGTCACAGCGCCCCCTACTGTACAACAGTGAAAACATACAAAAGCCGGAAATTTCCTAGCCTGGGTGCCAGCCCGAACCCCGCCCACAACATTTTTTGGTCGGGAAGTTCGGTCTGGACTCGCTCCGTTGAGGAGCTATTATGCCCGAACAAAAATTGTTCGGACCAATCAAATTGTCAGGGCGGGCTTTATACGATGATGGACAGATGAGCAACGGTAACGTAATCATCCACGTCACCAAAGAGCGCTTGATTTGAATTAGTTTACAACAAAGACGACTGCTGCTGGAGAATTGAGATTTCACGAGTTCACATTTACAAATAAGTCAGATAGAATAAATGCGTATATAAGATTTCACACAAATAAGTCGATAGAATAAATGCGTATATGACGTGCTGTCCGAAGAGAGGGCTGTGGGCTCGGTAGCCATACTCCCCCGTATTCCTGGTTGTGAGAGAACAAGACAAGAGTGAGGATTCGGGGTGGTGGAGGGATGCTGAAAAACTGTCAAGGAGTGTTAGGTAAGTTTACAGAGTGATTAAGCTTCCTCATGCTGATAGAAAGGGTAACGTTACACAGCAAAATCTCCAGTGTTGAAATCCTGGTGTTAAGGACTCTTAGAGTAAAGAGTTCAATTTCTGGTGTTGAATTTCAAGGGATTAACACTGCTAGTGCAAACCGCACCCTCTGGCTGGTGTAAATATGTAGAGTTACTAAATTTACACGGAGAGAGTGTTATTAGTTACATCCGGGACATTTACGCGCTGGGCGCGACGAAACAACCTGAAACTTTTTTCACAGACGCCATTTTCTTTGACTCGCGATGCAAGGCATACGAGGAGGGAAAACGCAGATATGAAGTGTTTTATCGCATTTATATATGCATTTTATACAATTTTATTACATCATATTGTTTTATTACAATATGTATGTGCTGTGAACGGCTAAATCGTTCTCAGAAAGGCATTTTCGTTGACGCGCGATGCGGAGCAGACCAGGATGAGGTTGCTTTTAAACAGAGAAACGACGAAAGTAAGTGTTTTATCTAATTTACAATATGTATTTTATAACATATTGATTTATAGAGAAATTTAAATGTTCTGCGTGTTTAAACGAGCCGAAACCTTTCTCAAAGGCGACATCTTTGACTCAATACGGAGCTGACGACGAGAAGGTTTGCTTGTAACGTCAACAGGGAAAACACCCAAAGTAAGTTAAGTGTTTTTAACCTAATTTACAACATGTATTTCATGGCATTATAATGTTTTATAACGATATTTATGTGATGTGCGCCTAAACCTTTCTCACAGACTAACATTAGCTGCTGCCCTGCATCTTCTTTGACTCGTGACGCAGTGCAGACGCGGAGTTTGCTTTTTAACGGTGAAAACACGTACAGAGTAAGTGTTTTAACTCATTTACAATACGTATTTTATAATGTTATTTTGTTTTATGACAATATTTGTGATGTGCAAATATCATAATGTGTTTATCCTCAAACTATCTTTTACTTTCATTTTATCTGAAAAACAAACTTTCTTAGAATGTGTAAGTACTTCTTTAAGATTATGTTTATGAAAATGTATTTATCAGATTCAATTTTGGTTGATATTTGAATATGCTTTCATGTTTAAATGTATTGATTGTGTTATTTGTGTTTGTTAGGAGCATTTCCATGCTGGACCAAGTGGCTAAGGCTAACCAGGCTTGGTCTTTAAAGGCTGTAACGTTACAGACTAGAACCTGGTGAGGGTCAGATTTTACAGATAACATATGAGATAATCATGTGCATAAACATTTTTAAAAAATTATAGCTTTGTTGCTAATTGGTATAACGTTAACTAGATTTTTTGTGTTTCATAACAGTCATTTTGAATTTGTCCAGTCAAATTACTTTACAAAAGTTACTTTTCCTTTTCCTTAAATAAAATTAGTTTTCAAACCAATTGTTTTCATGATTTGACAGGTAGATGTTTTCTTGGTTTTTAATTTTAGACTCAACTGATTGGGAAATCTCTGCCCATCACCTGCCTCCGACATCACAAAGCCACAAGAAGGGAACGAAGATTCTTCTGTCAGCTGACTATTTAGTGAGGTTTCTTAAGGTGCGTGTCTAAATTTATTCCTAAAGGGTTAGTTCACCTACAAATGGAAATTATGTCATTACTTACCCTCATCTCGTTCCAAACATGCAAGACTTTATTTCATCTTCACAACACAAATGAGGATATTTTTAATGAAATCTGAGAGTTTCCCGTCCCTCCATTGACAGTCCACGCAAATACCACGTTCAAGCCCCAGAAAGGTGTAAAGGTACATCATTAAAGTACTCCATGCGACTCCAGTGGTTTAACATACATTTTATTAAACTATGCAAGTGCTGTGTTTGAAGCAAAAAATCATTTACCACTTAATTTATAAAATATTAATTTCCAACATGCGTTGTTAAGTGAGCGTGCATCGAAGATTAATAATTTGTAAATGAAGTTGAGTTTTTGTTGTTGTTGTTTTTTCGTGCAAACAAAGCACTTTTGTTGCTTCATAAAAAAATTTGAAGTTAAACCACCTGAGTCACATGGATTACTTATGATTTCCTTTATACCTTTCTGTGGCTTTGGAAGTGATAGTTGAATAGGCTGTCGATGAAGGGACAGAAATCTCTTAGATTTTATAAAAAATATCTTAAAGGGATAGTTCGGCCAAAAATTATATTTAACCCATGATTTACTCGCCCTCAAGCCGTTCGAGATGCATATGTCAATCTTTTATCAGACGAACACATTTTCAGTTATTTTAGAAAATGTCTTCGATCTTTCAGTGGTTATAATGTGAAGCAATAGGGTCCACCTCCTTCAAGTCCAAAAATGTGCATGCATCCTTCACAAAAGTAATCCATCCGGCTCCAGGGGGATAAACGAAGGCCTTCTGAGGGTAATCCGTGCGGTTTTGTCGTAAAAATATACATATTTACTGGCTGCGCTGTCACGTTCGTTTTATGTCACAACGCTTCCTACGCTATACGTCCTACGTCATACGCCAGCATCCATCTCCGTAAACGCGCGTCGACCGTTGCCGGAAGCCAGTTATTTTCGTTTATAAAGTTTTAAATATGTATATTTTTACGACAAAACCGCACTGATTACCCTCAGAAGGCCTTCGTTTATCCCTCTGGAGCCGGATGGATTACTTTTGTGAAGGATGCATGCACATTTTTGGACTTGAAGCAGTGGACCCTATTGCTTCACATTATAACCACTGAAAGATCTAAGACATTTTCTAAAATAACTGAAAATGTGTTCGTCTGAAAAAAGATCGACATATGCATCTCGAACGGCTTGAGGGTGAGTAAATCATGGGTTAAATATCATTTTTGGCTGAACTATCCCTTTAAGTGTTCCGAAGATGAGCAAAACTCTTACTGGTTTGGAACAACATAAGGGTAAATAATGACAGAATTTACATTTTTGGATGAATTAAGTCTTTAATTTACTTGGAAATCAGAAAAATTCCAGTCTTAATCTAACCAAAATAGTTTATTGTTTGAGTCACCTTGCTGTATTTATAAAACACAAATAGTATTAATTGTAAATGGTCTGGTTTTGTGTTGTCTACTCTAGGGAACCAGCACTCCAGGATTTTGAGAAAGTTGGATCTGCACAGCCTTTCCTGCTCTGTGAAACAACTAGGCTATGCACTGAACTTTACTGTCAGCAACTGGACACAACTGATCCACTCATATCCTGCAACTGTTTTTCATCTGTTGAATGTTGTTGCTGTACTGTTGCAAAGTCGAAGGTATTGACTCAACTTCACTGACACAGGACTTACATTCACTGACATGTACAGGACTTGAAGTATTACAGAGATACAGACCATTTGATGAGCAGCTTTCACATAATTCTGATGACAGAAATGCCTATATTTTGCCTTCATTTATTTTAAAAGTTAACATATGTAAAGGGACTTGTTCGTTAATAAAAACTAGCTTGTTAAAACAACTGTTTGCATTTTGCCTTTATTTTTAACTTTACAATGAACCGAATTCTAACTTTCTGGATTGTTTTGATGTGCATTCAATGTTATCAATAGGTTAAATGCTTTGCTTTTATTTCTGAAAAGATTCCTTTTGTCAAAAAGCACATCTCATAAATACAAACTCAATTTGAGTCAAATTTAACACTCCTGAAATGTATATATGACTCCCTCCATTTTGGAGTTAAAATAACACTTTTGAAAGTGTGAAATATGCACATTACTCACGGAGTACATTTTAAACACTGTAAGAGTTCAAATGTACTCCATGAGTAATGTATATTGACTCAAATTGAGTTAAATGTACACTGGCTTTTTTGCTGACATGGATTTTTTGCTGTGTACCTTAATAAAGAGTGTTTGTGACATTTTCTGCCATTTGTCTTTAGTAGGAATGGAAGCAGCTCTAGAGGTAGCCTATTGGTATTGACACTCAATAATGTTATTGCTGAACAGTATTTTAACACTTAATGTTGTTGTATTCACACTACACTGGTGTTGGTGTAAAAATAAAAATGTTACTCAATAACACTGTAATTTAACACTAACACTAGTGTGGTGTAAAAACAACAATGTTAAGTGTTGAATAGTGCTAACTTTTAACAATATACAGTGTTGAATTAACAGAAAATTAGTGTTAAAAAATTAACACTTTCAAAAGTGTAAATGTTACACTGTGTAGTGTGGACACATATACACACTTTGCTGGTGTTAAATTTGACACTGTAGGTGTTGATTTAACACTGGGGATTTTGCTGTGTAGACATGGTATTGTTTGATGACAAGTTGATATTGGATTGATTATTTGTACGTGCTCCTCCCGAACTTTGTTTATGAAACATCATGTGTAGATTCCGCCATCGCGTCTGTTATATCGACAGCGCATTCATTTTAAAAGAGGAACAGAGAGCCGCGACATTTTGTTGGTTGAAAATATGAATGAAGAACATGCGTCATTTACTCCGTTGCTCTGATTGGTTGGAGGTCTATCCAATTGAGTGCAGAGTTTTTTTTTTTCCTGGTTTGGTTGAGACACGCCCCATAATCAAATCTCTATGGAGAAGTATCAGACTCACATTCTGACTAGAATCTGAGTATGACGACGTCAGGCTAGAAATTTCCATCAATGAAAGAGTTAATAAAGAACTGAATTGCTCATGACATCATAACCAGTGAACTCAATGCATCATATTTCAATGCGTAAATGTTAACGAGTCAGCGTTTTAATACCTCCCTGTACATTTAAACAATACTAACGTCCTACGCATGTAAATGGTTATTTATTTAAAGTCGGGAATTGTCCCTGCTTATTAAAAGTGTTATCAAGCTACATGTAGCCTATTGCAAATGTCAAAGTGCTTATTCTGAAATATATGCGTTTTTATGTGCATACAACTTAATTCACCTTGTAGCCAAAGGGTTATGTAATTAAGTTTTGTGTTCGATAATAGCGTTTTTTAGTAGGCCTACAGTACCTTAATTGAAATAATTCGCTTTACACTAGGTGCAATGGACTTAAAGCACATTTTATCCAAAAACCGAGGGCCGACACGAGACCCAAGTGGGTTCCAGTCCAAAACTTTGACGAGTGTCTCGGACATGTATGGGTAACAGGACATTCTGAGGATTCACACAATTACGTCAAAATATGCTCGCTGTAATCATTTGATGACAAATGAAGCATTCATCCTTGCATTGGATCACTGTTCTCTGTGTACTTTTTCATGTTTATGCAAAATAGAATGACAAAAGAAGAAGAAAAAAACGAATGGCAGTCACAGTGGAATTTACACCTTGCAATGGTCTAAGTATTTTTATCAGTTTGCTATCACTAAACTAATTTATGAATGAAACGGTATGATTTATGGATTACTACGCAAACAAAGTAGAGCGTGTGGATTGTGGACAAACTTTATTTCTGTCATGACAACTCTCTGAGAGATTGGTATGGTAATGAATATGGCAATGTTAATGTATTTGGTCTTGGCTGAATAGATCTGCTACGCTGCTACAGAGACTTGCTACTGCTAATACTGCATGTAAGATATTCTGCTGCTGCTGCTGCACATGTAACATACATGAAATAACCCCCGTAGCAGATCTATACAGGTGGAGCTGGGCAAGAGGTAGGGTTTCTGTAAGAGCGCTGATGTAAACTATATGCTTGTTAACATCATTTTATTGTGAAAAAAATGGCATACTAGCCTTTTCTGTCTAAAGTTATTCCCAGTGTTACAACGTTGTTGGCATGACAGCGTAACGGCAAAACCCTAAAATTACCGCAAAAAGGACGAGAGTGATTCCTCAGCTAAAAAAAACTCAAGTTTTAACAGAAGAACATAATATAATTGATGTTATCCTATACTTTTCTACTAAGAAATCCACCCATTTGTCGGCCACTTTCCTCCACCCAGGCTCACCTTTGTTGGCTAACAAGACCTGATCACCCACTACAATGCTATGACCCTTCATCTTCAAGATAAACAACTCTGCCTCCTAGCAAACATTAGAACGGAGCATAACCAGTGGACTCGTGTGCAGTACAATTATAGGCAAACGTGTGAGTCTGAGGTATCTGTGATCACTATTCCTTGGTGGCAAAAGCCCTGATAATGCTGTGTAAGGTTCTCTTGAACCGTTTGGGAGTGTAAGCAGTTGTGGACTTTTTCACTACGGTGACCTGCAGCAACTCTCAGATCAACTGATTCTCATGAAATGTGTCTCTATAGCACGCTTTGTATTTATTGTGCAATTTATACGTGAAAATTAGTTTTTACGTGCATATGATACACAGTTTTCGCATGCATATGATACACACTTTATGGCGTGTAATACGCACGTACTCCACACCACTAATCCTACCCAAGGGGTTTACAGTGCGTATCATACATGCACGTAAAATCCTATTTTCCCGTATAAATTGCACGATAAATACAACATGCTATAGAGACGCATTTCGTGAGATTGGGTTGCTCGGATCAACTGATTCTTAAAATGAGTTCCCTGATTTACGTGAATTCTTTCTAGGAAGCTGAAAGGTCAGTGCTTATTATAACATTTAATACCAGCTGGGCAATATGATAATATATATGGCGATGTCTAAATAATTTATACATTTTGTTAATGTTTATATCGCAGCATGTCAGTAAATCTGTGTATCTTTGAATTTTCCTCATGTAAAATTTTTTATAGAGGAATTGTATAAAAAATATTATTTTTTAATAATACAAATTATTTTTTTCATTTACTTTTCATTTATATGTTTATTGTGTCTTGGGGATATTAAGTACTTTTTTTACTTATTTACTGCAAAATTCCTCAACTACACCATTAGCTTGCGTATGAAATATAAAATGTTTATGAAAAAAAACACTTGTGATTATCAAAATGAAATATTGTTTAGTTGTTGTTTCTGGATATTGACCTAAGTGTTAGAGGCAGAATTCTGCCATCTGCTGGTTAGAGAAAAATCTGTAGGAAATACAGTTTTAGAAAAGTGTAAAGACTATATACATCCAGAAGAGGGCCATAGAGATCCATTTATTTTTCTGGTATTTTTTGAGGTCTTGTTTAGCAATAATGCCACATAAATTCTCAATAATGATTGTAATTACATATTATTTATTTCAATGATCCAAATATAATAAATATTATTTTAAGAATAAGAAATGAATTAAAAAAAGTAAATAAAACCCCCAAAAATCAGGCATACAATAATGATTATTAGGTCCCTAAATCCAGATAATGCATTTGAACGTGTATGATTGATGCATGTTTCATATTTTACAGATATTTCGACTGCAGAAGTTGAGATATGTTGCATTCTGAAGTTAACAGTGATGCAAACCCCGATTCTTCTCCTGACTTCAATCTCGCTATCGAGCCGCAATCTCCAGATATACTCAGCTAAGGTGCAAGAATACATACAATACGTGAGTACTTTGATGCCATTCAGGACACAGACACAAGTACAGCACTTGGTTTACAAACAGGGAGAGATTCCAGCTCTATTAAAGTTTCATCATATAGTGACCAGTGGTGTGGCTACATGTGGCTACATGTGGTGTGATAGAACTTCAAGGCCCTAGGCATAGTTGTCTATAAAAATCTCACACAGCAATCATGAGAACAGCAACATGAAAACAAATAAGAAGAACCCGTCTAGAACTCTTGATTAGTTCGATTCCATAATAATACAATGGATGAATTGCAAAGCAAGTGCATATTTATTATCTGGAGGGCAGGCTACACGAATAAACAAGGTATGCAAAGGGGCGAAATGGATCGCTGGGTCCTACCACCTTGGTGAAAACTTGCTGGGACCCGAGGGGTATATATGTCTCTTGCAAAGGCTTCAGCAGATACCATTGGGGAACAGGCTTTGACCCCATAGGTGATGTCTTTTCCCTTCAAGTTTTAGTCACAGAAAATCACTGGAACAGAACAATACATCCACACAGAGCAAACTTGAACTTATATAAACTTCTTCTTATGATCATTAAAATCATAAAAAATTAATTTTGACAACACACACACTGCAAAACACAGCTATACGTTCAAAACATAATAATAATAATGAATAATTTCAGTCTTTATTCATCTTTTTCTCATGGTTTCTCAATAGAGTTCCTAAAAGTATAGAATAGAATATCATAGTTCTAATAGTAACATTCATTGTAACTCATTGTGACAACATGCTTTATTTAATTCGTGTGCACATTAAACCGGTTTTGCTAGTTTAAACCCGGCGAGTGTTTCTGCATTAAACAACTATCTCAACTGTTAAATAACAGATGTAAGATTAAAATAAAATCAGATTTGTCTTATTTTAAATAAGCACAAAAAAACTGAGATGAAAATTGTCATTTGCTCCATCTAGTGGCAATAGTCATGAAATGCCATGTTATACTATTTTTGTCCACCAGAGGTCGGCAGAGACACCCAAAGCAATGAGTTATTTTGATTTAATAATTAAGTAATTAAGTTATATATTAGTCGTAGGTGTCGTCTTAAAGCTAAAAATGTCCGTTTTCCGAGGCGAGGTTAGATACCTTCATCAATACGTCACCCTTTACTTTTGTCTATGGGGTTTTCAAGTAACGTTATTTAACCAATGAAAAGTATTAAAAAGAGCTTGTGACTAAACTGCTTGACTCCGTTGGACCTGTCAGTCAAACCTCTTAACTCCAACCCGCCTCATGTGATGGGTCGGTCATGAACGATTCATTCAATTTGAACGAATCTTTCATATGACTCGGGAACACCGCGCTGTCACGTGATGAACGAACGACAGGACGTGAACTAATCAATTCTGTGTCAGGTACTACAGATTGCATAAGTCATTTTATGAGGATGTCACTGAATGAACAAACGACTTAGATCGGGAGGTGAGGTAAACCAACAGACTGCATAGCCTGAAGACTCAGATAAGCAATTAATTGTTTCTGTTTCTCATAATTTGGCCTTGCAATTTTCAACTGGTTCAAACAGTTGAATGCACTAGTAGTTAGTCAGTTTAGTAGCCATGAAATTAAAAGTGAAAATTATAACTTTTTTACAGAATGTTGCAGTGCTTATTATAAATGAGTTATCTGTGCACAATATTATAATTTTTTTATATATTAATATGCCCTTGTAATCTTTAATAAAAAATGCTAACTCACCCCCTCACCCCAGTTAGCAATGCCCAACTTCCTACAATCCAATGGGCCATTTTCACATATACAATATACTTGCTTTCATGCCAACTTTAATCACCACTCAAAATTAAAACGCTGTCGTCACTGAAGCACAAACACTGAAACAGGAGCACATAAACTAATAGGGATTGACTGATAGTATTCAGTACTTTAGATACATTTATCAATACATTTCTTAGAATATTTGTAGATTTCTTAACATGTCCTATACACTTACATGCTTGTTTTTGTTTCTCCCTGCAGATAAGTTGCGTGAGCTGCTAAAATCAAGATCAGTGGAAAAAGGTGATCATTGGACCATGGAAAGATGTTTGCAGACTACACTTGTAATAGTTGTAGTGTTTCTGTGAAAACCCTAAAAGGTTATGTACAACATCAAGGGCTACACAGAAATGAGGCACATTTACCTATATGCATGTTGCATGGCAGGTTGTAAGTTACGCTTCAGAAATTACAACGCATTTAAATGTCATGTTTACCGTCATCATCGGCAGTCATCTTCTGGTCTCTGCAGGGACCCTTCACATGTGAAGTTACATGTGATTGATCTTTCAGATCTTTTGGGTCACCTTAAATTTCCCATTTCAAAAAGAGAGCAGGTGCATTGCCCCTTCAAAGACTGTGATCGCTCATTTTCACATCCCACCTATCTAGAAAGCACAAATACTCTACAGCTTTGCATGTCTCTGGTGCATACTGTCTTCCTTCAGTTCCTAGTGAGTCTCAGTTCTCTGTTACTGAAAGCCACTCAGGTGAAGGGGCAGATGACGATGGGCATGAGGAGGATATGCTGGACCCTGCACAAATGAAAAGTTTATACATGAGAAATCTGTCCATGTTTTTCATGAAGTTGCAGGCAAAGCACCTGATCCCTTCCTCAACAGTACAGTTAATCGTAGAAGAGATAAGTTAGCTTAGTGGAGTGTGCCTGCAGTACACAAAGAATCAACTTAAAGTATCTCTTCAAGCAAAATCTAAACTCTCTGAGATAGAAATTGAAGATGCTTTGAAAACCCGAGATGACATGGATATTCATGGATCATGCAGCTCTGCTATTTCCACAAAGTACAAGAGAAAACAGTACTTTGAGGAAAACTTTCCATATGTGCATCCAAAATGCATTTTTTGGGGGATTGATGAAAACAGAAAGGAGAGACATGGCCAATATATTCCCATAAAAGACACATTAACAGCACTCCTGAAAGATCCTGCTGTATGGGAAGAATGTTGTACATCTAGGAATGAGAGTACACCTCTCATTTTAAATGATGTGTGTGATGGATTGGTATTCAGATCCAGTCTGTTGTTTTCGGAGCCAGGTGTCACTTTGAAAGTGATCCTGTATCAAGATGCATTCGAGGTGGTTAATCCCCTTGGATCTGCTAAGAAAAAACACAAGATGCTTGGGGTGTACTTCACTTTAGCAAACTTTGATCCTTTTCATCGATCCACTATTGACAACATGCAGCTTTTGCTTTTGTGCCGAGAAGCTGATTTCAAACAATTTGGCCACGAAAAAGTGTTCTCTCCACTGATATCTGATCTTAGAGAACTGGAGACAAATGGACTGAACATACATGGAAACAATGTGAAGGCAACAATCTTTTGCATCGCAGGCGATAATTTGGGTTCGCATAATATCAGGGGTTTCACAGAAAACTTCAGTACTTCTCGCTATTTCTGCCGATACTGTAGTGTAACAATAAGTGAGCTAGATAATCTGGAGCACCAGGCTCCGATCCGCACAGTTCAAGACTACAATGACACTGTTGAAGAGCTGCAGAATCATGATGCTAGTGAAGCCAGAAGTTTGAAATTCAACTCTGTCTTTAATTCTCTGGGGTTTTTTTTCATGTCTGCCAGCCAGGCCTGCCACCCTGTACTGGCCATGAGGGTGTAGTGGCATCCGACCTTGCCATTTACCTCAACTATTTTGTCAAGGTGAAGAAATTCTTCACATATTCTGAACTTAATCGCAGAATCAGGCAGTTTACCTACCAAGGATCTGACAGTAATTATACACCCTCGAATGTTTCTGAAAAGGGTGTAAAATTAGGTGGCCAGGCAACAGAAAACTGGTGTTTGCTGAGGCTTCTACCAGTTGTAATTGGTGAGAAGATCACAGATACAGAGGATCCAGTTTGGCAACTCACTGTCCAACTGAAAGAGGTAGTGGAGGTCATTTGTGCACCTAGAATATCAGTACCTCAGATTGCTTTGCTTAATGTTCAGATCCGTGACTGTCTAGAGGCAAGGAAAGAAATGTTTCCTGCACACAAAGCATCATTTCCTCACTCACTATCCTGCGTTGATACTGAAATTGGGCCCACTAATACGGTTGTGGACAATGCGGTTTGAAAGCAACATTCAAAAGGTGTGCGCGAAGAACACAAAATGTCAAAAGCTTGTCAGGAACTTCTGCAAGCATACCTACATTCAGGCTCCTTTTTTGCACCCTTATTGGTGGCAAAGAATTTCACTCCTTTCCATGCTGAACTGTATAGCAGTGCAGTGCAGACTTCTGTGGGGACAACCTTTGACAAGGAACCCAATATTGTGGCATCTACAGAGATACAGTGGAAAGGCGTTCCACCCCTCGTAGTGGAAACCCCTATAAAAAGGGGTTCTTTCTTTGTTTAAGCCAAGGCGAGTCAACTGAATTCCAACAAATTGACCTCATGCTGGTGAAGGAGGAGAAGCATGTGTACTTTATTGTTACACCTCATGATGTGTCCTATTTGCCAGAGTTCGGACTATATGAAGTGAAAGATGCAAGGCAGAGCATGAAGTGTAGGAAAGCAGAGCTCAGACTGGATTACTATCCATTGCCTGTGTACAAGCTTTTTGGGACAAAAGTCATTTCACTGAAACATAGCATTGTTGACACAGAGTAAAGATAATGCTGGTCAAGGATTAATAGCAATTAATCACATCCAAAATAAAAGTTTATGTTTACATGATATATGTGTGTGTACTCTATAATTATTTTGTATATATAAATACACACACATGCATGTATATATTTAAGAAATATTTGCTTGTATATACTGTGTATATATATTTATATATCATTTATTTTACATAAATACATAAATAACAAATTTTTCATAAATATATACATGCATATGTGTGTATTTATATGTACAAAATATACATATATTATGTAAACACAAACATTTATTTTGGATGCGATTAATCGTTGATTAATAGAAAAAGCCTAGCACTAGTAAAGATGAATGCAAAGGTGTCCATTCCTGTTCCTGGAGATCTGCCTACCTGCTGGGTTCCAGCCCTGATCAAACACACCTGTTTGTAATCAACAAGTTCTCCTGAAGTTCTTAAAGGGTTAGTTCACCCAAAAATGAAAATTCTGTCAGTAATTACTCACCCTCATGTTATTCCAATCCCGTAAGACTTTCGTTCACCTTCAAAACACAAATTAAGGTATTTTTGATAAAATCTGAGAGCTGGATCACTCCTTAATAGGCTTCTATGTAATTTAATTCTGATGGCCAAGAAAAGTTAGTAAAAAAAAATGTGGGTGAACTAACCCTTTAATTAGCTGCTTCTTCAGTCTGAGCTCAGTTGGAGCTGAACTCAGCTGGTAGTTAGATTTCCAGGACAGGGCAACCCTGCTATACACAAATCTTCTAGAGAAATAGGACTCCATTTTATATTTTTGAACAAATCAAGACTGTTATATACAATGAGCTATTGAGACAAAGTTCAAAATTCTTACCTTTTGACATCCCAACACAATTCCAAAAGTGAACATACACTAAACACACCTTCGTATGAGCAATGGTGGTAAGAGTCCCTAAGAGGAAATGTTAAACTGAATGGTTTTATCCATTTTAGCTGGAGCTGACTATATGGTCAAGAGTTAAGCAGCTTTTACTACTTGCATATTATTTGAGTTGTGCATAAAGAATAGTGATCTGAGAAACAGTTGATCATAGAGACCATTAGTGGCAACGGTTCTATGATTAACTTGGAAAACGCATTTGGCTGTCTTGTCTCTCTGTAGTGTCATGGATGGAGGGAGTGCTCTTGCCTCTTTTATTAAATCAGCTCTTCCAAAAAATGAGCCAGCTTGAGCCTTTGCTTGAGGCGCTGGGGGAGTTAGGCGTCCAGGACCGCGAGGACATGAAGTATGTCCAGGAGAGTGACCTTCTTCCCATCCTCAAGCCAGTGGAAGCAAGGAGACTCCTGTCATGCTTCAAATCCACAAGTATGTGTTTGAATTAGTATATAATGCAACTCATATTTAAGCAATAAGACAATTTAGAACAGCTAAGGGGGGTTACTGGATTTGTATTACTCTTGCAAAATATATTACACAACATGAGTCTATGATTATGTCCTTTATTAAGGTCAAAGTGATGTGTCTGAAAGCCCTTCCAGCAACCGACTGTCCTCAAATAAAGCCTGTGACAGTCCTGATGAAATGTCCCTTTCTGGTGAGCACATGGTGTACTGAATGCAAAAGACATGAACATCTTGGATGGCACTGGGATGAGTATGTTTATTTGTAAACCGCGTTTCACACGCACGGGTGATTTTAGTTTGGCTTTCTCTGGCAGCACAATATCAAACATAGCCTTGCCCTTGTGGAGGATAAAATTCGCTCTTCAGACCTTTTACAACAAGTAGAAAACATGAAGATATCGATGGTCTCTTTCCTGCTCGTGTCCCACAAAGCGCAGAGCGGTAGGCAATATCAGGCGTCTTTGTGTGGAAATATTAAACAAAGGTTTTTTTTTTTTTTTATAGATTCAACTTTATTATTATTTAAGTTACCAGTATTTACTGATATTTATTTCAATGCTTTACAGGCTTTAGCGTGTTGTTTCTTTGTTTTGTTTTTTACTTCAAAACAACCCCCAACCACCGCACCACCGCTGGTAGTTGGTCCATTACCACCGCTGTGGTAAAAAACTGCCACCGTCACAGCCCTACCTCTTATACGCTCACTCTCTCACACACATCCTCACACTCACTCTCTCACCCACATGATCCTCACACTCACTCTCTCACCCACATCATCTTATACGCTCACTCTCTCACACACATCCTCACACTCACTCTCTCACACACATCCTCACACTCACTCTCTCACACATCCTCACACTCACTCTCTCACCCACATCATCTTATACGCTCACTCTCTCACACACATCCTCACACTCACTCTCTCACCCACATCCTCACACTCACTCTCTCACCCACATCATCTTATACGCTCACTCTCTCACACACATCCTCACACTCACTCTCTCACACATCCTCACACTCACTCTCTCACCCACATCATCTTATACGTTCACTCTCTCACACACATCCTCACACTCACTCTCTCACACACATCCTCACACTCACTCTCTCACACACATCCTCACACTCACTCTCTCACACACATCCTCACACTCACTCTCTCACCCTCTCACCCACATCCTCACACTCACTCTCTCACCCACATCATCTTAATGCGCTCACTCTCTCACACACATCCTCACACTCACTCTCTCACACATCCTCACACTCACTCTCTCACCCACATCATCATATACGCTCACTCTCTCACCCTCTCACCCACATCCTCACACTCACTCTCTCACCCACATCATCTTATACGCTCACTCTCTCACACACATCCTCACACTCACTCTCTCACACATCCTCACACTCACTCTCTCACCCACATCATCTTATACGCTCACTCTCTCACACACATCCTCACACTCACTCTCTCACACATCCTCACACTCACTCTCTCACCCACATCATCTTATACGCTCACTCTCTCACCCACATCATCTTATACGCTCACTCTCTCACACACATCCTCACACTCACTGTCTCACACATCCTCACACTCACTCTCTCACCCACATCATCTTATACGCTCACTCTCTCACACACATCCTCACACTCACTCTCTCACACACATCCTCACACTCACTCTCTCACACACATCCTCACACTCACTCTCTCACCCTCTCACCCACATCCTCACACTCACTCTCTCACCCACATCATCTTATATGCTCACTCTCTCACACACATCCTCACACTCACTCTCTCACACATCCTCACACTCACTCTCTCACCCACATCATCATATACGCTCACTCTCTCACACACATCCTCACACTCACTCTCTCACCCACATCATCTTATACGCTCACTCTCTCACCCACATCATCTTATACGCTCACTCTCTCACACTCACTCTCTCACACACGTCCTCACACTCACTCTCTCACACACATCCTCACACTCTCTCTCTCACACACATCCTTACACTCACTCTCTCACACTCATCATCTTATACGCTCACTCTCACACCCACATCCTCACACACATCCTCACACTCACTCTCTCACACATCCTCTCTCTCACTCTCTCACCCACATCCTCACACTCACTCTCTCACACGCATCCTCTCATACGCTCACTCACACACATCCTAACATACACTCTCACACACATCCTCACACTCACTCTCTCACACACATCCTCGCATACACTCTCACACACATCCCCTCTCTCACCCACAGGGGCATAGCACCAAATTCTGGGCCCTGTATACTCTCAATGTCAGTGGGCCCCCTACACATGCCATTGTACGATGTGGGTTAGCAAACATCATCTTATACGCTCACTCTCTCACACACATCCTCACACTCACTCTCTCACCCACATCCTCACACTCACTCTCTCACCCACATCATCTTATACGCTCACTCTCTCACACACATCCTCACACTCACTCTCTCACACATCCTCACACTCACTCTCTCACCCACATCATCTTATACGTTCACTCTCTCACACACATCCTCACACTCACTCTCTCACACACATCCTCACACTCACTCTCTCACACACATCCTCACACTCACTCTCTCACACACATCCTCACACTCACTCTCTCACCCTCTCACCCACATCCTCACACTCACTCTCTCACCCACATCATCTTAATGCGCTCACTCTCTCACACACATCCTCACACTCACTCTCTCACACATCCTCACACTCACTCTCTCACCCACATCATCATATACGCTCACTCTCTCACCCTCTCACCCACATCCTCACACTCACTCTCTCACCCACATCATCTTATACGCTCACTCTCTCACACACATCCTCACACTCACTCTCTCACACATCCTCACACTCACTCTCTCACCCACATCATCTTATACGCTCACTCTCTCACACACATCCTCACACTCACTCTCTCACACATCCTCACACTCACTCTCTCACCCACATCATCTTATACGCTCACTCTCTCACCCACATCATCTTATACGCTCACTCTCTCACACACATCCTCACACTCACTGTCTCACACATCCTCACACTCACTCTCTCACCCACATCATCTTATACGCTCACTCTCTCACACACATCCTCACACTCACTCTCTCACACACATCCTCACACTCACTCTCTCACACACATCCTCACACTCACTCTCTCACCCTCTCACCCACATCCTCACACTCACTCTCTCACCCACATCATCTTATATGCTCACTCTCTCACACACATCCTCACACTCACTCTCTCACACATCCTCACACTCACTCTCTCACCCACATCATCATATACGCTCACTCTCTCACACACATCCTCACACTCACTCTCTCACCCACATCATCTTATACGCTCACTCTCTCACCCACATCATCTTATACGCTCACTCTCTCACACTCACTCTCTCACACACGTCCTCACACTCACTCTCTCACACACATCCTCACACTCTCTCTCTCACACACATCCTTACACTCACTCTCTCACACTCATCATCTTATACGCTCACTCTCACACCCACATCCTCACACACATCCTCACACTCACTCTCTCACACATCCTCTCTCTCACTCTCTCACCCACATCCTCACACTCACTCTCTCACACGCATCCTCTCATACGCTCACTCACACACATCCTAACATACACTCTCACACACATCCTCACACTCACTCTCTCACACACATCCTCGCATACACTCTCACACACATCCCCTCTCTCACCCACAGGGGCATAGCACCAAATTCTGGGCCCTGTATACTCTCAATGTCAGTGGGCCCCCTACACATGCCATTGTACGATGTGGGTTAGCAAAATGAAAATTAAATTTTGAATGAATTTTTTTTTATTATTATTTGAATATAAACAAGTATAAATAGTGTTTAAATCTATAATCAAATCAGATTATAGTAATGACTGGTTCTTTCATTCACCACCTGAATTGATGCATTTGGCCTACTTGTGCTCAAATACCTTTAAACCTTAGGCTACATCGGGTTTGTGTACTAACATTTTGATCCATGATACTGATGCAAGTTTTAAATTAAAAACATTTATTTTTGAACAGGAGAACACGAGATAACTGTACCCTCAGAAACCAATCAAATAAGCTAAGCCTGCCATAATGAAAAAAAAAATGTCAACTATAAAAAAATAAATAAAAGTCAAATGAGATGTAGTCTGGGAAGCCAGGACAGCATATTACAGCCTCCTATAACACCAGAGCAACAGCCCCTTTCACCAGACACTTTCTCCCTCTCCCCTGCAACGCCACTACACAGCAAAAACTCCAGTGTTAAATTAACACTCCTGGGAGTGTATATGAGTCCACACTGAAAAGTGTAAAGTGTTAAAATATGAGTGTTAAATTAACACTCAAGAGTGTTAAAGTTAATGAGATAATTAAGTGATTACTTTAGTGATGATTGAGCATTATTGAAGACACCTGATGTTAACAAGCAGAATCACTGAAGGAGGAAATCACTAATTGTAAGTTACCATTAAGGTGATGGGTGTTTGCTTTAGTTGGGCTCTTGACACTTATATGTTTACTTTAAATTTTGCTTGTCTGCTGTTATTGATTTATAACAGTCAGATGAACAAAGAGACAATGTGATCTGATGGTGTTGGTTATGTTTTGACATAATCATGTTGTGATTCGTAAAAAAAAAACTTATTGAGATGGCTTAACTTGTTAATTACAGCAGCTCTGTGATTCTACAGCACATGATTTTCAGTATTTTTCATATAATCCAAAAATATTTCATAACCATGGTTCTGATCAAAAGACTTTCAAATGAATTTATTTAGATTCACAGACATCAATAATCAGCCTGTGAATCTCAACAATGGTGACAATAATAAAGCATGTTGCAGTGGCTGCCACCAATCACAACTCATCAATGGCTCCCATCATGCATTGCGGTATGAATCAATTATGATCTGAATTATCTATGTAATTTACTTTTCCTAATTGAATATTCTGCTCGTCACCATTGTTGAGATGCATAGACTGAATCTTGACATCTGTGTGTGCCTAAAAGAAAGATTTTTTTTTTTAAAAACTTTTAAGAAATCCTTTGTATTAAATCTAAAATTCTGGATATTTATGCAGAATCACAGTTATGCTGTAATCAACAACATAAATCTAAGTCAGAAATAAGGATCTTAATGAGTTACGTGATCAATTTCAAATGATGATTGTCATAATATAACCAACACCATCAGATCCCTTTTTCTCTTTGTTCATCTGGCAGTTATAAGATACAACAACCAAACAAAATCTAAAGTAAATGTATAAGGGTCAAGAGCCCGACTAAAGCAAACACCCATCACCATAACGGTGGCTTACAATTTGTGATTTTCTCCTTCAGTGATTCGGCTTGTTAACATCAGGTGTCTTCAATAATGATCAATCATTACTAAATTAATTCCTTAATTAGCTCATTAACTTTAACACTCTTGAGTGTTAATTTAACACTCATATTTTAACACTTTACACTCTTGAGTGTGGACTCATATACACTCCCAGGAGTGTTAATTTAACACTGGAGTTTTTGCTGTGTACTGTGCTTCTCACAGAAAATGGAAGAACTGGTGCATGCTGGAACCAGACTATCCCACTCTTTTGCTGCAAGCCCCCAGATACCAACTAAAAAAAAGACAGGCACCACTACCACCAAAGCCTGCGGGCCCAGCTCGCCCTCCCCCTCCTCCTGTGAGAGCTCTTCGGCCTCTGCCACAACGCCAGGGCCCACACCCTCCTCCTTCTGCTCGAGGTGAACCAAAAACAACTGATACCAGCTCTCAGTGATATGTGTCGGGTGCCCGCTCTGATAACAGTAACTTTCTCAAATGTTTACAAAACAAGCGGGAACCCAGTGTGCCTGTATCTTTCTCTATTGCTGTTCTGTTACATGATAGAAAGTCTAAGGCCTTCAATAGCCGTACAGCAAACCCAACTAATCTGGTGCCTATTACACGTCAAACTAATATTGCTGTGGGGAAAAGTAAGTCTCTGAAGTTAGCTCTTTTAAACATTCGCTCACTTAAAAATAAATCACTTCTAGTCAACGACTTAATAACCACAAACAACCTGGATTTTATGCTTCTAAATGAAACCTGGCTAGAAGACAACTGCAGTGCAACAATCCTCAATGAAGCAGCCCCTCCTAACTTTACTTTTATGAGTGTCTGCAGAGCTGTTAGGAGAGGTGGGGGTCTAGCTGCTCTTTTTAAAGATATCTATCAATGTAAGCAAATATCATTTGGGAATTACTTGTCTTTCGAATATCTGGGTACTGTGTTAAAAGGTGCTCCACGCATTTTACTTTTCATTATTTACAGGCCTCCAAAATACTCTCCAGCCTTCGCTGAGGACTTTACAGAACTGTTATCAACAATTACCTCAGCGTTTGACTGTTTTGCCATTGCTGGAGATTTTAACATCCATATAGATAATGCAGAAAACAATATGGCAAAAGAAATCAGAACTGTTTTAAAAACTTTTGATCTGACTCAGCATGTACATGGACCCACACACAATCGTGGACACACTTTAGATTTACTTATCAGTAAGGGTCTAAACATTTAATCGATTGTTATTAAGGATGTAGCACTGTCTGATCATTTCTGTATTTTCTTTGATATATTGATCTCTCCTGCCACTGAAGCTAGATCTGTGTCTGTCAAGAAGAGATGCTTAAATGAGAACACTAGTGTCCTATTTATGAAGGCTATATCTTTAACACCAAGCATATCTGCAGACTCTGTTGATTTTCTCCTTGATTCTTTTAACTCAAAAGTTAAAGGTGTAATTGATGATATTGCTCCTGTTAAAGTCAGGAAGAAGAGTGGCAGACAAAAGGCACCTTGGAGAAACTCAACAGCAGTGCAAAATATGAAAAGACAATGCAGAAAAGCAGAGCGCATGTGGCGGAAGACAAAACTTGTAGTCCATTATAACATCTACAAAGACAGCCTTCATGCTTTCAATATGGAACTAGGCAAAGCTAGACAGACTTTCTTCTCAAATATTATAAACAGCAATTTAAACAACACACGCACTCTTTTTGCTACTGTAGAGAGACTGACAAACCCCCCAAGCCAGATTCCCAGTGAAATGCTCTCAGACAGCAAGTGCAGTGAGTTTGCCTCTTTCTTCTCTGAGAAAATCAATAATATCAGAAAGGTGATCAGCACATCCTTGACTTGCGCTGGGGTCAGACAGATCAAACCACCTGAGAAAGTAGTTACTATGTCTGATTTCAAAGAAATTGATGGCAAAATTTTGGAAGAAACCGTACAGCACCTTAAAACATCAACCTGCGCTCTTGACACACTTCCCACATCTTTTTTCAAAAGTGTGTTAAACAGTCTAGAAGCAGATCCTCTAGAAGTGGTAAATGCTTCACTTCTCTCTGGGAGTTTTCCAAACTCCCTGAAAACTGCAGTTGTCAAGCCCCTCCTGAAAAAGAGCAATCTGGATAAGACCATATTAAGCAACTATAGACCGATCTCAAATCTTCCTTTCATAGGTAAGATCATTGAAAAAGTTGTCTTCAATCAGCTGAACAAATTCTTATGCTCGAATGGATACTTTGACAATTTTCAATCTGGTTTCCGACCGCACCGCACCACAGCACAGAGACAGCGCTCATAAAGATAATAAACGATATTCGCTTAAATACTGATTCAGGCAAATTATCAGTGCTGGTACTACTCGACCTCAGTGCTGCATTTGACACTGTCGATCACAACATACTTCTGGACAGGCTGGAAAACTGGGTGGGGCTTTCTGGGATAGTCCTAAAATGGTTCAGGTCATACTTAGATGCACTGTTAACCCTTGCTGTAAAAAAAGGCGTAATTCAGACAGTTTCATACCATTTTCCATTAAAACAGTAATATACCGTAGAAAACAAAAATAGCCTACAGGAATATACTGTAAATGAACAGTGCTTAAAATCGACACTCAGAGGCTGTTTTCCCAATCACACCCTATACCCTCATTCACTATTCCCTACATTAGTTCACTAATATAGTCCACTTGACAGAGTGAATGAAAAGAAGTGAGTGAATTGAGACACTGATGAACATCTGATAAGCAGAATCACTGAAGGAGACAAACAAGAACAGAAAAAAGAGAAACACAAAAACTACAACTGACTTCCAGCAATACTGAGTGTGAAACCAGTTTACAAACCAGTTTACGATTATTTCTTTCATACATGTACAAAAGTTCTTGTTGAGAATTAACAAAGATTTAGTTAATAATAAAATTTGTTGTCACCATGATGAAGATCAGTATTTGCTTTAGTTGGTCTCTTGTCCCTGGACTTCTTACCATTCATCTCTCTCTGGCTGCTGTAACAGTGAGTTTATAAAACACATTTGTTATGGCAATAAAAAGTCAAGAGGAAGTTTATAAGGTGTTTTTATTCATTTGTGATGATGTCACAATCATCCTGGACATGTCTGATTTTCAGATTATTCCTGTATATATTCATTGAAATTATGGGTATGTCATATTTAGCATAAATCTGTGTATCTACAAAATGAAATCAATGTTTCTGTAATCAGGTCTTCTGAAAAATAACAATCATATTGTGCATTCAATTTTATTTTACTCCTGCTTGACTCAGACACACACAGATATCAACAATCAGCACATGAATCTCAACAATGGTGAAAAGTTTCATGTCGCAATGCATGCTGGGTTCCAGGATAATATAAAACTCCCAGCATGCACTGCTGCATGAATAATAATAAAAAAAAAAAAAGAAATATTGCCACCATTGTTGAGATTAATGTGCTAAATTGTGATATCTCTGTGTTTCTAAAACATAGTGTAGCTCTGTTTTTTTTTTGGTTTATGCATGATGTGTTAAAAAAAGAGTCATAGTAATTTATTGCTGTAGTTTCACAGTAGTGCTAATGTAACACTTTTGATCGAGGATAAAACTCTGAATGAATAAGAATTAATTCCTTAGTGAATGAACAGGCAATATGATGATTTTGTCATCATAAGCATTACAACCACAATCATTCATAAACTGTGTGCGCACAAGTGTGACTTGCAAAAACACAGCTCAAGCAGCAAAAGAAAAACTAATGTTTTAGCATCAGCATCCCAACTAAAGCAAGCACTGATCTCTATAATGGTAACTTCAAACAAACATGTTCAATAACAACTTCTGTATGACAGAAATAAAGTCATACTGGTTAATAATAAGTGTAATAATGTGTAATGGCTGGAAGTCAGTCGTAGTTATTGTGTTTCTCTATTTTCTGTTCTTGTGTTTCTCTTTTCTTCAGTGATTCTGCTTGTTAACAGCAGGTGTTCATCACTAATGCTCAACAATCACTTACATATTCCCTTAATTATCTCACAGCAACACTGTCTCAGTGTTACTTTTCCTCTTTGTAGTGTGGATTTTCCTGTGGGGTTGAAAGGGTTAACAGTGTAAGATAAAAAGACACACCCACAAAATGTATTTTAACAGTAATAAACTGTAAGTTATAAAACAGGTTTATACTGGCAACACTGTTGCCAGTAGTTTACTGTAAAATTAATTTTTTGGGTCACCATTGTGCAGAAGAGTAGAGCCTGTGCTTCAGTCCAGGAGAAGATCTACAAACATTGATGATATGCTGCATGTTCCTTTATTTAACAGGCGGTGACTGTGTAGTTGCTGGTCCAGTGGAAATCTTTTTATGTACAATAGTTTTTTAGTGGTCTCAAATGAAAGAAGTTTTACTTTGCTCACATTATTAATGCATTATAAATTTTAGTTAATACATGTTAAATGACAGTTGGTCAATTTAAGGCAGTCGGTTTCTGCAAGTGTAATTAGTTCATTTGAATTAGAATTTAGTGCATTTTTACATAAACAAACTAGACTACAGTAAAGAACTGTACAATTAACAGTATTTTACTGGCAACAGTGTTGCCAGTATTTTACTGTAAAAAAACCCGGTAAGGTCTAACAGTGTGGGAGAGGTTATTATGTGAGTATAGGAGACCATAAGTCTGAGTGGACATCCATGACATGCGGAGTCCCTCAAGGCTCAATTCTTGCGCCACTCCTGTTCAACCTGTATATGCTCCCAATGAGCCAAATAATGAGAAAGAACCAAATTGCTTACCACAGCTATGCAGACGACACACAGCTCTACTTAGCCCTATCGCCTAACGACTACAGCCCCATTGACTCCCTGTGCCAATGCATTGATGAAGTCAACAGTTGGATGTGTCAAAACTTTCTTCAGTTAAACAAAGACAAAACTGAAGTCATTGCGTTTGGAAACAAAGATGAAGTTCTCAAGGTGAACGCATACCTTCACTCTAGGGGTCAAACAACCAAAAATCAAGTCAGGAATCTTGGTGTGACACTAGAGTCAGACCTTAGTTTCAGTAGTCATGTCAAAGCAATAACTAAATCAGCATACTATCATCTGAAAAATATTGCAAGAATTAGATGCTTTGTTTCCAGACAAGACTTAGAGAAACTTGTGCATGCTTTCATCACCAGCAGGGTGGATTATTGTAATGGACTCCTCACTGGCCTTCCCAAAAAGACCATAAGACCGCTGCAGCTCATACAGAACGCTGCCGCCAGGATTCTGAGCAGAACCAGAAAATATGAACATATCACACCAGTCCTCAGGTCTTTACACTGGCTCCCAGTTAAATTTAGGATTGATTTTAAAGTATTATTACTGGTATATAAATCATTCAATGGCCTAGGACCTCAATACATTGCAGATATGCTCACTGAATATAAACCCAACAGATCACTCAGATCATTAGGATCATATCAGCTTGAAATACCAAGGGTTCACTCTAAGCATGGCGAGTCCGCTTTTAGCTATTATGCCAGCCGCAGCTGGAACCAGCTTCCAGAGGAGATCAGACGTGCTCCTACTGTAGTCACATTCAAATCCAGACTCAAAACACATCTGTTTAACTATGCATTTACTGATTGAGCACTGTGCCAATGTTCGTCCGACTGTTTGTACTGTATTTTATTTTTTATTTTTCTAAACTGTTTTAATTATTCTTATTTCTTTTTATTATTTTAATTTCTTCTATGTAAAGCACTTTGAATTGCCATTGTGTATGAAATGTGCTATATAAATAAACTTGCCTTGCCTTGCCTTGCCTAGTCTACATCCCATAAAATCCCCACTGACGAGTCTTTTTGTTTGCGAAATCAGTGATGAGATCTGTAAAGTCCAACTGTTTGGCCAATTGGCTTTCAATTGACAGAATGGCGAGGCTGTTTAGTCTACCCTGGCCCATTGTTGATCTCAGGTAGTTTTTTACAAGTTTTAACTTGCTGAAAGCCCGTTCACCTCCTGCAACTGTGACAGGAAGTGTGCAGAAAATCCTTAAAACAATGCAAAGCTCTCCAAAAATGCTCTGCAGCTGCATCTTCCAGATGGCATTGAGGAGCTCAAGAGAGGACAGAGTTTTTGAAAATGTAGCATCATAAATGGTGCGGAAGTGTAGCACTTCATTTTCAAATTTTTCTGAGAGATCCGTGTCATACATTTTTGCCAGTGTCTGGCATGCTTCTTTTATCTGCTCTGCAGTCATATCTGTCAGCTTCAGAATAGGTGCAAATGTTTCACATATCTTTGCTGTGGTCTGAAATCTGGCACTCAATGCACTGATGATGCTATCCATTGCAACAAAAAATATTTTGTTCCTGAATGCATTTTCTGCACTGTCTTCAGTAGTTGCATCTTCTTGTGTCATCTCATCAGGCATGCGTTTCCTTTTGCGCTTCCGTCTCTCTTCAGTCCGAAAATGATCAGGGACATCCATTGTTTGCGCTACTAGGGAGGCCTCTGCAAGCAGTGAGTCCCATCTATCACGAAGAGCCTGCATTTCCTCTTGTAGTGCCTTGATGTTTGCAGCCTGAACATCCAGAGAAATATCTCCTGCCTGAAGAATTACATTTCGGTTTTCAATGCACTGCAAAATCTTTACCCACACAGTGAGCAGGACGATAGCGTCAAAGGTCTTGAAATAACTTATCAAACCATTTGCCTCAGACTTGGCTTCACTTGCTAAACTGCAGGTGGCTAAGACACATTCCAGTGCCTCAAGGATGGAGGGCAAGTGCACTGCCACAACTCGTACTGCAGCAATGCGGGCACTCCATCGAGTGTCAGAGAGACGATGAAGAGAGAACCCTGTCTTTTCTTTCAGGATTGCCCATCGCTCTGGGCTAGCACTGAAAAGATTATAGAGACGGTTTACAGAGCCAAAAAATGTTGCAACCTCTGGACATGACTCAGCTGCATGGACACCAACCAGGTTGAGGGTGTGGGAAGCACAGGGAGAGAATGTAGCAAGCGGATTGACTTTTAAAATCTGAGCTTGTACTCCTTTCACCTTTCCAGACATGTTGGCTCTATTATCATAGCCTTGTCCTCTACAGTCTTGTAAAGGTATGCCATTGGACTGCAACACTTCTAGAATCATTTCAGAAATTTCCTGGCCTGTCTTTTTGTGAAAATCTTTGAATTCAATAAACCTCTCAACTATCTTCCAAACACCGCTGTCTTCTTTGTCTTGATGTACATATCGTATCAATAGCACATTCTGTTCTGTATGAGATATGTCTGGTGTTGAGTCACATATGACAGAGTAATATATTGCATCTTCTCTTTCTTTCAGGATAGTGTTGAGCACTCTCTTGCCACAGATCTCAATGAACTCGTTCTGGGTGTCTGGACTTAGGTAGTGAGTTAAACGTGACCCTTTCTTTTTTTGCCTTACTTTTTCTAAGTGCTCTTGTAAGAGGGGATCATAATGGGCCAACAACTCAAGAGTTCCAAGAAAATTGCCATTATGTACATCATCCAAATTTGAGGTTTTGCCTCTGAATGCAAGATTTCTTGAAGCTAAATAAAGAGTTACATCAAAAAGCCTCTCTAAGATCTTGGTATGCTTCTCTGCTTCTGTCTGGAACTGTTTTTGAAGGTGCCCATCAACTCCTGTAGCTACCAATAATGTGTGCTGAAGGCTTTTCCATTTTACATAGCACTGCTTATGGGGAGTGTGTGTCTCATGTTCAGGGAACTTTCTATACATTTTTTGCCATTTGATGTCTGCCAACTTAAGTCCATCCTTGCTGTTCAGTGCACTTTTAGATGGCCTAGTCTGCTCATGTGAGAACAGAAGGCATGGGATACAGAATAGAGCATTTGCACTGTCACTGTGAATCAGCCAGTCCCTCCTAATCTTCTCCCGCCCATTGGCCGACTTAACGTATTGAAGATAGCTAGGGAATGCTTTGCCGTCCTTGTCTTTGGGTGCCACTTTGGTCAGGTCTCCACTTTGACTAGCCAGTCTGCAAACTAGAGTATCTCTCTGCTGAGCAGTTAGCTTCTCTGGCCACAGTCCTGTGTCCTCTGACAACTCCTCTTCATTTCCCTCACTTTGCCCTTCCTTTTCTCTCTCCCCAGCCTCTTCATTTCCCTCACTTTGCCCTTCCTTTTCTCTCTCCCCAGCCTCCTCACTACTCTCAAATACATCTACAAGCATGAAATATACATTATTTATGTTAGCCTCAACCTTATTGTAGTCTCACATGTAATAATTCATCCTACTTGATAATAGTACTATAATAGTAGTATAATAATAGTAGTAGTATGATAGTAGTATGATAATAGTAGACTGCTGCTCATTTCAGTTGAAACTGCTACAGCACATGATTGCTGGTATAGCCTGGTAATAACTTAAAGTTGCCTCTATGAGCTCACCTTCTCTCACATCATCAGACGTGAGAGAAGCCCCTGCCTTGTCTTCTGCATCAAGTGCAGAACTATCTACATCAACAAGCACAAAAAATAGGTATTAGCCTCTTAACGTACAAAAAAAACAACCTACTTGTTAAAGCAAGCTCACTTTGTATTCCAAGAGCCATTTCAGTGCAAGATAAAGCGCTAAAAATAATTAAACATGTGATCAAGCATTGCGTATTATGTTGACAGTTTGGACTAAGCTTTAGGCTGTCAACCAAGTGTCCAAGTACCCACAATAGGGCGCTTAACAGAGCTTGTGAACAAATCTACCATTACGAACAAGTACAAAGATAACATAACTATTAATTGGTAGGGTTGCAAAGGGTAGGAACATTTCCGGTAAACTTCCAGTAAATTTCCAGAAACATTCCATGGGAAGTTAAGCTGGGGAATTTTGGAAATATTCAAATTTGAAAACTTTCCACAAAAATGATGGGAATTAAAGGAAATTAATAGAAATTAACTGGAATTTGGTGATAATTTCAACAAACTATCATATCCAAACGTAAATATCAAAAATTAGTTTTTTAAATAGTAAAACAATGTAAACAACATGATCTTTTATCAGATTTATTTTAGAGTAGAACTCTAAAACTTTAACTCTTGTACTGAACCATTAATTCTTCCACGGAATAACAAAAACATGAATGTTGAGTAAAATATTACTCATTACACTTTATGTAGTTTGCAAGCTCAAGTGGGTCTTCAGTACTCCAGGGTTGAAGAAATCATCAGTGCATGTGATGGAGGAATGCATAGTGCATGTAGGGGGCATGGCCTCAGTAGCCCTGCAGTGTGCATGTGATTTAATAGCAGAGATATTTAAGTGTGCTGCATTAAATCTGCTTGTTTTAGCCAAGATTATGCTACAATATATTTTCCTCAACTATATTTAAGTTCCCTGTTAAAGGAATAACCTTTCAGTTTTGTAAATTCCCATTAATTCCCTTATATTCCTTATAACTCCCATGGAAATTTTCCAACTTTGAAAATTCCCAGAATTTTGCAACCCTATTCATTGGCTTTGATAACATCATGAATTTATTGAGCATTGACTATAGCTTTTAAGCACAGCACTGTGCTGCAATGCTAGGGCTTTTCACCAAACAAAAATGATAATTTGCTTTATTGCTCAAATCAATATTACCTGTGTGCACTTGAGAACACAGTGATATTGGTAGGAACATCTACATGTGCAGAAATATAGGCAGATAATTCATTAAGGAGTTTGAGAATATATCCAACACATTCTCACCCCAAAGCGTCACTTTCAACCATGCTTCAATATCCTACGCACAAAGCACCCTTTAGCGTCCATATGTGACGCTTCGGTTATGGGTAGGTTTAGGCGTCATGTAACTGACGCTTTCGAAAGTTCGTCAATATCCGACGCACAAAGCACCCTTAGCGTCAATATGAGACGCTTCGGTTATGGGTACACTGTTAGACCTTACCGGGTTTTTTTACAGTAAAATACTGGCAACACTGTTGCCAGTAATTTACTGTTAATTGTACAGTTCTTTACTGTAATCTACAGTATGTTACTGTAAAAGTGCACTAAAACTCGAGTTAACTAATTTCACTTACAGAAACCGACTGCCTTAAATTGACCAACTGTCATTTAAATGTATTAACTAAAATATACAGTATAAAGCATTACTAACATGAGCAAAGTATTACTGTGAACTGATTTCACTTGAAACCACAACAAAACTTTTGTAAATAAAGAGATTTCCACTGGACCAGCAACTACACAGTCACTGCCTTTTAAATAAAGCAACATGCAGCGTATCATCAATGTTTGTAGATCTTCTCCTGCACTGAAGCACAGGCTCTACTCTTCTGCACAATGGTGACCCAAAAAACTAGATTTTACAGTAAACTACTGGCAACAGTGTTGCCAGTATAAACCTGTTTTATAACTTACAGTTTATTACTGTTAAAATACATTTTGTGGGTGTGTCTTTTTATCTTACACTGTTAACCCTTTCAACCCCAAAGGAAAATCCACACTACAAAGAGTAAAAGTAACATTGACACAGTGTTGCAGTGAGATAATTAAGGGAATATGTAAGTGATTGTTGAGCATTAGTGATGAACACCTGCTGTTAGAACAGAAAATAGAGAAACACAAGAACTACAACTGACTTCCAGCCATTACACATTATTACACTTATTATTAACCAGTTTGACTTAATGTCTGTCATACATCTACAGAAGTTGTTATTTAGATGTTTAATTGAAAATGTTTGGTTTGAAGTTACCGTTATAGAGATCAGTGCTCGCTTTAGTTGGGATGTTGATGCTATAATTTTAGTATTTCTTTTGCTGTTTGAGCTGTTTTTGTGCAAGTCACACTTGTGCACACACACAGTTTATGAATGATTGTAGTTATAATGATTATGATGACAAAATCATCATATTGCCTGTTCAATCACTAAGGAAATTCATTCCTACTCATTCAGAGTTTAATCCTCAATCAAAAGTGTTTCATTAGCACTACTGTGAAACCACAGCAATAAATTACAATGACTCGATTTTTTAACACATCATGCATAACCAGAGAAACAGAGCTACACGGTCTTTATGAAACACAGAGATATCACAATTTAGCACATGAATCTCAACAGTGGTGGCAATATTTTTTTTATTTTTTTATTCATGCAGCAGTGCATGCTGGGAGTTTATATTATCCTGGAACCCAGCATGCATTGTGACATGAAACTTTTGATTGTCACCATTGTTGAGATTCATGTGCTGATTGTTGATGTCTGTGTGTGTCCAGGATAAGCAGGAGTTCAAAATGTTTTAAAGAACTATATGATTTTGATATTCTTCAGAAGACCTGATAATTACAGAAATATTGATTTCATGTTGTAGATTCACAGGTATATGCTAAATATGAAATACCCATAAATTCAAATAATATATGCAGGAAAGATCAGAGAATCAGACATGTCCAGGATGATTGTGACATCATCATAAAATCCAAAAACAACTGATCATCTTCCTCTTGGCTTTTTCTTGCCATAACAAATGTGTTTTATAAACTCACTGTTACAGCAGTCAGAGAGAGATGAATGATAAGAAGTCAAGGGACAAGAGACCAACTAAAGCAAATACTGATCTCCATCATGGTGACAACAAACTTTATTATTAACTAAAGCTCTGTTAATTCTCAACAAGAACTTTTGTACATGTATGATAGAAATAATGTTAAACTGGTTTGTAACCTGTTTTCACACTCAGTGTCGCTGGAAGTCAGTTGTAGTTTTTGTGTTTCTCTTTTTTCTGTTCTTGTTTCTCTGTCCTTCAGTGATTCTGCTTATCAGGTGTTCATCAGTGTCTCAATTCACTCACTTCTTTTCATTCAAGTGGACTATATTAGTGAACTAATGTAGGGAACAGTGAATGAGAGTATAGGGTGTGATTGGGAAAACAGCCTCTGAGTGTCGACTTTGTGTGAGTGCGCTGTTAATTCACAGTATATTCCTGTAGGTTATTTTTGTTTTCTACGGTATATTACTGTTGTAATGGAAAATGGTATAATATTGTCAGAATTTGGCCTATTTTTACAGCAAGGGTTAACAGTGTAGGTTTAGGTATGTGGTAGGGTTATGCGTCTCATATGGTCCAGAGTCTCTGGCACTGAGTTCATTCTCTCAGTTGGTGTTATCAATATATTTTGAAATGAATAATGACATCAATTGGAGGGCCCAATTAATTCGAATTAGGCAAATATATATATATATATATATATATATATATATTTCATGGGATTTCAAAGGGCCCTCTCCCTAGACGGGGCCCTGGGTAGTCAGGTCCACTTTTCCCTCCACTACCATGCCCATGCTCACCCACATCCTCTTATATGCTCACTCTCTCATACTCACTCTCACACACATCCTCACACTCACCCTTTCACACACATCCTCACACACATCCTGGCATACACTCTCACACACATCCTCATTCTCACTCTCTCACCCACATCCTCACATACAGTGGGGAAAACAAGTATTTGATACACTGCCGATTTTGCAAGTTTCCCCACTTACAAAGCATGTAGAGGTCTGTAGTTTTTATCATAGGTACTCTTCAACTGTGAGTGACGGAATCTAAAACAAAAATCCAGAAAATCACATTGTATGATTTTTAAGTAATTAAATTAGCATTTTATTGCATGACATAAGTTTTTGATACATCAGAAAAGCAGTACTTAATATCTGGTACAGAAACCTTTGTTTGCAATTACAGAGATCATACGTTTCCTGTAGTTCTTGACCAGGTTTGCACACACTGCAGCAGGGATTTTGGCCCACTCCTCAATGCAGACCTTCTCCAGATCCTTCAGGTTTCGGGGCTGTCGCAGGGCAATACGGACTTTCAGCTCCCTCCAAAGATTTTCTATTGGGTTCAGGTCTGGAGACTGGCTAGGCCACTCCAGGACCTTGAGATGCTTCTTACGGAGCCACTCCTTAGTTGACCTGGCTGTGTGTTTCGGGTCATTGTCATGCTGGAAGACCCAGCCACGACCCATCTTCAATGCTCTTACTGAGGGAAGGAGGTTGTTGGCCAAGATCTCGCGATACATGGCCCCATCCATCCTCCCCTCAATACGGTGCAGTCTTCCTGTCCCCTTTGCAGAAAAGCATCCCCAAAGAATGATGTTTCCACCTCCATGCTTCACGGTTGGGATGGTGTTCTTGGGGTTGTACTCATCCTTCTTCTTCCTCCAAACACGGTGAGTGGAGTTTAGACCAAAAAGCTCTATTTTGGTCTCATCAGACCACATGACCTTCTCCCATTCCTCCTCTGCATCATCCAGATGGTCATTGGCAAACTTCAGACGGGCCTGGACATGCGCTGACTTGAGCAGGGGGCGTGCGCTGCAGGATTTTAATCCATGACGGCGTAGTGTGTTACTAATGGTTTTCTTTGAGACTGTGGTCCCAGCTCTCTTCATGTCATTGACCAGGTCCTGCCGTGTAGTTCTGGGCTGATCCCTCACCTTCCTCATGATCATTGATGCCCCACGAGGTGAGATCTTGCATGGTGCCCCAGACCGAGGGAGATTGACCGTCATCTTGAACTTCTTCCATTTTCTAATAATTGCGCAAACAGTTGTTGCCTTCTCACCAAGCTGCTTGCCTATTGTCCTGTAGCCCATCCCAGCCTTGTGCAGGTCTACAATTTTATCCCTGATGTCCTTACACAGCTCTCTGGTCTTGGCCATTGTGGAGAGGTTGGAGTCTGTTTGATTGAGTGTGTGGACAGGTGTCTTTTATACAGGTAACAAGTTCAAACAAGTGCAGTTAATACAGGTAATGAGTGGAGAACAGGAGGGCTTCTTAAAGAAAAACTAATAGGTCTGTGAGAGCCGGAATTCTTACTGGTTGGTAGGTGATCAAAAACTTATGTCCTGCAATAAAATGCTAATTAATTATTTAAAAATCATACAATGTGATTTTCTGGATTTTTGTTTTAGATTCCGTCACTCACAGTTGAAGAGTACCTATGATAAAAATTACAGACCTCTACATGCTTCGTAAGTAGGAAAACCTGCAAAATCAGCAGTGTATCAAATACTTGTTCTCCCTACTGTACTCTCTCTCACACATCCTCACACTCACTCTCACACATCTAACACACCCTCACATACTCTCTCAACATACACACACTCACAACATACAGTCTCTCTCACACAAAACACCCTCTCACATGCACATCTTTGTTGCCAATGTCCACTACAAGCATCCCCTGTGCAAATTCCCACTATTCTGCTTTTATTGCTAATATATTAAGAGCATATTATACAGTCCATGATTTATTACTGAGGTTTCTTTTTTTTCTTTTTTCTTTGACAGATGCCTTTTCAAGATTAACCCAGAGAAGGGATCAAAAGTAGAAAAGAGCACATCAAGAAAGCAACTGGCAGTCAGTCCAAAGGTGCTTTCACTGATTAACTAAATTGCAGACTATGAATGGATGGAGTAACATTTTTTGACAAAGTGACAAATCTGAGTGTTTCATTATTTGGTTTTGTTTTTCTAATCTATCTGTTGAATTTTTTTATATTGGTGTATTGTTGTAGTTATGAACTAAAACGAGTTGTACTAATTGTTATATTGGTATATTGTTGGATTAAACATTAAAAAGCTCAAAATACAGAACATTTAATGTAAAATTACAGCAAAAAAAATGTATTTTGAATAAAGGAAAATTACTGTAATTTTACATGTTGGTTATTTTCTGTCATTTTACAGGGGTGGGTGGGGGGTTCAGCACCCCAGCTGATGGAATATTACAGTTTTTTTTACGGGGATTTAAATAATGGAAAATTACTGTAATTTTACATGTTGGTTATTTTCTGTAATTTTCTGTCGTTTTTTTTTTTTGGCACCCCAGCTGCCGGAATATTACCGTTTTTTTACAGGTATTTTTTTTACAGTACGGTTCTGTTGCGGGTTCCCGGCCTGTGTCCATTCTCAAACCATATAGTTTGCCAATAGTGCTGCGGATCATCATAATCCGCGGGTCAGGCGGGCCAAGTAATAAAAACACAACATTCTAATTAATCGAGGGTGGATGACAGATAAATCATTATAATGTGTTGAGTTTAAAGGTTGTATCAGCGATTTCAGGCCCAAACATAAATGATCACATTCATCTAATCTTTCCTAATGATCCGCTAGCTGCCCGCCCCATAAGCATGCCGCCAAAAAAACGCGTCTCTGTATGCAGCCTCTGTAAGGCGGGTAGCTAGCGGATCATTAGGAAAGATTAGAATAGATGAATGTGATCATATATGTTTGGGCCTGAAATCACTGATACAACCTTTAATAAAGTCATCATGGTAACGCAATGAACGTGCATCACTCTTTTACTTTCGTTTTCAACAACGTAATTCTCCTCAGGGAAAACCAGTCAATGAAAACATTAACGCTCGACATTAACGCTTGTCCTTGTCTTTTTTAATTAAAAAGTTTGCACACAGGTATTTTTGTTTTCTTTTGTTTGACAATATTCCTTCTGCTCCAAATTACAAATCTAACAACGGTTAATATCAAATTTAAAAAACACACATTCTTAAAATTGTTTCCCATTCTTCATTAATACATCTTTGTCCTACCCCCAATTTACTTGTCATTTCTTATAATTTTTTTATAAAACATTTTAACCCTCTGCATTTAAAAAAAAAAATGTATCAATCCTTCATCTTCCCTATTACATACCTTGCATATTGCATCACTTGCCATTCCAATTTTACACAGTCTCATTTCACTTAATAAACAATTATGTCTTAAAATGTAATCAAAGTTTTCTAAAATTAGACTTTTCCACCAAGCTCTTAGATTTTTCCATGTTTTCTTAGTTTCCATGCTTGAGTACAATCTTTGCCAATATCCTTCTGCTCTTGGTGTGATAAAAACATCTTTACATAAACAAGAATAAATCATCATTCCATCATTACACTTTGTTTCTTCTGTACCTTCTATAATATTTATCCATTCTTCCGGTATTACTTCTTTCATTTGTTTGTATTGTTTTTGTAAGACTGTTTTAGTTTAATTTTCATAATTTTCTACAATTGCGTCTCTTATTACTTGCACCGGTACAAAACCGGATTTTTAATTCTATACTTTTCATTCTTATTAATGGATCTATTAGTCCCAACCCTCCTTCCTCCACCTTTCCAATTAGAGTGTCATAAGCAATTTTCGATGGTTTCCCCTCCCATAAAAAGTTTAAAACAATAGATTTAATTTTGTTATACACCCATATAGGCAAACTCACAGAACCCAATACATACCAACTTTTTTTATAAAAACAAAGAATTAATAACTAAAACCTTCCCTTTTAAAAATAAGCCTCTTAATTTCCAGAAATTGAATCTCTTCTCCATTCCTTTTAAAACCTCCTCCCATACCACTTCTCTTATTTCATTTTCATTTTCTCCAACCCTTATACCTAAAATTTTCATATTCTTCTTTTCTTCCTTAAATTGCATTTTATTCAGTAAATCATTCGGTAATCCAATTTTCATGTATGTAGTTTTTTTCTTTATTAACTTTTGCCCCTGTTCCTCTACAATATCTTTCTAAAACTTCCATTGCTTTATCCATACTTTTAATATCTTTTACAAACAATGTCGTGTCATCTGCATATTGAAATATTTTTTGTTCTGATTCTTCTCCTTTTATGCGTATTCCTTTTATGTTCTTTTCCTGGTCTATTGCCATCCTAAAGCTTTAGATACTAAAGTGTATAATAATGCTGACATAGGACACCCTTGTCTGATTGATCTCGTTATTTTAAAATCTTTAGTTAAAAAACCATTCACTTTTACACAACTACTTATATCTGTATATAAACATTTTATCCATTTTAAAAAACTCTCCCCAAAACCAAATCTCTCCATCACATGTATCAAGTATTTGTGTTCAACTCTATCAAAAGCCTTTTCTAAATCCACACTTATTATATATCCTGTTTCTTTCTCCTCCTTCATGTACCACATCATATCTCTTATATTGTTAATGACATCAGTAATATCTCTTTTTAGAACAGCATATGCTTGATTTGTAGTAATTATATTTGGTACTACTATTTTCAATCGATTGGCTAAAATTTAGGCTAATATTTTGTAATCTGTATTCAACATGCTTAGTGGTCTGTAGTTTTTTAGGTCTCTCTTATCACCTTTTTTCTTGTAAATTATTTTCACCATACCTTTCTTCATACTTGTAAGGGTGTGGCCAAGAACAGGCAGGACAGGTGGGTGAATGGATTAGATTTATTTCTTCCAAAAATAAATTATATACAGGGGCAGATAAAATGAAAATAATTTCCAAAAATAAAGTCCATATAAAAATCAAAGACTTAAGATGGAAGTTAACTGAAACTAACAAAAATAAAACAGACCTAGAAAATAAATAAATCTCCCCTATTAACAAAATAACAAACAAACAAAAACACTAAAGGTCAGCAGATCATGATGTTACTGTGGCTAGACAGACCTGACCCCCCTGATATTTCCACCACTGCTAGATATACCCCTTAGCCTCTACCAAACAAAATAGAGGTAAATATTAAAAGAAACGTTCCCCAATTAACAATAAAATATACACTGTATCGTACCTAACATAATACAATCAAGTAACTTGAAGCACAATACAAAAACTACTCCAAACAAACAAAACAAAATGAAACTGAATGAAACTAAATAAAAGATCCCCCTCCGATTTGGATCATGATGGTACAGTCCAATTTCCTCTGGAACAGTACAAGTTTGGAGGCTGATGCCCCGCCTCTCCCTTTGTTTGCTGACGCATGGAATGCGGCCGTTCACTCCATGGACCAGAGGAATCTAGGACTCAGGTAAAGTTTAACAGCAAAGAAGAATATAAATAGTGTGCACCCTTCTATTCATTCAAACTTTAATAAACTGTTAACTTGTCCTGTGGTTAGTGATGGCCAAATGAAGCGTTTCGAAGCATTATTGCTTTCTGATACAATTGTGTCGAAAATGGTTCATTACTCGAAGCTTCATTCAGATAGAAATTGCAGCACCATCTCCTGGTGAAGTAAATGTAATGCAACAAAACTGACAACCATAAAATGCAAGTAATGCCCCGTTTAATACGTGTTTACCAAGGCGATCAAAGCTGAAACAATGTTAAGTGCTGTGAAACTCATTTATGTAGGTGAATTTTACAGACACTAATGAATTTCATGTGTTCACCTTGATAATAAAACATTAAGCAAGATATGTGTGTGTGTAATTATTTCTTTAGACAAGGACAGAAGATCAGACCAGCTTAAAAAAAGTTGGAAACCATCACAGAAATTCTAATGGTTTATATTAAAATAGGAACCATTGGCTTTTACCATTTAAACCACTACATAATTATTTTTTGTAGTGTGTTTGGGTGGGACATATTCCATTAGGATTTAATGCCCCCACCAATACAACCCAACACATATCAGTAGACCCACAGAGACCACTATAATTCCCATTACAACCAATAAAATTCCCATGAAAACCATTAAATCCAATAGAATTTCTGTAATGGTTTCTATAGTTTTTTTTTTTTACCTTCACTTTTATAAGAAATACAGCCGCCAGGTTTCAAACCTGTCAACACTGGATTGGGCTGTCAAAGCAGTCAGATAGTTCACTACAGGAGTGAACCAGTGTGTTTGCTTCAGAAGTTATTTTCACGTGACTAGTGACGTAATGATACAAGCTCCGAAGCAGTGGTTCATTGCAAGGACCGTTCGAGTTTGAAGCAAGCTTCGGAGCGTCGGTGTCAGACGTAACATCACTACCTGTGGTTATTTCTTATACTAAGGGAATTTCAAATAAAGTAACAAACCATATTAAATTAAACTTCAAAATAACCTATTTAAATCATGGTAGAGTTAAACATGTGAGGTGAGCTACGCACCCGTCACAATACTATTAGTTAAATTCCCTTTGCTAAAAATATCTATACATATTTAATTTAAAATCGGACATAACACAGCTTTAAAAACCTTATAAAATTCAGCTGTTAATCCATCTATTCCTGGACTTTTACCATTTTTCAATTGATCAATTGCAGTTCCTATTTCTAATTCTGTAATCTCACTCTCACACATTTCCTTGTCTCCCTTTAACCTGTATTTTACTTAATACAAATTCCTCATCTTCTAAATCTCATTTTTGGTAAATAAATCCTTATAGAATTCTCAGATTTCTTCTAGAATTCCTGTTTTATCTTCTAAATTCCTCCCATCTTCTGTTTTAATACTTTTTGTTATATCCGCTCTCTGTCTTGTTTTTTCTAACTCTAAAACTTCTAAAATATTTCGTACTTCTTTCTCCTTCTACAATGTCTTTCGCCCTACTTCTTATTATTGCTCATTTACACTTCTCTTCTTCTATTTTCTTTAATTCTTCCTGTAATTCTATTATCTTATCAATATTTTCATCATGCTCATTTATTTTCCTCATTTCTTCATCCCACTCTTTTTTTTGATCTTATTTTCTTTCATCTTTTTTACTTTTTGCAATTTTTGGGAATATTCCATAGAGAATTTTTTTATTCTTTTTTTTAGAATGTCCCACCAAAACCCTTTTTCCATTTCATCATTTACACTATTAATTATTATGCTTTCTATTTCCATTCTGTATATTTCATTTTTTAGAAGTTCTGTATTTCATATCCACACCCCCGGTCCTTTATCAGCCTCATTAAAATTCATCAATATCCATAAAAAATCATGATCACTCTCACTATAATTTTTGTAAGACGCCTTTGTGACATAATATGCTTCCTTTTTCTTACATAAAAATAAGTCTATTCTACTTTGCGTTAGAACTATTTAGAAAATATTCTCTTTTCATACCATTCCTCTCTCTCCACACATCCACCATTTTATATTTCTCCATTATATTATGTAGTTCATTCCTCCCTCTATCTCTTCTAAATCCCATTGAATCATCTACATCAATTCTCTGTATTACAGTATTAAAATCACCTAACACCATAATGTTGTCATGTTTTTCTATTAACTCATTCATATCCTTGTAAAATTAAAATGTATCTCTTTCGTCATTTGGTGCATGTATATTACACACTTTAATTTCTTTTCCATTACACACAAATTTAACAATTATTATTCTTCCCTTTGTGTCTTTATAATCTATATGTACTTCTTCAAATACCCCTTTTCTTATTAAAATAGCTACCCCTCTCTTCCTTTCCATATCACAATTACTATATAATTCTCCGTTCCATATTTTTCTAATTTCATCACTTATTTTATCTTCCCATTTCGTTTCTTGTAAACATAGCACATCACATTTTTTGGTCAGACACATTAATCTTTCAAACTTTTGACATTTGGATAATCCTCTAGCATTCAGCGATACAATAGATATAGAGCTCATTAAAGAAAAGATTGGAAAAACCAAAACCCACCATTCAATCCGTTTCATTGTCTTTCAAAAAAGTATATTTTACTTCACCCATTTCAGCTTTCATCCTCTCCAGTCTTTCCTTTAGCTCTCCTCTTCTTATCTTCTGCTTTTTAAGAACCTGTTGAATGTCTATGCCACCCTTTCTTGCTTTTACACCTCTGTTCAGTCTTTCTTTTCCTTTGTTTTCCATTCCACGAATTTCCCCCCCATTGTCTGCTCCTCTTACCTCAGTCAGTGTCTTTATTCCCTTATCCTCAGCTTTTTCTTTTTCTTGTCCTTTTTCGTAGTCCAGTTCATTAGTGTCCACATCATCCTGTTCCTTAGAAAATCCTCCTTTAATCGAATTTATATCCTCTTTGTTCGCTCCTCCTCCCATCTCCATTCCTTGTTCTTCATCTTCATTCTTTTCTTTATTCTCCTCTATGTTGGTGTTCTCCTCTTCCTCGTCATCTTGTTTATCGTCCTCTCCTTGCATCTGCCTTTGTGAGTCATTTAACCTCTCAATTGTTGTAACTCCCATCACCTCTTGTATTTCCATTCCTGGATCTTCATTTTCCTCGTCTTCTATCTCACATCTGCATCTTAACATTGTCTTATGGCAGCCTTGGCACCGCGGGACTTTACAGTCTCATAATGCCCCTGCTCAAGACAGTTTCTGCATATGAATTGAGGGCAGTCCTTTTTTTCATGCTCCGGACTTGCACAGATCCTGCATGTCTTCACTTGATTATCATGAATCACTCTGAAGTACTGCACTCCTTCTTCAGTCATGAAGCTTGTGTTGTATGGTAAAGACGTCACCTCTTGTGGAAACTTTACCCTCAAAAATCTGCTGCCAAAAACGGGCTTTTTGAAGAAACTCAGACAATTTTAGGCATTTTGAACAAACTCTTAGACTTTTTTTTTTTTTTTTTTTACAAAAAAGCTTACAGCACCTGGTATTCCCAGGCGGTCTCCCATCCAAGTACTAACCAGGCCCGACTCTGCTTAGCTTCCGAGATCAGACGAGATCGGGCGTTCTTTTTTAAAATTTTTAAATCTATTTAATTTTTTTATTAAGAAATTTCAATCAATAAAATACAATAAGTATTTTCTTCTACAATCATCTCTACATCACATATCTTTCTTTTACATACACAATTTAAAAATCACCTTCACTTCCTGGCAGCTTCCACATTAATTCTTTTAAAACACAACAAACTTTTGGAGTAAAAACATCATAAAAAGCATCCAACATATTTTCAGCTTTAAAATACACATACAATCTTTCAATATATAATTCCGTTTTCCTTTTAAACACAGTCCAAACATCCAACACAATTTTTTCCTTTTTAGCCACAGTTCTTCTCTCCCATATTGCACTTTTCATTAACATTACACACAGATTAATAAAACTTTTGTTTTGACACTTCTTTTCCCAACCAAACATCACCACTCTGTTCCATTCCATTACATTTTCATCCCACACCTCAGTCAAATCTTTAATTAAACATTTACATTTCTTTAAAAATTCCTCCAGTTCTTTACAATATAAAAACATATGTAAAATCCACTCTTCCTTTTCCTGGCACACTTTACACAGAGCGTTTTCTTCAAAACCTATTTTATTTAAAATAGCCTCAGTAAAAACCACTTTATGCCGTATAAAATACTCCAAACATCCCAGTTTTGTTTCCACACACCTCCCCCTCATGTTTCTCCATACACACTCTTTTTTTAAATCTTTGAATTTCTGCACCCAGTATCCATTTACAATCGGCTCTTTAAAAACACCATCTCTAAAAAAAAACATAAAACATCTTCACCGTACATGTTTTAAAACCATACAATTTTTCTCCCAACTTCACATACACTTCTTTTCCATTTTTCCCCTCTTCCATACTTTCAATTCTTTTTATCCAGTCTTTGGGTATTGCCTTTTTGATTATCTCATAATAGTTTATTATCTGCTGTCTGCTAAAATCCTCCTTTGCCTCCTCCATTACATCTACAATATACTGCACTGGTAAAAATCCTTCTTTGAACTCATATAAAACATCCCTTACCCTTGTAATTCCCAGCTCCCACCATTTCTTAAAAAAGATCTCCTTTCCTTGATTTAAAATGCTGTTGTTTAAGAATAAAGGCTGATTTAAAATGTTCTCTCTACCTTGTGGATTAAAATGTACATTTGTTAAAAATTTACCCCAGGCGCTCATCAGTTCCTTATAAAAATCCGGCAACTCATCCGTCATCCATTTCTTTGCTCTCATCCACAGTATATTATCTCCTAGATTAAAATTCCCACATTTACTTAAAAAATATTCCATTGTTTTTTTCCATGTCGCTTTGTTTTCTTCGTCTAAGTACTTTTGTATTATTTTTACTCTTAAACTATTCTTTCTTTGTTCAAAATCCATTAATCCCAGTCCTCCCTCCCCCACTGCTCCCATTAAAGTGTTGTATGCAATTCTTGCAGGTTTCCCTTCCCATAAAAAATCTAAAAAACATTTTTTCAGCCTTTTTTCTGCCCACAACGGCATAGAAGACACATATAAGACATACCATAATTTTGAAACCATTAAAACATTTAGAATTAAAACCTTCCCTTTCAAAGTTAAAGTTCTCAGTTTCCAAAAATTCATCCTCCTTTCGATACCCCCTAATATTTCTTCCCACATTGTTTCTCCTACCTTCTTTTCATCCATTCCCATTAAAACACCCAAAATCTTTATTTCTTTTGTTTCCTTAAAAGCAAAATTGTCTGTTAAATCGGCCGCCCCTCCAAATTTCATATATACTGTTTTTTCTCCATTTACTTTGGCTCCTGATCCTTTACAAAACATCTCTACTATTCTCATTGCATTTTTAACACTCTCTACATCCTTTACCATCACTGTAGTATCATCTGCATATTGAAATATTTTGTTCTTTTCTCCCTCCACACCTATTCCTTTTATTCCCTCTTCTTGTTTTATGGCTAGACCTAGTGGCTCCGAAACTAAAGAATATAAAAGAGCTGACAGCGGACATCCTTGCCTTATCGATCTAGTAATTTTGAAACATTGTGTTAAAAACCCATTACATTTAATTTTCGTTATCGCTCCTTTGTATAAAATTCTAATCCATTTAATAAAATTCCCTCCAAAACCAAAACTCTTTAAAACACCAAATAAAAATTCATGTTCCACTGTCAAACGCTTTTTCAAAATCTAAACTAATTATATAGCCTTTTCTGTTCTTTTCATGCATGTACCTTATCATATCTTTTATGCCAATTGTTGTATCTGCGATATCTTTTCCTTTAACCCCATACACTTGATTTGTTTTAATTATACTCTGCATTATTTCTTTTAATCTGTTTGCTAAAATTTTTGTTAAAATCTTCAAGTCAGTGTTGAGCATTGTAATTGGTCTGTAATTCTTTAAATCTACTTTTTCTCCTTTTCTTTTATATATCAATTTCATTAAACCCAATCCCATTCTTTGATTAATCTCCCCTTTTCTAAAAACCTCTTCATATACTTCTTTTAAAATGTTGGTCAGAAATTCTTTAAAAACAATATAAAACTCACTCCCCAAACCATCTATACCTGGACTTTTATTTTTATTTAATTCACTTATTGCTCTTTTTATCTCTTCCTCTCTTATGTCTTGATCACACTCTTTTTTATCCTCTTCTCCTATTTTTGTTTTTATTTGCTTCAAAAGTTCTCGCTTTTCTTCCTCTTTTACCCCTTCTGTATTGAATAACTTTTCATAATACATTTTTATTTCTTTTAATATTTCCTCATTCGTTTCTACTATTTCACCACTTCCTCCCCTTATTCCTTTTATAATTTCAGCTTTTCCTCTTCTTTTTTCTAGATCAAAGAAAAACTTTGTGCACTTTTCTCCTTCTACTACATATTTGGCCTTACTTCTTAACATTGCCCCTTTGTATTTCTTTTCTTCCATTTCCTTCAAACTTCCCTCTATTTCTTTTATTTTTTGTATATCTGTTCCTTTCTCATTTAACTCTTTTTCTAATTTTTCTCTTATTTCTCTTTCCTTACTTTTCCTGCATTTCTGTATTAACCCACAGTACTTTATTGTATGCTTTTTCACTAAATACTTCACATTTTCCCACCATATTCTTTTATCTTCCTTGTACATTCCATTTTCTTTTTCCTTTTCAATGATTTCCTTAACAGTTAAAACATAATCTTCATTCTTTAAAACCTCTGTGTTTAAAACCCATACTCCCGGCCCTCTTTTCATTGTACTCCAGTCTATTTCTATAAAAATTGGCTTATGATCACTTAAGCTTGTTTCTTCATGTTTTATTTTTCCTATAAAACCTTCTATATTCCTGGTACATAAAATAAAATCTATTCTTGTTTTACGCATAAAATTCCCAACCAATTGTCTCCTTGAATATTCTTTTTTCTTTTCATTTCTCTCTCTCCATATATCAACCATATTGTTTTCTTCCATTAGCACTTTCAACTCTTTCCTTCCTTGATCCGTTTTGAAAACCATTCCCTCTGCCATATCTAATCTACTAAAAACCGTGTTAAAATCACCCATCATAATAACTTCTTTGTGCTTTTTAAAAAATCCCCTCAATCCATTAAAATACTCTTTCTTTTCTTTCTCTTCTGTGGGAGCATGTACATTTACTACAATTACTTTCTTCTCTTCATACTCCATTTCCACCGCTATGCATTTCCCATCTTTATCCTTATACACTATTTTACATGTTACACCTCTGTTTTCTTTTATTAAAACTGCCACTCCTCTGCCCATTCTACCATCCCCGTTGTTAAATAAAATTTCCCCATTCCATCTTTTCCTTATTTCACTTATAACCCCTTCTCTCCAGTTAGTTTCTTGTAAAAAAATCACATCCTCTCCTTTACACATTTCTTTCACTTTTTCAAATTTTCTTATGTCTAAAAGTCCTCTAGCGTTAAAAGTAACAATTCTTAAAAGCATGAAACATATAAAAACATTGATAAAACCCATCATTTCAGTTCATTCTCCTGCAAATCCTTTAACACCTCATACTTATTCCCAGTCTCAATTAAGTCTTCTTTAAGTGTTTTTTTCCTAGCAGTCTCTAAATTGGGCGTTACCTTGATTGGTCTTCTTCTTTTAGTTGACTTCAGTTGTTTCTCTTCTTCTGCTTTTCCCCCTTCACTTTCCTTTACAGCCACTTGTTCTTTATTCCTTTGATCATTAAGTTCCACAGTGTCCAACTCACTTTGCAAACTTTCAGTCACATCCATTTGTGTACATGTTTCCTCCTCTTGTTGTGATTGTATTTCATGCCCATTACATTCTTCCTCTTGATCCTCAGTATCCTTATTCTCTGTTGATTCATTGTTTTGTAGTCCTCTTAATTCCTCCTCTTGCTCTTCGTTGTCTCGTTCATGCATCTGCCCGTCTACCTGCTGCTCCTCCTCCTCTCTCCCCATCCAACACTCACACTTGTTTAAAACCAAATTACACTCCGGGCACCTTACTGCGTTGCAGTCTCTCGCGAAGTGCCCCCTCTCCTCGCACTTAAAACACTTAAAGTCCGGACAATCCTTTACCACATGGTCTGGGCTCATGCACAGCCGACAGGTCTTCACCTGGTGGCTGTGCATCACCCGGAAATATTGTGGGCCCTCTGCCGTCTCTATTTTTGTGCTGTACGGGAGGGAGGCAACTTCCTTCGGGAATCGTGTTTTTACAAACCTTGTCCCGTCCTCAATGCTGGTGCCCGGATACATTCTCCGTTTAATTTTAGAGATGGGGGTTACTCCCCATCCCTCCAGTTTGTTTAAAATCTCCTCGTCAGCAGTGTAAACGGGCAGATGCATGAAGGAGACAACGTACTCCCGGTTTTGCAGTCTTTTAACTTCACAGTCAATGCCATTTATTTTCAATCCATCCATTAAAAACTCAATGTCATCCTCGTGTTCCAGCGTTACCTCGTATTCCTTCACTCTTTTGGGCCTGACTGCTAAAATCCTTCCTTCTCCAATCTCCTCCGTCAATGCTTTAATGATGTCCACCGCCCTCGCGTCTTTCACATGTCCTACATCCACCGTTACAGTTGCTTCTTTTAAGTATACTCTCTTTCCACCTTCTTTCCTTACATCTTGATCGATTCCACTGCCATCTCGTTGTCGTTTCCCCAGTCCAGTGTCGTTTGCCGTGCGTGTTCCTCCAGCCAGTCCATTGTCGTTTGCCAAGCGTGTTCCTCCAGCCAGTCCAGTGTCGTTTGCCATGCGTGTTCCTCCAGCCAGTCCAGTGTCGTTTGCCATGCGTGTTCCTCCAGCCAGTCCAGTGTCGTTTGCCATTAATCCATCCATTATAAATAAAAGAACAAAAACACGCTTAAACTCCCCCCAAACAGCGTAAGCTGCTGGGAGGAAAACTCAAACAAAAACAAAAAAACAAAAAAAAAGACTATTATTTTCAAAAAACAAAACTAAATTAAACGGAAAATTGGTGAGCCTATCTCACCTACTGCAAACTACAAACTGCCACGTCACTTCCTGTTTGCTCAATAGCGCCCTCAAAGTGGTATGGCCGTAAGCGAAATCTGCTGCCAAAAACAGGCTTTTTGAAGAAATTCATAGATTTTTCAGATTTTCTGAAGAAACTGCTGCCAAGACAGGGCTTTTTGAAGAAACTCAGAGACAATTTTTGTCATTTTGAACAAACTCTTAGACGGTTTTTTTTTTTTTTTTTTTTTTTAACAAAAATGCTTACAGCACCTGGTATTCCCAGGCGGTCTCCCATCCAAGTACTAACCAGGCCCGACTCTGCTTAGCTTCCGAGATCAGATGAGATCGGGCGTTCTCAAAGTGGTATGGCCGTAAGCGAAATCTGCTGCCAAAAACGGGCTTTTTGAAGAAATTCATAGATTTTTCAGATTTTCTGAAGAAACTCTGCTGCCAAGACTGGGCTTTTTGAAGAAACTCAGAGACAATTTTTGTCATTTTGAACAAACTCTTAGACTCTTTTTTTTTTTTTTAAACAAAAATGCTTACAGCACCTGGTATTCCCAGGCGGTCTCCCATCCAAGTACTAACCAGGCCCGACTCTGCTTAGCTTCCGAGATCAGACGAGATCGGGCGTTCTCAAAGTGGTATGGCCGTAAGCGAAATCTGCTGCCAAAAACGGGCTATTTAAAAGGTTAGAACATTAGTGAAGTAAACTAAAAAGCTTACAGCACCTGGTATTCCCAGGCGGTCTCCCATCCAAGTACTAACCAGGCCTGACTCTGCTTAGCTTCCGAGATCAGACGAGATCGGGCGTTCTCAAAGTGGTATGGCCGTAAGCGAAATCTGCTGCCAAAAACGGGCTATTTAAAAGGTTAAAACATTAGTGAAGTAAACTAAAAAGCTTACAGCACCTGGTATTCCCAGGCGGTCTCCCATCCAAGTACTAACCAGGCCCGACTCTGCTTAGCTTCCGAGATCAGACGAGATCGGGCGTTCTCAAAGTGGTATGGCCGTAAGCGAAATCTGCTGCCAAAAACGGGCTATTTAAAAGGTTAGAACATTAGTGAAGTAAACTAAAAAGCTTACAGCACCTGGTATTCCCAGGCGGTCTCCCATCCAAGTACTAACCAGGCCCGACTCTGCTTAGCTTCCGAGATCAGACGAGATCGGGCGTTCTCAAAGTGGTATGGCCGTAAGCGAAATCTGCTGCCAAAAACGGGCTATTTAAAAGGTTAAAACATTAGTGAAGTAAACTAAAAAGCTTACAGCACCTGGTATTCCCAGGCGGTCTCCCATCCAAGTACTAACCAGGCCCGACTCTGCTTAGCTTCCGAGATCAGACGAGATCGGGCGTTCTCAAAGTGGTATGGCCGTAAGGGAAATCTGCTGCCAAAAACGGGCTATTTAAAAGGTTAAAACATTAGTGAAGTAAACTAAAAAGCTTACAGCACCTGGTATTCCCAGGCGGTCTCCCATCCAAGTACTAACCAGGCCCGACTCTGCTTAGCTTCCGAGATCAGACGAGATCGGGCGTTCTCAAAGTAAGCGGGCCGTAAGCGAAATCTGCTGCCAAAAACGGGCTTTTTGAAGAAATTCATAGATTTTTTTCTGATTTTCTGAAGAAACTCTGCTGCCAAGACTGGGCTTTTTGAAGAAACTCAGAGACAATTTTTGTCATTTTGAACAAACTCTTAGACTTTTTTTTTTTTTTTAAACAAAAATGCTTACAGCACCTGGTATTCCCAGGCGGTCTCCCATCCAAGTACTAACCAGGCCCGACTCTGCTTAGCTTCCGAGATCAGACGAGATCGGGCGTTCTCAAAGTGGTATGGCAGTAAGCGAAATCTGCTGCCAAAAACGGGCTATTTAAAAGGTTAAAACATTAGTGAAGTAAACTAAAAAGCTTACAGCACCTGGTATTCCCAGGCGGTCTCCCATCCAAGTACTAACCAGGCCCGACTCTGCTTAGCTTCCGAGATCAGACGAGATCGGGCGTTCTCAAAGTGGTATGGCCGTAAGCGAAATCTGCTGCCAAAAACGGGCTATTTAAAAGGTTAAAACATTAGTGAAGTAAACTAAAAAGCTTACAGCACCTGGTATTCCCAGGCGGTCTCCCATCCAAGTACTAACCAGGCCCGACTCTGCTTAGCTTCCGAGATCAGACGAGATCGGGCGTTCTCAAAGTGGTATGGCCGTAAGCGAAATCTGCTGCCAAAAACGGGCTATTTAAAAGGTTAGAACATTAGTGAAGTAAACTAAAAAGCTTACAGCACCTGGTATTCCCAGGCGGTCTCCCATCCAAGTACTAACCAGGCCCGACTCTGCTTAGCTTCCGAGATCAGACGAGATCGGGCGTTCTCAAAGTGGTATGGCCGTAAGCGAAATCTGCTGCCAAAAACGGGCTTTTTGAAGAAATTCATAGATTTTTTCTGATTTTCTGAAGAAACTCTGCTGCCAAGACTGGGCTTTTTGAAGAAACTCAGAGACAATTTTTGTCATTTTGAACAAACTCTTAGACTCTTTTTTTTTTTTTTTTTTTAAACAAAAATGCTTACAGCACCTGGTATTCCCAGGCGGTCTCCCATCCAAGTACTAACCAGGCCCGACTCTGCTTAGCTTCCGAGATCAGACGAGATCGGGCGTTCTTTTTTTTTTTTTTTCTTTTTTTTATTACATTTTTTTAAAAAACATTTGTTACAAAATATTCCACTTCATTACAACATTTCAGGGAAATCAACTTTAAAATTCCTTAAAACATTTTGTACATATCCAGAGAACATTTTATAAAAAACATCAATTTTCCTTTCCATTTTAAAATATACATATAACATTTGCAAATATTCTTCCAATCTCCTTTTAAAATACTTCCATATATCTATTTTACAGTCTTTACTTCTCACTATGTTTCTTCTTTTCCATATCACATACTTCCCCATAGATAAACACAGATTGATCACCTCCTTATTAGTACAATTCTCATTCAGTCCCATTATTAACAACTCATTCCAATTTAAAATATCTCCTTTTCCTCTTAGCTGATTTATCAAACTCTTTAAAATCTTAAAAAACTCTTCCAATTCATCACAATATAAAAACAAATGTAAAAAACCTTCATCCTCTCTTTTACATACTTTGCATGTTGCATTTTGTGCCATCCCAATTTTACATAGTTTCATCTCGGAAAAAACAACCTTATGCCTTATAAAATAATCAAGCGCTTCCATTTTTACATCTAAAAACCTCCACTTAACATTCCTCCATATATTCTTTTCATCTAGTCCAGGGAAATGATCAATCCAAAACTCATTTGCTTTTGGTTTTTTGAAAACTGATTCTTTGAAACAACTATAAAACATCTTCACAGTACTAGAGTTAAAATCATTTTTCTTTTCCCCAACTTTAAAAAACACTTCCACTTTCTCTTCCTCTTTTTCTCCACTCTCTATTATTTCAATCCACTCTTTTGGTATTGCTTTCTTTACAACATCATACTGTTTCTTTACAGTACTAACATTATAATCCTCTTTTGCCTCTTCCAAAGTATCAATGACAAACTGCAGAGGAAGAAACCCACTTTTATACTCATATAAAACATCTCTAACCCTTTTAATATCCACATCCAGCCACTTTTTAAAAAACACATCTTTGCCATCTATAGCAATCTTTGCATTTAAAAACAAAGGTTGATTCAAAATCGTTTCTCTTCCTTGTGGCTTAAAATCAATGTGTGGTAAAAAATCCACCCATGCATCTAAAACCTCTTTATAAAAATCTGGAATTCCTTTAATCATTCCTTTTTTAACTCTCATCCATAAAATGTCATCCCCCATTTCCAACTTTGAACATTTGTTTAAAAAATGTTTCATTATTACTTTCCATTCCTCCATCTTTTCTCCATTTAGATATTTCTTTACAGTTTTCACTCTCATACTCTTCTTCCTCTGTTCAACATCCATTAACCCCAACCCTCCTTCCTCTTGAGCACCAATTAATGTCTTGTGCGCAATTCTTGGAGGCTTATTATTCCATAAAAATTCCATCACAATACTTTTCACTCTCTTTTCAACCCACATTGGCATTGCAGTTACAGATAACATGTACCACATCTTAGAGAGCATTAGACTATTAGTAATTAGAACTCTTCCTTTCAACTCCAAATCTCTCTGTTTCCAAAAAATCAATCTTCTTTTCATTTCTCCCACAATCTCCTCCCATCTTTTTTCTCTTGAGCTCTTTTCATCTTTCCCCAAATTTACTCCTAAAATCTTAATTTCTTTCTTTTCGTTAAAAGCAATGCACGCTGGTAATACTGGCGCTTCTCCAAATCTCATAAAAGCAGTTTTTTCTACATTTATCTTTGCACCTGTTGCTTTACAAAATTTCTGCATAAGATCCATTACTATTCTAATGCTCTCTACTTCTTCTATTATCAAGGTGGTATCATCAGCGTACTGAAAAATCTTTTGCCCTTCCCTTCCATTTTCAATATTTATACCTTTTATTCTTTTGTCTTTTTTAATCAACATTCCTAGAGGCTCTGCCACCAATGAATACAACTGGGCTGACAGTGGACAGCCCTGTCTTATGGATCTAGTTATCTTAAAAGCATCCGTTAAAAAACCATTACATTTAATAAAACTCATTGCATCTTTATATAAAATCTTAATCCATTTTCTAAAATTCTCTCCAAAACCAAAATGTTTTAAAATCGCAAATAAAAACTCATGCTCCACCCTGTCAAAAGCTTTTTCAAAATCCATACTTATCACATAACCACTCTTCTTTTCTTCATTCATATAACTTATCACATCTCTTATATTGCTAACTGTATCCGATATATCTCTCCCCTTAACTCCATATGCTTGATTTGATAAAATGATCTTGGGTAACACACCTTTCAATCTGTTTGCTAAAATCTTTGCTAAAATTTTAAAATCAGCATTTAGCATAGTGATTGGTCTATAATTTTTTAAATCCTCTCTATCCCCTTTTTTCTTGAATATAATTTTCACTAGACCCATTCTCATTGTTTGATTTACCTCTCCCTTTTTAAAGATCTCATCATACACTTCTTTTAGGATTTTCATTAATTTTTCTTTAAAAGCTTTATAAAATTCATTTGTTATTCCATCTATGCCTGGACTTTTATTCCCTTTTAACTGATTAATGGCTTCCTCTATCTCTTCTATTTTTATCTCCTCATCACACTCTTCTTTGTCTTGTTTATTAACTGCAGCCGTCACCTTCTCCAATATAAAGTCTTTTTCCCCATTATCTATTCCTTGCATCTTAAACAGTTCTTCATAAAAATCTTTTACCTCCTTTAATATATCTTTTGTTTCTTTTACTTTCCTTCCATCTTTACTTTTTATTTCTTTTATCGTTTCTGCCTTTTTTCTACTTTTTTCTAGATTGAAAAAGAACTTCGTACATTTCTCTCCCTCCACAGTATATTTTGCCTTGCTTCTTATCATTGCACCTCTATACTTCTCCTCCTCTATTTTCCTTAAATCTTCTTCCAACAAAACAACCTTCTGCACATTAACTTCCTCTTTACTTGATTCCTCATTTAATTCTTTTCTGATTTTCTTTTCTTTTTGTTTCTTAACTCGTTGTAGAAGTTTACAATATTTTATTGTAAATTTCTTAATTTCATATTTTACATTATCCCACCATATCCTTTTGTCTTCTACATACAAACTACTTCCCTTTTCTTTGTCAATAATTTTTTCTATTTCCATTCTATAACATTCATCTTTTAAAATCTCAGCATTTAAAATCCAAACTCCTGGCCCCCTCTCCATTTTATTAAAATCCATCAAAATAAAAACAAAACTATGATCACTTAACGATGTTTCCTTATAATACACCTTTTCAATATATTGTTCTAACACTCTAGTGTTTAAAACATAATCAATCCTTGTTTGACATAAAAAATTCTCTACTAATTGTCTTCTTGAATATTCTCTTCTTTTTTCATTCCTATCCCTCCAGATATCAATAGATCCAAGATGGCGGCGCGAGTACATCGCGAGGCTCGCGGTCTCTCCAGATTATGTAATTTAGCAGTATTTTTCTTGCTCATTTCGGGTCTGTTCGTCCAGAACAGTTGTGCCTTAACATCGTACACCCAAGGTGAGCTTTTGGATATTGGTTTGCGAATTTCCGACAGTTTTATGGACAACCTTCGACTCCTTCCTGAGATCGCCAGATCACCCGAGGCTATGCACTCTGCCCGGCCGGGCGGAAGTGCTCGCAGGCGCCAGCGAGATCGTAAACAAAGGCGGGGGAAGCGCGGAGGACTAAGAGCTAAGCTAAAGCTAACACCACACCGGCTCTCTTTACCCAGCATTTTCCTTGCCAATGTACGGTCGCTGTTGAACAAAATGGAGGAGATTCGACTCATCACATACAGCAAGAGACTTTTGAACTGTAATGTTCTAATTTTCACGGAAACATGGTTAAACAGCGGAATACCGGACAACGCTATTGAGCTAGCGGGACGCCATACATTCCGGGCGGATAGAACATTAGATGGCTCCGGTAAGACCAGAGGTGGTGGATTGTGCATTTACATTAACAAAGCTTGGTGCACAAACTCTGCTATTGTTGGGAGACATTGTTCAGCTAACCTTGAGTTTCTCATGGTTAAATGTAGACCGTTTTATCTACCGCGGGAGTTCACTTCCACTATTATAACTGCAGCCTATATTCCCCCGGATGCTGATGCCAAGTTTGCTATGAAAGAACTTCACGCAGCCATCAGTAAACAACAGACCGTTCACCCGGAAGCTGCGTTTATTGTGGCGGGTGATTTTAATCATTCAAACTTAAAGTCAGTGCTACCGAAATTTCACCAGCATGTTTCCTGTCACACCAGAGGAAACAAAACCTTAGACCATGTTTACACAAACATGGCTGAAGCTTACGTCGCGACACCCCTCCCCCACTTGGGACAGTCAGATCACCTTTCTTTGTTCCTCACCCCCAAATATGCACCTCTGATCAATCGCGTGAAGCCATCAGTGAAGACCATCAAGGTGTGGCCTGCGGGGGCAGACTTCTCACTCCAGGAAAGGTTTCTACACACAGACTGGAGTATGTTTGCTTCTCAAGCCACCAGTGGCTCTCACACGGACATTGACTGCTACACCTCCTCTGTACTGGATTATATTAATACCACCATTGACAGTGTTACAACCCAGAAGCAGATCACCACATACCCAAATCAGAAGCCATGGATGAACAGGGAAGTGCGACTCCTATTGAAGACACGCAATACTGCCTTCAGATCAGGAGATGCACAAGCCTATAGTACATCCAGAGCAAATCTGAAAAGGGGCATCAAAGAGGCCAAGCACTGCTACAAGCTTAAGATAGAGGGACACTTTTCCAACGCTGACCCTCGGCGCATGTGGCAGGGCATTCAGGCCATCAGTGACTACAAACCCTCTCACTCCACCCCCGCAGCCACTGATGTCAACTTCCTGAACGAGCTAAATGACTTTTATGCTCGCTTTGAAAGAGACAACAGAGAAACTGCCACCAAGCTCAAATCCTCAGCTGACCACCCACCGATCACACTCTCCTCCACAGATGTCTGCAATGCACTGAGCAGGATCAGCGCGCACAAGGCTGCTGGACCAGACAACATCCCTGGACGCGTACTCAGGGCATGTGCGGAGCAGCTCGCTGGGGTTTTTACAGACATTTTCAACCTGTCTCTTGCCCAAGCAGCTGTACCAACATGCTTTAAATGCACTTCCATTGTGCCAGTGCCAAAACACTCCAGCCCGAAGTGCCTTAATGACTACCGCCCTGTAGCACTCACACCCATCGTAATGAAGTGCTTTGAGCGGCTGGTCCTGGCACACCTAAAAGACTCTCTACCATCCACATTGGACTCACACCAGTTTGCCTACCGTAGCAATAGGAGCACAGAGGATGCAGTCTCCATGGCACTGCACTCTGTGCTCACACATCTGGACAATAAGAACACTTATGCACGCATGCTGTTTGTTGACTTCAGCTCAGCATTCAACACTGTCATCCCAACTAAGTTAATAGCCAAACTTGGAGACCTGGGCTTCAACACCTCCATGTGCAACTGGATTTTGGACTTCTTGACCAACAGACCCCAGAATGTTCGATCAGGCTCCAACTGCTCCACATCCATCACACTCAACACTGGTGTACCACAGGGCTGTGTGCTAAGCCCGTTCCTCTACTCCCTCTTCACCTCCGACTGCAAGCCTGTGTACGGATCTAATTCCATCGTCAAGTTTGCGGACGACACTACGGTGATTGGTCTCATCAGCAACAACGATGAGACTGCCTATAGGGAGGAGATCAAGCACCTGGCCACATGGTGCACCGAAAATAACCAGCTCCTCAACACCACCAAAACGAAGGAGCTCATCGTGGACTTCAGGAAAGTGTCAAGAGGCACACACGACACCATCCACATCAATGGAATGGCTGTTGAGCGTGTCTCCAGTTTCAAGTTCCTGGGGATCCACATCTCGGCGGACATGACCTGGACAACCAACACCTCCAGCCTGGTCAAGAAGGCTCACCAGCGCCTTTTCTTCCTGAGGACACTGAGGAAGAATCAGCTTTCCTCCACTATCCTGGTGAACTTCTATCGCTGTGCAATAGAAAGCATCCTGACCAACTGTGCTACAGTGTGGTATGGGAGCTGTTCTGTTGCAGAGCGCAAGGCACTGCAGCGGGTGGTGAAAACCGCCCAGCGCATCACTGGGACTCCACTACCTGCCATCGAGCACATCCAGAGGAAACGCTGTCTGCATCGAGCTCGCAGCATCCTTAAGGACTCCTCTCACCCAGCCCACAGACTGTTTTCTCTCCTGCCCTCCGGCAGGCGTTTCAGGTGCCTCCGGACCAGGACCAGCAGACTAAAGAACAGTTTTTTCCCCAGAGCTGTCTCTTTATTAAACTCTAACCCTCATTGATCCCACTCCCCTCATATACTGATTGACTCTCCTCTCCCTCCTCACACCTGCCTCCATTTTGTTATTTGCAATACTATAATGTTCATTTGCACTGCTGACTGTTATTACAGTAACAACTGTTACATATGCATCTTGCACTACTACCTTGACTGGAATATGCTCAATTTGCACTGCCGACTGTTTATTTACAGTACCGACTGTTTATATATACATTGCAATATCGTACCTTAACTGTAATATGCAATTACTTTCCACTGCACTTTCACTCGGATAGCTTCTGTCCAAACTTTATTTGCACTACTTTAAATCCATTGTTATACTGCTCATTAGCCTAACTTATAACCTACATATATCTATTTGTTAAATTCTGTTTATAGTAATAGCCATCTGTATATTATGCTCACATTCTGTTTATAGTAACAGCCATCTGTATATATATTCATAGTACATATCTATCTGTAAAATTCTGTTTATAGTAACAGCCATCTGTATATTATATTCAGTACATATCTATCTGTAAACATTCTGTTTATAGTAATAGCCATCTGTATATTATTATATTCAGTACATATCTAGCTGTAAACTCTGTTCACAGTAATAGTTATCTGTATATTATATTCATAGGACAATCTATCTGTAAATTTTTGTTTATAATAGTATTCAACTCTATATTTATTCAGTACATATCCATGTTCTGCACTTATGGAACCACTGTATATCCTGCACTTGCTGCTATTGCACTTCTGGTTAGACCTAAACTGCATTTCGTTGCCTTGTACCTGTACTTGTGTAATGACAATAAAGTTGAATCTAATCTAATCTAATCTAAAAGTCATTTTCTTCCATTAAAACATTCAGCTCTTTTCTTGCGGTATCTGTTCTATAAACCATTCCTTCTGCCATATCCATTTTGCTAAAAACCGTATTGAAATCACCCATTAAAATAACTCTCTTATACTTTTCTGTAAAACGTCTTAAAACATTAAAGAAACCCCTCTTTTCCTTTTCTTCATTTGGTGCATGTACATTGCATAAAACAAAAGTTTCTTCCCCACTACTTATTTCTAATGCTAAACATTTTCCATTTCTATCATCAAATACCACATTCCATTTTTCATCCATATCATTATCAATTAAAATTGCCACTCCCCTTCCTTTTCTTCCATCACCATTATTATATATTATTTCCCCATTCCATCTTTTTTTAAAATCTTCCATTACTTCATCTTTCCAATTTGTTTCTTGTAATACAATTATATTTTCCCCTTTACACAATTCTTTCATTTGTTCAAATTTCATCACATTCGACAAACCTCTTGCATTCCAAGATACAATTCTTAAAACCATTAAAAGCAATAAATATTTTAAAAAAATCATCATTTCATTTTTCTTCCATTTCCTCCCCTATACTTCTTAACACATCAAATCTCCCTTTATTTGCATCTTTTTCTTTCAATTTATCTCTTCTCTTTTTAGCACATTCAATATTTGGTTTTACCTTAAGCGGACTTCTTCTTTTCATACGACTCATTTCTCTGTCTTTTTTGTATCCTTCAGTCTTTTGTTTCTCAGTCTCTTCCTCATCTTCTCCTTGTTCACACTCCCCTTGTTGTTCTTTATTATGCTCCAGGTCTCTGTCCTCTAATGAAGTGTCCTTTAGTGCCCATGTTTCTTCCAGCATTTGTTCTTCTTTTCCTCCTTTTGTTCCGCTTTTCTCCCGTTCCCTTTCAACCTCTTCCTGCTTATCCCCATCATTTTTCGACTCTGCTTCTTCCACTACTTTATGCATTTGTCTGCTTTCCTCCTCGGTTCCAGTCTCTGTGTTTGGTTCCTCCTCATTTTCCATCCAACATTCACATTTCACAAGAACTTTGTGGCATTCTGGGCATCTCACTGCATCACAGTCCCGTGCAAAGTGGCCTTGCTCCTCGCATTTGTAGCATTTGAAGTCTGGACAGTCCCTGAGGATGTGTCCCGGATTCAAACACAACCGACAAGTCTTCACCTGTCGGTCATGTATTATCCGGAAAAACTGTGTTCCCTCCGCCGTCTCAAACTTTGTGCTATATGGTAACGACACCACTTCATCTGGGAATTTGACACGAACAAATCGCGTTCCATCTTCCACTTCAGTGCCCGGATATATCCTTCTTTTAATTTGTGATGTTGGATGCACTCCCCACGCTTCCAATTTGTTAAAAATGTCTTTGTCCTCCAGATAAGCAGGCAGATGCATAAAAGATACAACATATTCCCTTGTCTGTAGTTTTCTTACTCCACATTCTTTTCCTTTAATGGTTATTCCATCCAATAAAATGTCACACATCTCCTCATTTCTTAAAGTCATTTCATATTCTCTGCCCTGCCTGGGCCTTACCGCCAAGATATTTCCTCCACCGATTTTCTCTGTCACCATCTTGATAATGTCTTCAGCTTTTCCATCTTGTACCCCCTCCAAGTCCACTATCACTGTCGCTTCTTTTGAATAATTCCTTCTTCCTTCATTTCTTCTGTTATCCTCTCCATTTATTCTTTGTCCCACACTTCGTCGTTTGTCCAGTCCTTTTTCAAAATCCGTTTGTGTTTCTCCAGCCGTTTCCATGTCGTGTTCCATAAGGTCCATCCGTTAATCCAAAAGACAATACAAACTAAACACAAAAACAAAAAAGCCAAACACCCCCCAGACAGCGTTAAGCTGCTGGAAGGTGGTAAAAAAAAACACACAAACAAAAAACTATCAAAACTAACCAACAACTTTAGCAAAAAAATAAATTAAAAAATTACAAACAAATATGGGAGAGCCTTCCTCTCCCAGCTATTGCCACGTCACTTCCTGAAACTCACTAGCTCCCTCTAGCGTTCTCAAAGTGGTATGGCCGTAAGCGAAATCTGCTGCCAAAAACGGGCTATTTAAAAGGTTAAAACATTAGTGAAGTAAACTAAAAAGCTTACAGCACCTGGTATTCCCAGGCGGTCTCCCATCCAAGTACTAACCAGGCCCGACTCTGCTTAGCTTCCGAGATCAGACGAGATCGGGCGTTCTCAAAGTGGTATGGCCGTAAGCGAAATCTGCTGCCAAAAACGGGCTATTTAAAAGGTTAGAACATTAGTGAAGTAAACTAAAAAGCTTACAGCACCTGGTATTCCCAGGCGGTCTCCCATCCAAGTACTAACCAGGCCCGACTCTGCTTAGCTTCCGAGATCAGACGAG